>BSBM01000500.1:4440000-4745000 GCA_027924585.1 Larix kaempferi | reverse complement strand
TTGAGAAGGAAGATTGAATCACCTTGAAGGATCTATAGTTCTAGAAAGCACTAAAGGTTTGAAAGCTTGTAATTGAGGAGCAACAAAAACAAACTATATTGAATTGATCATTGTGGTGATGGGAAATGCATGCAACCAAGGAAGAAAATCAGCAAGGAAGAAGAGACCTCAAGAAGTCATTGAAGAAAAGAAAGAAAAGAAAATAATAGACATGATGAATCAGAGGCTTTCTTTGGAAACTAATCCAAATCCAATTATAGAGGATACCATGGTTCATCCTATTAATTCACGACAAGAAAAAATGAAGCATTCACTAGAGGGACCTTCAATTTCCACAATAGTTGTTGAACAAGCACCCCATGGAAGTAATCAAGAAGCAAAATGTAGGTGCTCATTAGGGGATGTTTCAATTCCCACTTCAAGTCATAGTGATAAGTTACCATCTCAAGATGAATCTCATGAAGAAACAAAAAAATTGTTCACCTCTTGTGGTTATACAAGTGATGAAGTCAGAGAGGCGTTGGACATGGAGCCTACTGTTGAAGAAGAAAATGTTATCCGTACCATCGATGAGGATGTTGGACTTCCACCATCCAACTACCAGGAAGAGAATGAAGGACAACAAGCTACTACTGAAACGCCAGAGCGTCTTGGTGATGCACTACATGGTAGAATTCCAACACCCTTACCTCCATTAGCAAGCACACGTTGAAGAACTCCGAAGCGTATACAAGTTGATGAAAGTCTCCTCAATTCCATTGAAGGTACGCTATCTAAATGTAGTATTGCTTATCAAATTCAACAGATACTTGAAAAATATTTTGTTTCTAAATGTGATGGAGATAAATGTAGATTATTTTTGTCATTGTTAAAATCTAGGTGCATGAATATTGTTGGGAAAAATTTAGGGATAAAGATGATAAAGAATTCTGAACCAAGTTCTCATATAGTTAAAAGCTTAGTAGATGCATTTGGTAAAATGGTAAGAACACACGTTCAAAGGACCACAATGCGGCTCGTTGTGTGTTGTCACAAGCAATTGTAAATAAGAACACCAGGGTCCTTCGTTTTCTCAAGCCTACATCCAAACTAGTTAATTTGAATGTTAAAACCCTCCGTAGGTATTCTATTAGAAGAGAACATCTTGACACAACTGATCAGACATATTTTTGGGCCTTTATTGGTCGGTTGCCACGTCGTGACATGAAGCTAGTTGATGCAATAAAGGGACTAGTGCAGAGTTTTTGGCGTGATCACACAAGGCCTTCTTCAAATCGGAAGGATGTACTAAAACTGAGAAGGGGTTCAAAGGATCTCAACCACATACTAAACATCTTCTTGATATAACACAGACAGAACTATACGAGAAATTTAGGAATGAACATAGACAATTGAACTTGGAGCAAAGATCTTTCGAGAAATGTAATCCATGGTATGTTAGAATAAATACTCTTTGTAACACTTGTTGTTGTAGATACCACATAGAATATGAATATAACTATGAAACCTTTGTGTACATTTGTCGTGTGTTGCATACTAACTATGTCCAGGATTGCTCCCTGACAATACCACTAACTTCATCAAGAGAATTCATTCATAGCATCATGTGCAATAGGCCTGAGGGGAAAACATACTATGCAAAAATCTTGTTTGGATGGAACATGCTCCAAATGTGCTGGAATGGCATTATTGAGCCAATGTATGCACGAGAGTGGAGACAATGAATTTGGGAAAATGGTTATAAACATGAAAATTTTCAAATATATCAGCTATGAAATAGTCCCAGGGAAAGAAAGAAAAAAAATACAATTGGTGACATCTCACGTATGCATTTATATCTATAAAATTATGTTTGAACGGTTACATTTCAATCCTTATAAAAAATACTGATATTGAGATCATTTTGTGTCACCAGGTACAAGTTAGTGGCTTCATCATGGAATTTATTGAAAAGACACATCAATATGTTTAACATGTCCACTTGGCACGATGGCAGGATGATAAGTTTAGAATATGCAAAGATACATTTTCCCGTGGTACTATACTTTCAATTGTTGATTTTGTCGAGAACTACACTCTGCAACCTCAAAATGAGATCCAAAGTCAGTATTATCACTCTGAGCAGGTTTCCTTGATGGTCCATATCACATATAGGCATGGCCCAAATAGCAATGAAGAGCAAAGAGAATTTCTGAAGGAATATCACTTTTACATAAGTGATGATAGGTGCCACGACTTCCACTATGTATGTCATTGCTTCAGCATGTTCTATGATCACTTGAAGGAAAGGAGCATACAGATGGATCGACACTGGATTTGGTCTGATGGATGTGCTGGTTAGTTAAAAAATGCATGCATATTTCAATGGTTGTGTTCATTGCATAAAAACTATAAAGTGCCACATATGTGGAACTATTTTGAGATTGGGCATGGTAAATGAGAGCATGATGTAGCTAGAGCATGTGTCAAAATAGCCCTACAAAGAGAGGAATTGAAAGTATCTATAGAATCTACTATTCGAAATGCTCAATCTATAGTCACGTGGTACACGTTAGTAATGGGAGAGGAATCAACTATGAGAGTAGAATCCACAAGAAAGAGACACGTGGAGAGATTGTTTTGGGAGGTGGTAGACATAGATCGTTCACATGCATGGGAATGCAAGACTGTGCCTGGGACTCGTGGCTTTCATTCGGTTCGAAGCTCTGATAACCCAAAATTTGAAATTTGGACCAGAAAAATCTCTTGTTTTTGCCCGCCTTGTTGTGATGGTGACTGGGATGGGTGTGAATCACTGGATTGGGTTGATGGATGGGAATGCATATCACTTCCACTTGATGAACGCGCAATTGTTGAGTTAACTCCGTTGTAAGAAGACCAATCATCTATTTCTATATATTTTGATCATGTCTCAGACCTTGTACAACCTGGTATGATGCATTTCCTTAAAAAAAAATTGTTTATTTATTTAGTCTTCAAATGCACATTAATGGCCTTGTATCGCACAAAAAATATTTTGATCATATACCTACAATCATATTATGTAGGGCACATATACGCAGTGGTTGCCTCAAAAGATAGTGAATGGGGTGGTGATTACTGGTTGGCATGCTATATAGATGGAAAGCAAACCCTCATTATGTCCATGACTGACAATGAAAACAACCACTTCCCAATCGAGTCTATGGTTGTTAAAGGTGAATACTTGACACAAGACAACAATGAAATAAAGAATGGTGTATATGTTTACAGGGATTACAAACTAGGTGCAAGTGTGTATCACTTTACCAACTTAATTATTGGTATAAACCTCCAGGTACGAACAATGCCTAGCCGAAATTCATCGAAGGTACACTACTTCTTACTAGATACAAAACATGAGAGACTAATGGAGACAATCAATATAAGAGATGAACCGGAGGGCTTGGTTGTATGATAATAGGTGGGATCTAGAATCATGAAGTATGTTACATACTTTTAATACTATACTATTTATACTATTTGTAATTTAATATTGATATATGCTCAATTTTCTCATGTATGTTGTTTATGAATATGTCAAATTTGTGTTCTTGATATGCCAAATTTGCATTTATGTTGTTTATAAATATGCCAAAAGTTCTCTTGTATGTCAAGTTTATGAATATGCCATTTTTTACATATGATCAATAAACCCTAAGGTTATGGGATTGGGTAGAGTTACATATGATCATTACATAGCTAATCTAGATTGTTTATGTGGATGGAGACACCCATCAACCATTGATGCCTAGAGCTCTACACACAAGTTGATTATCCCGAACCCAAAAAAACTCTTATATTATGTTGATTATGTTGGTTATTGCCTTCACCCAACAAAATTATATTTAACAATACACATATTCATAGATTTGGTTGCCCATGCTCAATGCTCACTATATTTAACAATACATTTATATTAAATTTAATTAATGTATTGTTAAATATTTCATAATTAATTATCTATTTGAGAGCACCACCTTAGACCAAGCCATACCATTAATATAAAATGTACATTAGAGAAATGAGCTAATTCAATTTCCTTCTATAACTCTAACCCTAACCCTAACCCAAACCCTATGTACCCTTTAGATACCTCCTCCAATATGTCCTAATATACCTACAAGTAACACTAGGTCTCTTCACCCTCTCCATAATGGTGCCACTATCATGAAACTCAAAATCTTGATAAATTTACTGAGCAAAACCCTTCATCATCATTGTCATATCTAGGTTCATCATCAACATCTCCATCATCATCATCTTCTTCATCATTACCATCATCATCATCTTCACCACCATCACCATCATCATCATCATCTTCATCACCATCACCATCATCATCATCTTCAACAATATCTTCATCATAATTGTCATCTCCCCCTTCCTCATCAACATCTCCATCATCATCATCTTCTTCTTCATCATCATCTTCATCACCATCACCATCACCATCATCATCAACATATTCATCATCATCATCAAAATCTTCATCATCATTGTCATCTCTAGGTTCCTCATCAACATCGCCATCACCATCACCATCACCATCACCATCAACGTCTTGATCATCATCACCATCACCATCCCATGACCATCTCCATCTTCATCACCATCACCATCACCATCACCATCACCATCAATGTCTTCATCATCATCACCATCATCATCATCATCACCATAAGTACCCGGAGGATGATTTTGCATAGTTGACCCCCCATCATCATCATCATCACCATAAGTGCCCGGAGGATGATTTTGCAAAGTTGATCCCCGTGTGCAAAAATTGCACATTCCCTTACTGAGCAAAACCCTAGTTTCCAAAATGGACCTACAATATGACACCTGGGCCATGGGACCATAGGAGTGGGGAACCCCTAGCACTATCCAGATGCCCTGAATCCAACGGAGTTGATGGTTTGTCGATCCGAGCCATGATCGTCATTCTATGGCTCGTTCCGTCTCGCATCCAAAAGGCCTTCAGGGACACCTGTTGTATACCTACCGGGGGCATAGAATGATGACCATGAAACAAAAACAGGTTTTGGGGAGTCCTGCAAGTGTGTCTAGGAAGGTTCCAGCTAGGAACGCTAGCCATAAGTTCTCGGAGGATGATTGTGCAAAGTTGAACCCCGTGTGCAAAAATTGCACACTCCCTTACTGAGCAAAACCCTAGTTTCCAAAATGGACCTACAAGATGATACCTCGGCCATGGGACCAGAGGATAGGGGCACCCCTAGCACTATCCCGGTGCCCTGAATCCAACGGAGTCGATGGTTTGTCGATCCGAGCCACGATCGTCATTCTATGGATCATTCCGTCTCGCATCCAAAAGGCCTTTAGGGACACCTGTTGGATTCCTAACGGGGGCATATAATTCCAATCGTGCAACAAAACCGAGTTTTGGGGAGTCCTGCAAGTGTGTCTAGGACAGGTCTAGCTGGGAACTCTAGCCATAATTGCTTGGAGGAATATTTTTCAAAGTTGACCCCCGTGTGCAAAAATTGCACACTCCCTTACGGAGCAAAACCCTAGTTTCCAAAATGGATCTACGAGATGACACCTGGGCCATGGGACCGAAGGAGAGGGGCACCCCTAGAACTATCCCGGTGCCCTAAATCCAACGGAGTTGACAGTTTGTCGATCTGAGCCATGGTCGTCATTCTATGGCTTGTTCCATCTTGCATCCAAAAGGCCTTCAAGGACACCTGCTGTGTACCTACCGGGGGCATAGAATGATAATCGTGCAACAAAACCGGGTTTCGGGGAGTCCTGCAAGTGTGTCTAGGAAGGTTCCAGCTGGGAATGCTAGCCATAAGTTCCCGAAGGATGATTTTGCAAAGTTGACCCCCATGTGCAAAAATTGCACACTCCCTTACTGAGCAAAACCCTAGTTTCCAAAATGGACCTACAAGATCTGGTAAGAATTCGTTTTTCAAAAGTGGTTCAGAGGCTCTTGAATCTTGGAAGTGACCAAGAGTATCTTTCAGTGTGATAAGTATGCATTTTAGGTTTCAGCGAATTCAAATATGACTCAGAGTCCCTTGCTTTGTGGGTCATTTACTGAGGTTTTTCAGATTACTGGTTGCATTTCTATTGGCTACATACCTCAACATAGCGGTTCCAAATAGATGCATGGATGTGGAAGCTATGTTTTCCAGCTTTGTCTCAAGTATGAGAAGGCATGGCCATATCAGGATCTTTAGGAATTGAAGCATAGTATGATACAATCCTTAGGTATGGAATTCAATTAAAATTTTATCCATACTGCTCGGAAAGCGATGATAGGAGACCATGCTCAGAAGGATTTGGCGAGCATTTAATTCCAGACAGAGCTGTTCCATTCATTTCCGAGGCTTTTGAGGCCGAAAAGGATCTGGTAAACATTCATTTTTGAGAAGACGAGATTGCATTGAAGGAAGCTGAGAAAAACGCTAGTTTACGAAATGAATGCACAATGAAGTCACTGGGCCATGAGAAGATGAGGGAGAGGACCCCCTAGAGGTAATCGCGCACCAGGAGACCAACAAAGTCGACGGTTCGTTGATCCGACCTTCGGTTGTCGAGTTATGTCGAGTTGCAAGTCGCAAGAAAATGTCATTCAGGGACACTTGGTGACTTTCGGTCCGGGAGCGAAAAAAAAAATCGAGCAACAAGATTGCGTGTCGTTGGCTCCTGCAAGTGTGTATGGGCAATTCCGATGTGGAAATACTACCAACACTGGCTCGGTGGAGGGTGTTACAGAGTTTACCCACCAATGCGAGATTGCATGCAATGAAACTGAGCAAAACCCTAGTTTACGAAATGAATGCACAATGAAGTCACTAGGCCATGAGAAGATGAGGGAAAAGGCCCCCTAGAGGTAATCGCATGCCAAGAGACCAAGGGAGTCGAGGGTTTGTTGATCCGACCTCCGGTTGCCAAGTTATGTCAAGTTGCAAGTCGCATGAAAATGTCGTTCAGGGACACTTGGTGACTTTCGGTCCGGAGTGAAAAAGAAAACGGAGCAACAAGATTGCGTGCCATTGGCTCCTGCAAGTGTGTATGGGCAATGCCGACATGGGAACACTACCAACACTGACTCGGGGAAGGGTGTTGCAGAGTTGGCCCACCAATGTGAGACTGCATGCAATGAAACTCAGCAAAACCCTGGTTTACGAAATGAATGCACAATGGAGTCACTGGGCCATGAGAAGACGAGGGAGAGGGGCCCCTAGAGGTAATCGCACGCCAGGAGACCAACGGAGTCGACGGTTCATCGATCCGACCTTTGGTTGCCGAGTTATGTCGAGTTGCAAGTCACATGAAAATTTTGTTCAGGGACACTTGGTGACTTTCGATCTGAGAGCGAAAAAGCAAATGAAGTAGCAAGATTGTGTGTCGTTGGCTCCTGCAAGTGTGTATGGGAAATGCCAACGTGGGAACACTACCAACATTGGCTCGGGGGAGGGTGTTACAGAGTTGACCCACAGATGCGAGATTGCATGCAATGAAACTGAGTAAAACCCTAGTTTATGAAATGAATGCACAATGAAGTCACTGGGCCATGAGAAGACGAGGGAGAGGGCCACCTAGAGGTAATCGCACACTAGGAGACCAACGGATTCGACGGTTCATCGATCCAACCTCCAGTTTTCGAGTTATGTCGAGTTGCAAGTTGCATGAAAATGCCGTTTAGGGACACTTGGTGACTTTCGGTCTGGGAGCAAAAATGTAAATGGAGCAAGATTGCGTGCCATTGGATCTTGGAAGTGTGTATGGGCAATGCCGACATGGGAACACTACCAACACTTGCTCGGTGTAGTGTGTTACAGAGTTGACCCACCAATGCGAGATTGCATGCAATGAAACTGAGCAAAAGTCTAGTTTATGAAATGAATGCACAATGAATTCACTGGGCCATGAGAATTCAAGGGAGAGGGCCCCCTAGAAGTAATTGCACTCCAACAGAGGAGTCAACGGTTCATTGATCCGACCTCTGGTTTCTGGTTTTTGTCGAGTTGCAAGTTGCATGAAAATGTCGTTCAAGGACACTTGGTGACTTTCGGTCCGGGAGCGAAAAAGCAAACGGAGCAGCAAGATTACATGCCATTGGCTCCTGCAAGTGTGTATGGGAAATGACGATGTGGGAACACTGGCTCGGGGGAGGGTGTTGTAGATTTGACCCACCAATGCGAGATTGCATGCAATGAAACTGATCAAAACCCTAGTTTACAAAATGAATGCACAATGAAGTCACTGGGCCATGATAAGACGAGAGAGAGGGCCCCCTAGCGGTAATCGCATGCCAGGAGACCAATGGAGTTGACGGTTCGTCTATCCGACCTTGGGTTTCCGAGTTATGTCGAGTTGCAAGTCGCATGAAAATGTCGTTCAGGGACACTTGGTGACTTTCGGTCCAGGAGCGAAAAAGCAAATAGAGCAGCAAGATTGCGTGCCGTTGGCTCCTGCAAGTGTGTATGGGAAATGCCGACGTGGGAACACTACCAACACTGGCTCGGTGGAGGGTGTTGCAGAGTTGACCCACCAATGCGAGATTGCATGCAATGAAATTGAGCAAAACCCTAGTTTACGAAATGAATGCACAATGAAGTCATTGGGCCATGAGAAGACGAGGCAGAGGGTCCTCTAGTGGTAATTGCATGCTAGGATATCAATGAAGTCGACGGTTCGTCGGTCCGACCTTCGGTTGCTGAGTTATGTCGAGTTGCAAGTCGCATGAAAATGTCATTCAGGGACACTTGGTGACTTTTGGTCCAGGACACTTGGTGACTTTCGGTCCTCCTAGGGTTTCTGTTTTTTAAGGCTTGTATAATTTCCTTCTTGACAGGTCACCCCTTATACCATGTTAAATTTTTTATACTTGATCTAGATAAATGCTTTATACCAATTATAACCATTAGTTCAATGCATAAATTTAACCATAAAACATTTACATAAAGAATTTAACATGTAGGATCTAGTCAAGAATAGAAGGCACTTGATTTCTCGAATCTCGAGGTAACGTTTATTCCTTTCATCAATGTTGCTTTGAGAACTTGCATGTAGTTACTCATATGTAGTGTTGAATCTAATTGTACAATCAAATATTGGGGGTTACTTAGTTTTATTAAATTACACTTGAACACTGAATTAACTTCTAATTTAATCCTCCAAAATCACAAATTTTAATTAGACCTATCCAATTAGTGTGCATGAGTGAGTTCATTGAAACCTTGAAATACATTGTATTGCACTTAGATTTATTAAATTACATGAGCAAGAACTTTGACTTAACTTGTAATGATCATCCAAAATCACAATTTTTAATTATATATCCAATTAGTGTGCATGTAGTGAGTTCATTGAAACCTTTAAATATAATAGTTTGTTCTTTTCACATAGTACATTCATGAGTAATAGATAATCCACACAAATCAACACAATAGATTGACACAAGAACATGTGGAAACCAAAGAACAAATACAAAGTGAAATGTATCATTCATTTATAAGTGAAATGTCAATGTACATGTCTCCAAAAGTACATATATATCCAAAAGTATCCAAAAATACATGTATCTAATGAAGTCAATGTACATGTCTCCAAATGTACATGCACAATGAAGTCAATGTACATGTATCTGAAAGTACATATATATCCAAAAGTATATGTATCCAAAAATATCCAAAGCTATCCAAGCCACATGTACATGTATCCAAATGTACATATATCCCATAAGACACATCAAAACTCAAGCTTCCTCTTGTTCTTTCCCGACGTTGATCCTCTAGGCACATCTCTAGGATCAGTGTGCGTCTCTGGATCCTGCAAATTAAATATCAATTGTTAAATTCAAATAACTATGTACTAATACATTAGCTCAACAATTATCAATATGTGCATGGAAATTGCATGAAACACTTGGTCACTAATGGACATCTCACCTCAACGAGAGACTGCAACAAAGGGGATTGCGTTCCTTGTGTAGCAGATGGAGTTGTTGGTTGAACATCCAAGATGGTTGCAACCATGGTCAAACCAGGGGGGGCAGGAACTACTCCTGGTGGTGGTGGCTACAATCACAAAATGTTGAAATAGTTAGACATGCATGAATAAACAACAGACAACAATAATAAACTATGTAAAGATCATGTTGAAATAGCTACATACCTCTGTGTGACCAGTTTCCATTGCAGATGTAGCACTAACTGCTGCATCAACCATTGATGTGAGGTTTTCAATAGGTAACTTTGGTTCATGATGCAGTAAACATGCAATTCAAACATTAAAAAAAATGATTTATGCACTGGATTTCAAGTTAAGCAACAAATATCATCAAAGGATATACATTACCATGGTATCAGTAAGCCCATGGTCGTGGGAAGCTGGAGTCTTGCTAGGAGTAGGCCGCCTCACATACACACGACCCTTGTTCACGAATGGCCTAGGAGGAGATACAAATCTAGGCAATGGTCCAGATGTCTCGGTTGGTGCCTACAGTCAGTAATTGTTCATGTAGTTAGACATGCATGATTTAACAAACAAACATGTATTTAAAAAATTACATTTTTAATTGTTTACCTGGAGCCCAGATGTTTCCTCGGACGAGATGACCATGGATGCTACCTCCACATTGGATTGCCCCAATGAAGGATTTGCCATCTGCAAGTTTAATAATTGTAAATATTAGACCATAGATAGCATTAGTGAACTAACATGTAAATTATGTAGAAATTAACAAATTAACAAGTATTAAAATACTGAAATTTTAAAATGTTTACCTCGGTGTGAGATATGACAATGGGTGCTATATAAGATGGTCCTGCCAGCTAGAAAGCACCATGAATCCCTCCACCAATGGCAGGATCAATGAATGGAATGCCATGCCCCCCTGTAGATTCTGGAACATCTGACTCTGGGGCATCACTGCTCGCATAAAGCATCAAATGCAAGTTCACAAAATTAATATATTAGCTCAAACTATATATATGTGTACAAAGATGAAAATAAATGAAGAATTTATTACAATTAATCATCTACATACCTCACTCAAAAACCCACTGAAGGAAACATCTAAGGCAAGACCATAGCAGGGACGACCACACGATGTGCAATCGTGAGGCTCAATACTAGGCTGGGGATGTAGCGATGGTCTTGCACTAGTGGATGGTCCTGCACTAGACAATGGTCCTGCATGGTGATGACCTGGTGTATGTACCACACCAGGGACAGATGTCCCTTCCTCACCCATATGTTGAACCATAGTGCCATGCCAAACAACTGCTCGTGCCAAACTAAAAAACGCATCACATGTCTATGGAATAACACGATGTGTAGGTGGGACATCTGGCCCAGGCATCTTCCTGTGAGGTGCAGGGATAGGGCGATCCTGGTCTCGAAGCCTCACATTGGGTCATTTTTGGGGCATCCCCCCCACCGATCCTCTGAAACTGCAAGATATCAAAATAGTTTACGTGTTTATGTAGCACGAACTTTGCATACATCTTTCGAAGGAAATACAGGGGAATTTCCCTGTTGTTATGTGGTGGCATATCAAAAACCATGTACCATCTGTCCATCCAGTTATCAACAAATGGTTGAAATGTGCACCACTCAATAGAGATATGATTCCTGTTTGCATTTGGGATTTCCCCCGACTAAGGGTCCCTAAACAATGCAAATATGAGCTCTTTGGACATTTTCAACTTTTTTATTGCATTGTAGTCTAGCCCATTAGCATATTTTTGTCTTTTTCTTTCTCTATATGATGTAATATCATATAGTACATTGCTACACTGTTGTTGGCTTGGTTTTGCAACCAAGATTTGTGCAATGGGCACCTATCAACAATGTGATAGCAGTTTCAATATTGAAATAAAAAACAATTATAAATGAAATCTAAATCTAAACTAGCATGTGCATATAACAAATAATTTTTTTAAAAACGATTCAAGAACAAGAAATAAAAGAATAGGTGTTTTGTATTAAGATACCTCAAATGGTGAGGATTTGTGTTGAGCAACTCCCAAGGTGAGTAGCTCCAAGCTCCAGAGGTCTCTTCTCCAAGATGTTGAAAATGGCCAAAAGTCTCATGAGAGATTTTGACAGCGTGAGGATAGGATGATGGATAAATGGAAAGTGAGGAGCCCCTACCACCTTTTTATAGTTTTTGGTGGTGGGGAATACCATTATGGTTTTGAGGAAACCAATGGTATTGACCAACATGGTTTAGGTACCTTTTCCCTCCTTTTTCCTTTTTTGAATATTTTGAATATTTTTATTCCCTTTTTAATATTTTTGGGAATTCTGGACCCTTTTTGAGGGTTTTTTATGCTTTTTGAGAAAAAATATTCATTTTGAGGGGGAAAAGGGGTGTATTATGGTCTTTTGGTGACCTTTTGATGGCTTTAGAGGCTCAAATGGTGGAAAAGTGGACAAATGGGTCATGTGAATAAGGAAATGAGCTAGTGAGCACTTTTTGGGTGTTAACAACTGTGAAATGGTGTCAACAATTGCATCCAAGGTTGACGCAAGTGAGTGGCGAATCTTGTCACCACCACTAAAAGCTGTACTAATGCCCCTCAGGTGGGAAAGCTCAATCAATATCTCGACATTTGTGTCCATAGCCACAACTGCAATAAAAACATCAATATGAAAATCATTAGAAACATATACATGGTATATAATGACGTCTCTTCAAAATTGAAAATGTATTAAATCAAACTCAATTAAGCAATTTAATGGCATTCACTTACATACATTTAAAACTTAAAATTAAACATTTAACAATTAAAAAGTAAGTTTCGTTCAACTTCTTTCTAGAAGTTAAGGAACTTCTTAACCCTCATTGGTCACTTTTCCATGCAAACTTGGATTTAAACTTCTTAGAATTTAGGAGTGTTATTTTGACATGTTTTGGCCTTTACGTCTCTTGCCAAAAACAATATTTCCATCAACTTCATAAGCTAACATTAAATTTATTGATTTCAACATTTTATGCCTTGTGGTTAGAGGGGAGGACAAAGTGGCATGGAATGAAATGGATATGTATGAGTTTGTCTTGCCAATATGATTACATATACTTGAGATGACTATCAATGATTAAGATGTTGAATAATCAACTAGAGATTGTGACTAGAATGACAATAACAACAATGTCAACTTAATAAGATATCACAAGTGGAATATGACAATGTTATCTCAGAATTATCACATGTATATTTATTAATGATCCAAGTATTAAGATATGTGATTGATATGACAAGATGGTTGACTAGGAGGATGAAGATTAAGTTGAGATAGAACAACTAAATTTAAATGTCATAGTCTTAAGACTATGACTACATTCAATTAATGAATAATTAAGAATAGGATATGACTTGTTAGGCTTAGAAAGATGGTTAAGGTAACATGCTTGGTGGCATGTCAGGTGGTAAAACGCAGACCAGTGTCTCAAACACAGTCTTTAAGAGGGATGGAAGTTTAGGATAGATGTAGGGTTAGGACAACATCCAAGGGAATAAGGGCAGAGATAGGTAAGAATGTTAGAAGGGTTTTAGGATAGGTTTCTAGGAGTAGTTACTAGGTCAGGGCCGTAGGTCTTTCTGAGTGTAGATTAGGATTGTTTGATATGTAAATGATAGGGGCGAGGGACTATTAGGATATGTGAGGCAAGAAAAGGGGTGATACAGGGATGCCACCAATCCTCTAAATATCATTGACTCGATCATGGTTGGGAACACTCTCATGACACACTCTAGGTAGTTCATTGGTGTTCACCATTTCCATTGTTCTATAAACATGGAAACCAACCAAAAGTGACATGGGAAAATGGGGAAATTGTGGACTGGAATACAATAGGTTGTAGATGAGCTTAGAGAGTCGACATGTCTTTGAGTTGAATCGACGGTCCCTAAGTGTTGAGTAGATTGATTGAGGGTGTGGATAGGGCAAGCCCGAGAGGCACTTTGTTAATGTGTTTTGGCATTTAGTTAATGGTGCTTAACTAAGAGGCAATGTATAACTACATACACTTGTGATGAAATTTTGATTATGTTCATGGACAAATGATTGTGATGAAGTTTTTATAAACCAAGTTAATAATTTTTTATGCATTTTTTCTATTCACGCTTGTGCATGCATTTCATCTTGTTATGGCCATTTCTGAGGAAACTTATTCAATTAGTATCATGGGGAAATGGCTTTTGAGGGTTGGAAATTTTGGTTTCATGTGGATGGATACATTGTAGAAAGGGAGGAGTTTTATTTTTTTCCGATTTTTGGTTGCATTAGGAATTTTTGAGTTCTTGAAAAGGGATTCATTGTAATTATTCACTCATCTTGGTTGAGGCAGATGTGAATTTAATTAGAGATTGGGTTATTTCCAATTTCATAAATATTACAAAATTAGGTTGCTTTAAAATATAAAAAAATGGTAATTTAGGTTTAGAATTGAAAAATAAATGGTATGGGTGAATGAATTACCTAATTAGATGATAATCCACCGGTGAATTTGCCTCCCCTTCAACGAAATCCAACTCCTCCAACACTCTAGGGTAGGTCATCCAAGCTCAAATTCACATTTCTGATGCGTGAAATGTGCCACGGGTGATCGAGGGTGGTCAGGACTATGTATTTAAATTGATTTTAGATTTACAAAACGCGTACACGTTTTGTAACTACATAATGCGTACGCGTTTTGCAGTTATATAACGCGTACGAATTATGTTTACCTATCCTACATGTCTAGTGACATGTCAGGCTTGGGTTTTACCTTACCACGTGCTAAGTACCAGAAACGCATTATATTTTTATGTATCAGGAATGTGTTTTCAAAAACTAGGATTGCATCTAAAAGGTCCCTCATATTCTTGCACACACCCTTAAGCTTGTCATGCCAACTCGAAAACTATGTAGATATTATGTTAGAAAAAATAATAAAATGGTTCACGATGGTTGTGTAAAGAGCACTCGAGGGTCTATGATTCCATTAGAGCCAAAGAGGAAAGGGGGCCTATGGGAGATTAAATCCTCTATTGTGAAGTGTCAATCTTAGAACTCATCCTTTTAATTCCATGTGCCTTAAATGAGTTCAATTACTTTATTTTGACTATTAAATCCAATCATTGAATACATGTGTGAGATTGGTGGGAAAATTATCCTCATGTAGTTATGGAAGCATGGGATAATGTACTACTATAACGATTGTGGGCATGTGCAAGCTAATAAGGGTCACTTTTGGTGCGTCACGGGGGCTTCAATATAAGGCAATATAATACCACGTTCATTCATATTGTGGTATTCAATATTCATGAAAACCTAAAAATTATATTGCTTATATATTAAGGGGCAAAGGGTTTTTTTATTTAATGTAACAATACAAAAATACTTTGGGGTCTTTTTTATATGGGTGGGCTGACAAATATCTGCCAAATGGAGATGGCGGGATCACGGTCAGATGAGAAATTGGGTTGAGGCAAGGCTCGAGCTTACTAGTACGCAGGGAAATCGCGTCTTGAGGCATGCTTGAGGCTAGGGGGTTTCTTGGTGAAGTGGGTTTCTAGTCGATCATAATCGAGAGACAGTGGTCATTGACAGCCAATTGTTACCAATAGCACTCAGCCATTTGTTACCAATAGCCTTGGGAGGCTCTAATCCTCCAGGGCCTGTTACAGGCCCTCAATAGGCCTTGGGGGCTTGAATACCCAACCACTAGTGCCTATTACCAGCCTTGGGAGGTTTAATCAGCCTCCTAGAGCTTGTTACAGGCCTTGGGGGCTTGGATACCTAGCCCACAACAGGCTTAGTCAGCGATTGGGGAACTGTAACATGCAATCTAAATGTTGTACTATGTGCATTGGCTCTAGTGACATACAAGTAGTGATATCCTATCTCTTCATTAGACCATTAGATGTTGCAAATCATAATGATATGTGGTTGAGTAATTGCATTGTGGGTGAAGTAATGTGCATCCACAATATACATCAAAAGAAGCAAGGTGCATTGTAGAATGCATGTGGAGTCATAAGAGGGTATCATGTCAATATACTAGGTAGAAATATAAAGGGGTATAAAAAATGTTAATGAAAAAATTGATACATACAATATCTAGTGAAAATAGGGGGTTTTTTAAATTGGGAAGGCATATTGGGAGGGGGTTAAAAAAAAAGATTTTGGAAGGTATTTTCCAATATTGAGTGAAAATAGGGGTATTGTTTCATATGTCACGAACGAACGTGCTATGATAGCGGTTTATTGAGTGAAGCCCCCGTGTGGCGCATTAGATGCAATACAAAGTGAAAAATCAGGCATCCCTCAACTTACTTGTTTTTTTTGACATTCCTACACAATATATCTTGCATCGAGTAAAAAAGATGAAACGTAGGAAAGTGAGCAACGTTTCCGAATATATAAGTTTTAAGTATTGAAAATTTACATAATTATGTCAAATTTCATGTTTTCTAACAATCACTTTTTATTTTTTTGGAAAATGATAAGGTATATGTTTTTGTGGGTGCAGCCTTTCAATCCCTAAATGACGGTTTCGGGATACAAAAAATGGTATACATGTATAGAACCCGTAGCACTAGTGCAGCGCTATTTTTCCAAAATTAAATGTTTAATTTTTTTATAATTTTTTAATGATGTAAGTGACCAAACCTCAAGAGAGATACATCAAATGTGGGTGCAGCCTTTGAAGGTCTTAATGCAGTTATTTTGACTTGGATTTTTTATAGCATGTAGAGGTCGGTGTATTCTAGTGCAGCATACAATTCTTTTTTTAAATGGTTGTGAAATGAAAAAGTTACGGAATAAACACTAACAGTATGTTTTTTGACCAACGAAGTGATGAAACAAGAAAATTAGGAAAAAAATAGAAAATCTCAATATTTTTTTTTTAAATTACATATTTGGAATCTGCATAAAAAATTCTATCTATTCCTAAAATTTTGTCAATAATGGTCATGTATGTCATGCTGTAGAGAGCGGTGAAAAACATGTATATTTAGGTGCAGAATTACACCTAAAGGGTCCCTCAACTTCGTGCACAAACCCTTGTAAGATCATTTTCTTCTATTATAAGAAGTTATGTTTTCTTTTCACCATCCTCTCATCTCCTTGGAGTCTACCATTCATTTTCTCAAGCATATTTTTACACTAAGTAGAGAATTTTCTTCTTGGTGTTCATTCCATTTCCATTACCATACTAGACTCTCAAACAACTTCAAATTAGAAATATGAAGGGAAATTTCAAACATTATAAGAAAGAATATGGTTATAGGTAAGCCTAGACATTGCATAAGATAGGAACATTTAACCATTATGTTTTGATACTTTTGCATTCTTGAGAAGCCATGGATTGATGTTATAGGGTGGTGTCCAACAACATATATGGATTGATGTTATAGGGGGGTCTCCAACAACATATAGCAAGTTGGATTATTTTTGCACACAATAGTAAGCATTGTAAGGGTCAGATTTAATGTCTTTTTTGTGTTGTGTGGGGTAGTAGAAGAGAGTGCCATGGCTGGGATGACTCATCATATTTGTGTAAATGATTAAAGGTGGGTAGTTTGGATAACCATGAGAACAAATGGGTTGTCGGTTAAGAGAGGTATTTCCTTTGTGTGGGTGATATATGTAGGTGATACACACATTTAGGTGGAAAATCGCCATTACAGAACAAGTTGCTTGGATCTTTGTTGTTAAAATATAAGTATTCTCTTGTTTATGAACATGGAATGATATCATTTTCTTGCTGTCACACTACTACATATGGGCGGATTGTTCCACGAAATATTTCCACGTTTTCAACATTCGTGGGTCATAAAAATGATTTTAAAATTTTTTTTTTCAGGGCGGAAAAAATGTGGCAATATCCACGATTTTTAAAGTTCCACGAACATTCGTCCCTATATCGACAAAGTTTTTAGGTTTCACTTTTCGTGGAAATAGGGACGAAAGTTGAGCTATATAAACTACACACTCTCACCATAATTTTCACATTTTCTTTTCTTGCGGCACATTGAGCACGGATTTTGGACGTGTAGGGTGATTGTATGAGCTTGGATATTCTGCATAGGTTTGATATTGAGCTTGCAAGGTTAGTAATGTGTAATTTTTTGTCTATATTTTTATAAGGGTTAGATTTTAATATTGTTTATAAGTAATGAGGCTTAGGTCATGTTAATTTGTTTTTTTGCCTTTCTAATATTTTTTCAAGAACTTGCTATCATTTTCATTTAACTTGCTATATTTTTTCAAGAACTTGTTTTTTTTGGCTTAGGTCATGTTAACTTTCTTTTTTGCCTTTCTACCCACAAAATTTCATTATAAAACGGTTGTGGCAAGGAAATTCATGGAAATGCTATTTTAAGTCCAACACACTTCTAGCTTAAGAATTGCATCACCTTGTCAAATCTAGATTCTAGTTAAATATTTTAGGGTAACAAGTTGGTTTTCATGGTAAATAACATTCATTCTAGTACTAAAGTCATTTAAAAAAAAAAAAATTAAGTGATACTTTTCTTGCTTGTGATTAATATTGTGTTTGTGATGCTTTTTTTTGTTATAAAAAATTTGTGATGCTTCTTAAGCTATGCAACATATTCAAGAAGCTTATGAAAACATATTCACGAGAGTTCACAAATATCCCATGCCTATTTCATTTACAAGATACAAATCTATAATGCATAAAGGTTCTTGTTCAAATACTAAATCTCCAAGTTAGGCCACTTGAACCCATTCTCTTACCAATTCTCTTTGTCATCCTAAGTTATGAAACACTATAAGTGACTTAATCTCTTCTCCTAGTTCTAATGCGTACCACATTGATGTGTCCTACTAAGCTAGGGATTATAACTACAATATTGGTTAAGAGCCTACCCTCTTTGGTGGTCAAACTATATGAGGTCTTCAAACTATACAAGTAGTTACCAATTTTCCAATATTTTTGGTTATTTACATTTGACATTTACCATTTTTTTTAGTAACCAACCATTCTCAATTGACTTTCTCACAACCAACTTACCATCTTTCCATTCATATTAACTTTAGTCTTCATGTTTTTCTTTATAAATATAGAAAACATTGGATTATAATATCCTGTATTCAGAAATGTACTTATAATATCTAATGTAATTGACAAGTTATTGTTTTGTATGGTGTAGGTAAGACAATTACTTGTACGACCATTACAAGGATTTGTCACTATGAATGAAAATGCAAGGAAGCTTTCCCAGTTTAGAGCTGCATTAGAGGCGAGAGGAGATGGAAAATGTTATTGTCCTTGCTTTGATTGCAGGGGCTTGCAAAAAAGAAGACTTTTAATAGAAAATGATGAAAGACATTGTAGGGAGAAGGGGCACGCTGAAGGGGGTTATGAATATCGTCACCTGGTAAGACTATTTTTGGGGTTCAATTTTTAATATATTCACTATAATATTCATCATGTATGCATGAATTTTAGTAAAATGTCTTATTTTTTTACTATGTGTTCTATACAAACTATTTTTTCTATGTTGTTTGTAAATTTATAGACAATGCCCCCAAAATGTCGCATTCCAGAGAGTTATTTGCCAAGTACTAGCAGAAATACTCATTCAGTACAGCTCGATGAACTTCTACATCAGAATATTGAAGATGATCAAGTAGTTATTTATGATGATATAATGGATGTAGATAACATTAGTGACACAAATCAAGAAGATGAGATACATAGATTGATCCAAGACACATTTGCTCCAATGGATGAGGACAACCTGGATGATAGTGATGATGTTGATCCTCTACTTGAGAAGTCATGTCAACCTCTTTATGAAGGCTCAAAAACAAATCTTTTATCTGCTATATTGTTGTTAGTAAACTTGAAGGTTTTGAATGGATTATCAAACACCTGTATGACACAGATACTAGGGTATGTAATTTTTTTTTTTTGCATGTTCACAATATCTATATATAGAAAGGGTTGACTTTTTTCCTATATTGTTGCTATTGTAATCTAATGTGTAAAGTTTGGATGCGATATTGATGATTAATATTGTTTTCATTGATTTATTCTTTTGAATTTTGTAGATTGTTAGGTGAATTTCTATTACCAACTTCAAATATTTTACCACGCACTTATCGAGGGATATATGTCATTATGAAAGCATTTGGTATGGAGTATCAAGCTATTGATGCATGTCCTAATTATCATATCATATACTATGGACAATATGCATTGGAAAATGAATGCCCACAATGTCAAATAAGTAGGTATCGAACCGATAAAGTGACAAAACAGGTACCTCAAAAAGTTCTTCGTTATATTCCGATAATCCCACGTTTCCAGCGGTTGTTCAGGTGTCAAAGTATAGAACATTTTATGGATTTCCATGCAAAGAACAAAAGTCGCGACGATGTTCTTTGAATGCCTGCAGATGGTTCTGCATTCAGTTACATCGAAGAAAAGTGGCCAATTTTTAAAGAAGATCCTCGTAATGTTAAACTTTCTTTGGCAGCTGATGGTGTCAATCCATTTGGAGAGCTTCGTTCTACCTACTCAGTGTGGCCTGTTTTTGTTATAAACAATAACCTTCCTCCTTGGATGTCGATAAAGAGAGAGCACACAATGTTGGCAATGATTGTTCCAGGTATTTAATTAATAGGGATTTTTTTAATTGAAAGTCTGATCAGTAAATATTTCATTGATTTGTTTCGTGCATGATAATTATGTCTTTCATTGATTAGGCAAGTACCAGGTTAAAGATATGAACGTATATCTTGAGCCTCTTATTGATGAGTTGCTGAAGTTATGGGCTGGCGTCACTATGTATGATATTTCTAGACCAATCGGGCAAAGACGATTTCAATTCCATGGAATACTTGCATTTACAATTCATGATGCTCCTGGGTTAACACATTTTTGTGGTATATTGTTGTTACTTTCTTTTGTTCCTTAATATTTTATATATCTGTTGATAATATCATGCATTATTTTAAATTGTAATGCTAATTTGCTACACCAATTAATATATCTTGTAGGTCTTCAAACCAAGGGTAAATATGCATGTCCATTTTGCGGTCCCAGGATAAAATCTCCCTGTTCAAGGAGTTTAGCAAAGGAAGTGTTCGATGAGTATAGGCACTTTTTGCCTAAGAACCATAGTTATCAAACTGCAGACAAAGAAAAATTTAACGCTAAAGAAGAGAATGGAAAAAAAACCACGAAGAATGAAACCTCACCTATGGAAGGTGGAATATAATAGAAACCGTCAAGGTATGCCATTTTTTTTTGTATTGAATTATGTTCAACGTGATATGTTATACCATTATTGATTAATTAGTTTTAATTTGATTATGTATTGATGTTTTCTGAATGTCGTTAAGGGACATGAGGAATCAAAATTTACCCGATTCAATTTAGTAGGTTGTCATACTACGAGCACCTGCAAATAGTTCATTTGTTTGACACAATGCATATCGGGAAGAACATAACAGAAATGTTATGGTGAATATTATATGGAAGGACTGACAAAGAAAAAATTGGAAAGATTTGTAGTGACATCCAAGAATCTAATCACGCATTGCAAAGTGTGATCATTAATTCTAATGGTGATGGCCATCAACATAATATTAGTCTTCCTTGGTGCTTGACGGAGCAACAGAGCAATATTGTGAGAGAGGTCATAAAAAATATCAGGTTTCCGACAGGTTTTTTGTCAAACATAAAGAATATCTTGACGAAAAAAGGTGATTTTACAGGGGTTAAAACACATGATTGGCATACATTCATTAAGGTAATCATTAGTCTATAATATATTTCATTATCGGTATGCATTGTTTTATTAATTCTATTCTCTTATTTAGAAATAAATATTAATAATTAATGGTTTTTTGATACAGTATGTTCTACCTTTATCTCTCCCATATGAATTTGACAGCAACATAAAACATATTATTTATGTTCTTGGGAAATACATGAGGTAAGTAATGTTTTACTTCGAAAATGTACTTGGTCTGTGGTCTGTAGCGGAATTTATTGACATATATTATGTTTTTCCCGCAAATATTATATATGCCTTGACATATTGTTTTATTGCATCATTTGTAGGTGGCTTTCATCAAAAGAAATCCATAAAGAAGATATAAGGAACTGGAAGAGAGAAATTCCCTGACTAACGTGTGAAATCCAACAGTATCTACCTCCAGCATTTTTCAATGCACAAGAACACTACCTCATACACCAAGTTGAGGAGATTGAATTATGGTACACTCAAGGTCAATGTGGATGGTGGAGAGGTAGTTGAAGTAACTGAAGGATTTTTTTAGACAAAGAGCACGTCCCGAGGGTTCTATGGTTGAAGGATATATGGTGTATCAATGCATGGTGTACATTAGTGAATATCTACCTAAATTAGCAGAAAATATGAATGTGCCTCGCATTTGCAATCTCGACTCCATCAACAAATTTGAAGGGGAGGTCCTACTGGGGAGAGGTACATTTAGGACTGTGAAAGGTAATTATTATTATATGTTGTTGAATTAATATGTTACACATTTATTCTTTCCAATTTTTTATTATCATACTGTTTTTAACTCTTTTTAATA
Organism: Larix kaempferi; assembly: GCA_027924585.1. Taxonomy (NCBI): domain Eukaryota; kingdom Viridiplantae; phylum Streptophyta; class Pinopsida; order Pinales; family Pinaceae; genus Larix; species Larix kaempferi. Next base: position 4,722,410 of record BSBM01000500.1, on the reverse strand, counting down.
ATTATGCATTTTCAACTATATTAAACTATGTTCCTTTAATGATGATCTAATTAAATATGAAGGTGAATTGTTTTTTTATCCTATAGTTGGTCGAGTGTGGGATGCTTTACATTTATACATTGCAAACAACCTTGATTGGATGGATCATTGGATAAAAGATTGTGAAGAATTCTTCGGTAGGTTATTATGGGAACGGGTCAGTAACATGATTAAAACAACTCATCGTCTTCGACATCAGATTCCTGACCTTACGTCGCAAAGGGAAGTTGATTTATCCTATGGTGTAAAATATAACAAGGCAAGTAATTTTTTTACCCACATTTTTTCTAGTTACTTCGATCCATTTTTCCAATTATTACATTTCGTTTGTTTAAGTTTTCAAATATATTTACTAACTCATATATGACGTTTATTAATTCACAATGTATTTTTAACTTGTTGTCAATGTTGCAGCTTAAACATCACAAGGCTATGTTGTGTAATGGTCGTAAATTTTGTATCAAAAAGTTGGATGATAACAGGAAAACCTCGGATTGTGGGATAATTGTAGTCTTTAAGGTCACCAATGTTTCCTCCAGAAGTGATAGAAATCCAGAAGAAACCGAGAATAGGTACTATGGGCATTTGGAGGACATTGTTGAGTGTGATTTTAATTCCTTTAAAATAGTTTTGTTTGAGGTGAAGTGGTACAGGCTACGGATGCATGAACGTGATCCTGAAAGAACTGTTATTGAGCATGCTAATGGATTTACCATGGTTAATACAATGGAATTTGAACCGGGTACAGAGCCTTATGTTCTTCCAACTCAATGTGAGCAAGTCTACTACTCCGAGGTACCAGGTAAAGCAGGTTGGTCATACGTTGTTCGATACGATCCAAGAGGAAGACCAGTAAAGTATAATCATGTACTAGATGATGAAGATAATCACAAAGAAGAAGAGGATGATGATGATTCAGATCAGGCTGCAGTCGATGTGTTAGATGAAGAAGTTGAAGAGGATGATCATGCAAATGTATCATACGATGATCTCATTGACGATGAGGATGACTATATTAGCGAAGATGACTTTGATGCAGATGACGATGTAAATGATCCTTTCATCAATATCTATTCAGAACCAGATCCTGATAGATATGTTGAGTTGGATGAAGAAGAAGATGAATGATATTTAATTGTTGAAAAGTAGAGGTACGCAATGTTTTTAGGTTAAATTAAATGCACTCACCATATGTTCATTTTGTTGATTAACTTGGTTATATTTGAAAAGTAGTTTTCTAATCTAATTATGTTCTACATGTGCAGTAGCGTGGGTGTTCCTAGAGGTTGTAGTGTTAATGGTTTGAATCGAGCATGTGTCGATTGAGCAAGATACAAAATTGTGTTATAAGATTTATGTGTCATTTTTTGGGTTATTTCATATTAGAACTCTACTAGACTCATTGGAAACATAAAAAACTTATTTTGAGTCTTTCATTGGAAACATAAAAAACTTATTTTGAAAGGGGTTCTATCCTTGTTGGTCTTTCTAAGCTATTTTTAATCTTAATGTTGATCGTTCATCACTACTTGTATGTCCTCTTAATCAATCAACCACTTTTGTTTCGTGAGAACTAGATCTTGCATCGTGTGATGATGTCTTTTGCAAATATGTCGACACTTGGATCCACTTCATCGGAATCAAATTGTACACTTTTAGTTCATCTAGTACTATATCATTCTTCAATATCTACATGTCAATGGTCTAAACATCCCAATCGTTGTGATCGACTGCATCCTAATTGCTCTCTATCCATATATTGAAATTCCTATGGGTATGGTAATTAGTATGCTAATTTTTAATTTTTAACTAGTATCGTTATTTTTAATTTTTAATTAGTATTGTTATTGATAAAATTGTTATATAAAACAAAAATTGTTATATAAAACAAAATAAAAAACCTATGTTACAAATGTCATATATTTGAGAACCTATGTAAAATTGTTATGTTATAACAAATGTCATATATTTGAGAAACTTTAACATTGTTGACGGTTAAAAACAAAAACAAAATATATGTTATGTCTGCGGGTTTGATGTAATTCATTTTGGTCATTTTCTAACGTGAAACGCTTTGTTTCTCTCGATGTTCGACCCGCACCAGCTAGTGCTTGCAACCTGCTACAATTCCATTTCCTCTTGTAACTCTCACCATGCAATTGCTATGAGAGGGGTTTAAGTTGGTTTCATGTGCTCCAACAGTTTTTGCAAATCCCCGCACACCCTCAATGGAAACTGTAAGTGGATTCTAATTTACCAGACTTGCAGTAATGGAACTCAAATTTGTCAAAAAAACAATGTTGGAGATAGAGGTAGTATTGGTAGACCCTAAATGGTTGCTTGTGTTGATTGCTGAGATAGGGTTTTTCGTCCTCTGCCAACTATTGATATCTGTGTTGGAGATATGTCCAATCATGAATTGATTATGAATGTTGTGGTAAATTCGATATGGGAATGAGTATTTTTACAGGTTATGTGTGGTCCTTTATTACTCGTTATGCTTTGGTAGGGTTTCGGGTTTGATGTGATTACTTTTGGTCATTTGCTAACTGTCTCTGTCGAGCTTAATGAAAACGCTCTGTTGCTCTCGTTCGACCACACCAGCTAGTGCATGAAACCGGCTACAATTCCATTTCCTCTTGCAACTCTCACCGTGCAATTGCTACGAGGGGGGTTGAAGTTGGTTTCGTGTGCTCCGACCATTTTTGCAAATCCCCGCAGACCCTAAATTGCAACCGTAAGTGGATTCTAATTCACCAGACTTCCAGTAATGGAACTCAAATTTGTCTAAAAAACAATGCTGGAGATAGAGCTAGTATTGGTAGACCCTAAATGGTTGCTTGTGTTGGTTGCTGAGATAGGGTTTTTCGTCCTCTGCCAACTATTGATATATGTGTTGGAGATATGTCCAATCATGAATTGATTATGAATGTTGTGGTAAATTATGCATTGGAATGTGAGTATGTGGAACCCTTTTTGATAAACTTCTTTGCAAGTAGGGAGGTAAATTTTGGGTTTGAGCTGGGAGGGTTTTGCGCAAGCATTCCCTCATAGATATTCCACCCCCTACAACCGGCTCTTGGTCTGTGACCTCCTTCACTGTGCATGTTCCTTTGGGATTTTGAAACCCTTCTCTATTGAGTCGAATTTCTGCATTTTATGGGTTCGAATTAGGTGTTGTTGATTTCATTCGTTAATTGGGTTGTTTTGATTTTATAACTAAACCAATAGACATGGAATGCTAGTTCTTGATTGATGTAAAGTATGTAGTTCTATTTAGCACATAAATAGTGATCCAAAGTTCATTGATATGGTTTTTGAAAACAGTTGCAAACCAGTTTTATTTGGATATTTTCGTGCAAGTGGATTCTAGGAATATGAATTAGATATGTGCTCATTATCACATTTTGAGGGTGTTTATGCCTGCAATTTAATTTTGATTTTAAGCAATTTTAAATCTCTCTGCTGGTAGCAACATTCTCCTTGGTTTGACAATGCCAAACTCTGCTCAGATTATCTCCTTTTACCCTTCGGTTGTTTGCCGTCCTGGGAGACTCACTTCATATTACTTGGTTGAAATAATACTTGATACAATGTGCATATTTATAGCACATAACAAGCCTCCTAAGCATCAATCATGGCTTGTCTTTCACAACCATCTGCACATAGTATTTAGAGGATGCTCCCGTGTGTATAGTATTCCCCACACATTTGATTGCAACTACGAGGTACTATCCACAGTGATTTGACTCTGAATCTTGATTCACCTCGGGCTTAGATCTAAGGTGTTTTAATGTGTCAATGACTAATAAGATAATATTTGATTCACAATGGTTACTAATAAGAGAATATTTGACACAGAAGAATGCTGCTAATTTTTCACAAGCGGGCCTGAAACAAGCTAGCCTAGTGCAAGCGAGCCCGAGGCCCATAACCCAGAAGTAAACATGGAAATCTCTGCTTGGACCAATGTAAAACATCAGATGTATACTATTGATGATAATATCATGTGGTTGGATTATATGAAAGACTGGAAACCTAGGTGGCAGTTGCGACATACTGAAGTGTTAGATGCTAACTTACAGGGATCTTACGCTTTTAATATACTAGTGCCACAACTCATAAGAATGCCTATGGGATCCAGTATTGTACCAGAGATGATTTACAACAATTCCCTGAGAAAAGCAGCCGATGCAAGCAATTCATTAACAAACCTATACCATGATCTTACGTTAATCTCGTCAGAGGGCTCTACACGCCACCCCGAGCTACAACTAGACCAAAAGGACTACTGTATTAACCGGATACGTTCTCTCGAAGCATGGCCACATAAAGATGCTAGTCTCCGGTTTCCAAGTACTACACACACTTACGAAAAATATAAAAAATTATGGTGGAAATTCTTGAGAAAAGAAAATACAGATAGAACATATTATACCATGCTAAAGTTTGGAATTCAAATTCCTCAAATCTATGAGGACCTTGCATTCTACATCCCTGATTGGATGAGACACTGGTGGCAGTCATTCGGCATCAACCTGACATCATTATCACCAGATGCTATTTATAATATGAAACGGGTAGTTGGAGAGTCTCTCGAACAGGTCAAAGATATTTTGTAGACAAAGATTACTGAGGATCAAATCCTTGGGTACTACATTAAATACAATCAACCATGGCTTGTCAAAACCCTCATAGATGTCCACATGCATCATAATAGATGCGTGGTTCAGAGGTCTATTTATTCAAAGGCATGGTGCAATGAAGACAACTCCTATTGAGAAATTTTTGGTCCACCATACTCCAATGATTTGTAAATATCTCAAAAGTATTTGGCTATGAGTGGGGCCTGCCCATTCAGTTTGTCATGAAGATTGTAAGGAAAGTCATAAAAAATTTTAGATCTTACTATTGAAAGTCATAATAACTTTAAGATGTTTTCCATAATGGTTAGTCATGGTTTGGTTGTTTCCAACACTTATATCTCTCGTTTATTTCACTTAAGTTAAGGCTTAAATTGTCAAGGATTTGAATGTTTTCATCAAGCACGTGTGGTGTGTAAGGGTTGTTTGAGGGTCTTACATAACATTCTCCACACATTTAATTGCAACTAACACATTGGTCCCGAATGTTGTTATTTAATTATTTATCCTAATGGTAATATCAATGACCTATATGATTTTGACTATCAGGTGCTGAGGTGGCATCCTTCGGTTGTTTGCTTTCCTGGGAGACTAGAGTGCTCCCCTTATTTGGCATATCTTTTAGTTATTTGGAGGCATATAAACCTTAATAACAGTCTATTAAAAAGGTCATTGCTACCATTTGGATAAATAAACAAATAACAACATTCAGGAGTTAATCAGCCTTGGTACAATCAATTTAAATTCCTCAATAGCTGATGTTATCCAATTCTATAGCATGAAACATTGGAGGTTTACCATTTCTATGAGGTCCAAACTCCACTCAACACACCCATTATTTCTTCTCTTAGCCTTTCCATACCTCATAGTTTGCAAGCGTCTCATGTTGTAAGAAGACATGTATAGTCTTAATTTGCACTCAAAACTACCTCACATCCACAAAACTGGCCCAAAACTAAATAATGAGGTAGAAGGTGAAACGTGTCTACTAATGTTCAAAACATTACCCATATATGTTTAATTACTGTTGTAGCTTGTCATTATAGGGCCCAGAACTGCCCAGATGTGAGGTATAAAGCATGTTCATTGCCTTCCATTGTCTATAGTTGGCATGGGATGCCAAAAATTCATTTTACAACTAATAAAAAGGAAAAATCACACTTTAGACTCGTGAATTGAATCTGAAAGTACATTCTGGTAGCTATTACAGGAAACTATTTTTCATTAGAAAACCCATCGACAACTTGTTTTACAACTTTTTTTTTAACTGAAACGGTTATATATTGATGATTTAAAAAAAAAAAGATGGGTTACACAGCAAAATGCAGGTCTAATTGCTCCCATGGAAGGAAGACAAGCCTAGCATCTAGTTCTTCCTGATCAGTTTGATAACAAGCACTATAACTGCCTGTCCTATGATAGTTATAGTATCTAACAAATTGCCCAAGTAAAAGCAAGCAAGAGAAATACATTTGTAGGTAGTTCTAGTATTAGGAGTGTGCAACCTATTCTATTAATTACAGTGCTATTAAATATTTGTAAAGACAAAACCAACAAAAATAAATCTATCCTGGACCTGAATCAACCCTGAATTGGGCATCTATTCTTGACAGTTGCAGCAGAATCTTCTATCTTTCTCTTCTCAGCTTTGAGGTCCACATTACCCTCCATATGTTTCTGCAGCTTTGTTTTCTTTGCGTTGATTTCCTCAAGTTCCCCAGCAGTAACTTCCCGAGTACGAGCCCTACGTGAGAAGGCAAGGTCCAGGGATGCCTCTAAGTAATCAAATTTTCCAGAAAGCATAGAATTTTGCCCTCTATTCTCTGAGACGCTAGTAGAAACTAGATTGTACAGACGAAGGAGTACATTTTTGCATTCCAGGTTCTCAGAGCAAATCATTTTGAATTGTACTTCTAACTCCTAGAGCCTGTCTAACACTTCGTCTTCATGGCTGTAGTTCAAATCCTTCTCCTGGGAAGAAACATTTCCACTTTGGTTGCAACACTTCCAATTTGCCTGTCCCTGGCCAGAGTTCTTTGTGCCCACAGTGTGACCAGGGTTCTCTAAATTCTCAGTCTGCATACTGCAACAACCAACAGGTCCTCTGCCCGACAGTCCCTCTCGACCCTTTTTCACAGAGCCATCTTGTGCTCCTTGAGGATAACCATGGCCAAGATTTCCACCATCATGTACACCAGAGCAACCTCTACAGGCCATTGCAACCCAGCAATCAAGTTGTCTACGAACTGCAGAATGGGAGAAAGGTTCGAAGTTCAAGCTGAAAACGTTCTGCGAAATGGGGGTGAAAATTCCCAGTTTGTAGATCATGACCACCTGCCAAGACTCCTTCCAACTGTTAATCGTGATCAGAGCTATTAATTCCCACATGCGAGTGAGGATTTCAAGGTAAGTTAGAGCCGTCGAATAATCAAGGGGTGGTTCACAATTGAAGGTGCAATTTTTCCTCCCTCGCCCATAGTTGAGGATTGTGCAAATCCCGGGGGGGGGATTGAAATACTAATGAGAGGGGCTCTCCAAGTCCTATTGTACCCAAGCGTTATCAAGAACCACATTATTGTAGAGAATTGAACCATAAGGGATTCCAAGGCTTACAGAGTAAAAAACCAATGTTCAAAAGCTTCCTGAAATCAATATTTTTTCCTTGTCTACATTTGGCCTAGTTCTCTTGATGTTGTGTGTTACCCCCTTTTTGTGATTATGTGTTTATCTTACATTACATGTCACTGAAAATTGTATTAGAACATTGACCTAACTGGTAGTGTTGAATTTTCTTCAACACATGAGTGACTGACTAGGGACAGCTCTCAGGTTGACATTTTTCTGGTTTGGTCCTCCTACTTGGTTGATGGATACACTCATTATTGATTGATTTTTTTTTTTTTTTAAATAAAAAAAACCAATATAGTCAGAAAATCAATATACACATAATGTCTGAAAATAGTCTTTGAAAATCAAATTTCTCATGGCCTTTTGAGTGCCAATTTGCATGGATTTGAAATTTGCAACATGTCTAAGGTGTAATATTTCACCTAAGTTAGCTGATTTATTTTGCGTTCTCTGCTGTAGTATTTTATAGATTTTTTGGTTAAGATGTATTGACATGAAACATTTACGAACACTGCTGCAATGTACTCCTGAGTGGACCATCTCACTGTAGTTATAGTTTGTTGGGATGATATAGTCAATTAATGTTTCTTAGTTGAGTGATTTTGCCAAATAGTTCACTAACAAACAATTTTCATATGCATTAGCATAAAATACCAGCATGTAAATTTTAAAAATGAATGGTAGGATGCCAGAAATATGCCATTCAAAGAAAGAGGATAGGCTTCCAATAATATGTCCAACAATGTTGGAAGGAGAAGTAAATGGGTTAGGCATGTCCCTCCTAATCCTCAGATTTGAGGGAAGTAAATGTGTACTTTCAAAGAAGAGAGAAAGGACCGTCCTATTTATTCTTTTTTTTATGGAGTGTAAGTACCACCAAATAGGTATCTGTCTGATCTATCTTCCTCAAGTGATGATGAAGATATACTCGGAGAGGTTGAAAGTGAGACGAGCTGTACTAGATCTACCGGTTTTATATCAACTAGATCTGAAAAGATAAGGAAAAGATTTCATAGACGCATGAAATATTTTATTGCCAACGGTGGGTTGTGTAATTATGATGCTGAGAGCATAGGAGACATGGATTTTCCATTGAGGTATAAAAATCTAGTGCAATGATGGGTACCTAATATGCTACCTCAAGTGGACACATATTTCCTCATCAAAGGGAGGATGTATCGCATCGCTCCTTCATCCTTACATGGATTGGGGCTATTTTCCATGGATGGAATAACGGTCCGCTATGGCACTGTAACCGAATTGATGGAGTATGTAGGACCACTATACAGATACGATAACTGGTTGATCTTGGTCCAATATACTCGAAGTATGCGGAGATACGGAGTTGCCGCGAATTATATTCAAATAGAAGAAAAAAATAAAAACAAAGGGGCGACTATGTATATTGATGGGAGACCAAAAGCATCCGGAAACGTTGCTGGCTTTATAAATAGTACATGACCAGGGACAACAAATAAGCAACCAAATTGCGAATTCGAGGCACGCAAACATCATCGTATATTTGTATGTGCAATAAAAACAATACTTGTAGGTGAAGAGTTGTTGATCGATTACAACTTAAATAGAATAGATGTGGCTTCCGCGGTCTAGGGGAATCGTGGACTGTCAGAAAATATGCCTCATGAGGAAATGCTAAAAGTAGTAACCAAACATGACTACAATAACTAAATGTTTGGTTTTCTTTTGTTAACATTCGATTTCCACTGTTGCCATTCGCTTTATTCATGCTTATTATGAATATTTCCATGTGATTACATGGTAATTACATTGCTATGAATATCTCATTTTTGTTTTTGATGCAATTATTCACTACTGATTTTTTTTTTAGGTTGGTGGTAGTGGAAAAGCACATGCCTCTTCCAGGGTCCAGGGTGACCGTGGAAGGTCAGCATCTACGCCTCGTCAGGTAAATGTTAAATATAGTAAATAAATATGACTACAATAACAAGATGTTTCGATTTTCACTGTTAGCATTCACTTTTTCCGTGCTTATTGTTAATATTTCCATATGAAGGCGTGCTTATTAAACCGTGGTAGGAGTCTACTCATGGCCATGGAGCAGAACATGTATCTACTACTTCTGAGGTAAAAATTAATATTAATGAAATATCTCATTTTTCTTTATGTGACAATTATTTAGTCTGAGGTAAACGTTTATTTATTGATTTATTGTGTCGGTGTGGCACCATTGGAAAGGCACCTGATGCTTCCATGGTCAAGGGTGACCGTGGAAGGTCACACTCTGTGGCCCGTCAGGTAATTGTTTAGTAAAATAAGTAAATGTTTCGATTTAGTACATTCACATTTTTCTGAGCTTATGATGGATTACTGGATCATTTTTCTGACATTATGATGGATTACTGGTTCATTCAGGACCGTGGAAAGGCACCTGCTGCTTCCATGGCGACGGTTCCTTGTGGACACTCACTAGTCATAACACCGAGTCAGGTAAATGTTAGTGCATAATAGTAACTTAATCTTCATTACAATATCAATATTTGAATGATGTTAAAATTATATTGCATAATTAAATTTATTGTTTGATGAATTTAGTCACGTGCACTAGCTCTGGGTGATGAGGGGTTTGAGGAAGAGATTTTCTATTCCATTGACCCAATGCACACTTTTAGAGTAGCCTTGAAAAAGGAAAATTGTGAAATGCTTGCCTTGGCTAGCCAAATGCCCTTGTCACAGGAGAACAAGGCAAAGATTCTAGAGCTGCAAGGGGTTATAAAGTCTTATGGGGTAAGTGGCATCTTCATAATTGTTTTTAAGCTATGTTGTGATTTCATATCTGATATTATGTTTTTTATCATTCCAAGTGATCTTATAAAGTAAATTTTATTGTTTGTAGGATTTTTTAAAACCCATGACTACAGAACCTGCCGCGACAGGTATAGGTAGCAGTGATGGTCCAATTCAACAAAAAAAAAGCAATGTACCAATGAGGCTTTTTGGCACTCCTATAGTTGGCCTCGATTCCATTGATGATGACACTGGTGAGAGAGAGCATGATGCCATGCCGGATCATGGTGAGAGAGAGCATGATGCCATGCTGGAGCATGATGAGACGGAGCTGGAGATGAATGTACTGTAGACAAACATGAAACTTTTCCTGGTGCGGCATGAGTTAAAAGCACTGGAAAACTAGATCTCACCTTTCTGGTGGATGACTCTTGTGTTCCTATCAAGATCCATAAAATTGCTGGTATTTATCCATTATTTTTTTTATTTTAATCATGAAATTGAAATAGACATACGTTGAAATTATTATAAATTAATGGATTACATGTTTTTGCAAGAAATAATGTCTTCTACAGGCATTTGAATGACAAAGCCTTGGAGCTATGTGTCCCCACCATTCGCACACGGTGGAATAGCCAAGATAGCACCAAGAGAGATGATTTGATTGACCACATGGTCAACTTGTTCGGAAATACTTTCAACAGGAAAGTTGTTGCAAGGTTAGCCGGTGAGAATTTGAAATATACCAGGGCCCAATATAGGGAAAGATTGCAAGCTGACCTCAGGCATGAGCGCCCTCCCATGGTTCTTGAGAAAGAGTGGAAGGCACTGATAGATGATGCAAAGGAGAACTTGCAAAAGAGACAAGGAAAACAACCACGGCCTAGTAAAGCAAGGTACAACATATATCACCTTTTTACTGAAATAAGCTCAATTGTTTTTTTCTTTTTTGTTTTAAGTAATATTTTTGATATCTAAGGTTTTTGAAAATTTTCATATATAGGCTACCTGACATCTCCAAAGCAACCAAGGCTAGAATGGAAAAGCACAGGCAACATAGACTGGGCCAGGGTGGCTATAGAAAACTAAAAGCAAGAATTGTAAGTATTAAATGATTAGTTGTTGGGAATATTTATTTAACAGTACCGAACAAATATCTGATTTTTATACTGGAAATTTTAAAATGTGTTATCATGCATTGTAGGGAAATACGTTCCAAGCTGCTGCCACCGACGAAGACCTAAAGCTTGGTTGAACATCAAAAAAGCTTGGGGCAGAATCCAATCTCACCAATGACGCAAATGTAGGTATATCACCAATTGTAGTTTACTATTAAAGTCTATTCAATACTTTTGATTATATCACCCATAACTAAAAATTTATGTTTGTTTTTAAGCAACAATGCAACCACAGCAGTGAATCTAGCGCTACTCAGCAAGTACAAGTTGATGTTGGGGTGAACATGTCCCATGATAGTGTGGAGCATAGTGTCCATTCTGGTATGTATGCTTTGGAAATAGAAAAGTATACTTGTATTAGATGTATATATTTCTTGACTTAAACTTATAAATTTTCTTCTTTCAATGGAAGACCATGCAACTCAAGAGCATGAAGTGCAAGGGGAAGCAACTATACCTTCAATTAACACCCCATTTGTCACATCTACAGAGATTGGTAAAGAGAAATATTGTAATTTTAATCAAAATAATGAAATATTTATTTCAATAATAATTCAACGTCATATATATATGCACCTCATTTCCGTTGTTGCAGTTCACACCCCTATATAACAGCCTCCACGCTCTGCTCAGCGACGTACAAGAAGTGGCACACATGAGGGCATGGAAACACACACAATAATAGGAGATATCGCAGTAAATACTCCGCCAATTGGTGATTGTGATACCATAATCACAAGTTATTTCAATGCAAAAAAATAGAAATCAACGAAAAAGTAGTTCATGACTTGTATTTTGATGGATATAGATGTTGTTGTTGAATATTGTAACTTCAAAGAATATTATAATTGTACTTTATTATTCCGGAGATGTTTCATCCCTCCGAGGTAACCCTATTATGTATATGGAGATGTTTATTCCTCCGAGGGTTTGTATTAACTAGGGTTATTAGACCCACCATGTGGGGGTCGGCCCTGTGGTTATATTTTTGGGGTTATTAGACTTCTCCAGGAGAGGTCGGCCCCATTAGGTCTTTTAGTCAGTTGGGAGTCAATATAAATAAAGGAGGTGAACTCCTCATTAGATTACTCACTCACTTGTGGAAGAGTGCGCACTTGTCTGGGAGATATGCTAAGGAGACAAAGAAGGAAGGAGCACATCTTTTATTTTGGTTGATCATCTTATTGAGGAAAGCTTTGCTGGGTTTTCTACCCCATGAGGGTTTCCCAGGGTATATTCTTTGTCTATCTTGTGATTATGTTTCTTTCAGTGATCTTGCTAGTCTATTTGGTTTAAACTTAACATGGTATCAGAGCTAGACTGAATAGGACATCTTTCACAAGGTAAGAATACCTCTCTCTCTCTCTCTCCGGTGAAGTTAGGGTTTCATCCCAAAGTTGGTATTATTGAATTTTGGTTGCATGGCTGGATATCACTTTTAAATACCTTTCTTTTAAGCCCTATATCGAACTTTTTGGTTGGGTAGAACTCCAGGAAATCCAAACCCTAATTCTACCAAAAGTGCGATACATCAGAATTTGGTTTCAGAAAAAGTTGGAATTTTTGAATTCTGATTACATGGCTGGATAGCCCTTCTCAAGAGCATTCTTTTGAGCTATAGATCTAACTTTTTGGTTGAGTAGAACTCCGGGAAAGTCAAACCCTAATTCTACCAAAAGTGCGATAAAATTCTGTTCCAGATTCTGGAAAAGTGAAAAGTAACTTTTCAGGTAAGTCTGCTCTGGCTCTTGGACTCCCCCAAGAGAATATGGCTCCAAACACTAAGCTTGAAGACAAGCTAGAAGGTATAGAAAATTTCCGGGCATGGAAATACATAATTGGTCTCATTCTTGAGGAGAATGATCTTACTCATTATATCAAGGAGGAAGTTGCAGAACCAGAAGGAGATGAAGCCAAAGAAAAACATAGGAAGGATTTGATTAGGGCAAAGAGAATCATAGCTGATTCTATTAAAGACCACTTGATTCCCCAAGTGGCTTCCAAGAAGACTCCAAAGGAAATGTATGATGCCCTAAGAAGAATGTATGAAGGAAAGAACATCAATAGGAAGATGAATCTAAGGACTCAGTTGAAGAGTACCAAGATGCACAAAGGAGAATCCATTCAAGACTACTTCTCAAGAGTCTCTCTAATCAAGGAGCAACTAGATGCCATTGGTGATACTCTTGATGAAGATGAACTTGTGATGACAGCTCTAAATGGTCTCACTAGATCATGGGAATCTTTCATACAAACCATGTGTGCCAGAAAAGAAAGCATGAAGTTTGATATAGTATGGGAGGATTGTGTTCAAGAAGAAGCTAGGGTTGCCAACAGAGAAGCATTGCTCAAGGAAGATGACCAAGCCTTGGCCACCCATACCAAGAGAAGAAAGAATCGATCCTACCTTAAGAAGGATAGTCAAAAGGAGTCCCATCCTCCACAAAGATTTCAAAAGAAAAGGGGATCCTTCCAAGGAAAAGATTACTCCTCATTCCAATGTTTCATTTGTCACAAATTAGGACACATTGCCAAAGACTGTCCTAACAAAAAGAAAAAGGGTACTTACCACAGAAGACATCATGCACATCTTGCAGAAGATGAGAGTGAAGAAGAAGTTGAAGAGGAAGAAAGGCCTCTCAAGAAAATATCTAGAAGAGAAGAAGAAGATGAAAAAAGGACCTTCTCCAAAAGAAGACCTAGAAGAAATGAAGAGGAAGATGCAGAAGAGTATGTCCTTTTCTCTGCACTCTCTGGATCTATAACACCTGGAGAAGGTACATGGGTCATTGATAGTGGTGCCTCAAAGCACATGACAGGACAAAAAAAGGCTCTATCAAATCTTGAAGAAAAGACCTCTCCACTAAAGGTATCTCTTGGAGATAACTATCAATATCCCATTAAGGGAATTGGTGAAGCAAACTACAAACTTGATTCTGGAACCCCCATGAAGATGAAGGAAGTTTTGTATGTTCCAGGATTGAAGAAGAATTTGCTTTCAATCTCAGCATTGGACAAGAAAGGTTATAGAGTTGCATTCATTGATGGACAAGTGTTAATGTGGTCCAAAGGAAAATCTATTAAGGATGCAATTGTCATTGGTGAAGAGGAAGGAGGTTTGTATAAACTCAAGGGTCATCCAGAAGCTGCCCTTGTTCATGAAACCTCTAGTCCAAGTGAGCTATGGCATAGAAGACTAGCTCACATTAACTACAAAGCCTTACCCTATGTAAGCAAGGTGGTCATAGGACTACCAGATTTGAAGGTTGATCATGATGGCTCATGTAAAGGATGTAAGAAAGGGAAGAATGTCAAGAACCCCTTTCCAAAGAGTGAAACAAAGACTAAGAGTATCTTGGAGCTAATACACTCAGATGTATGTGGTCCAATGCCCACCAACTCTCTAAGTGGATTTGAATACTATCTTTCATTCATTGATGATCATTCAAGGAAAACTTGGATATACTTTTTAAAAGGTAAGAATGAAGTTTTTGGAAAGTTCAAAGAGTTCAAGGCTCTAATAGAAAATCTCTCAGAAAAGAAAATCAAGATTCTCAGAACAAACAATGGTGGAGAATATACTTCAAAAGAGTTTGAAGATTTTTGTAAAGAAGTCGGAATCAAGAGAGAACTAACCACTCCCTACAATCCCCAGCAAAATGGGGTTGCAGAAAGGAAAAATAGAACCATCATGGAAGCTGTGAAGACTATGATACATGACCAGGATCTTCCCATGTATCTATGGGCTGAAGCAGCCAAGACAGCAGTATATGTTCAAAACAGATTATCTCATAGTGCTCTTGATTTCAAAACTCCAGAAGAAGTGTTTACTGGAAAGAAGCCCGAGGTAAGCCATCTTAAAATATTTGGGTGTCTTGTGTACATCCACATTCCAAAAGAAAAGAGAACCAAGTTGGATCCTTCTGGTAAGAAAGGAATATTTGTTGGTTATTGTGAATCATCCAAAGCCTTCAGGATTTACATACCAGGATTTCATCATATAGAAATTAGTAGACATGTAACTTTTGATGAAGAAGCAGCTCTCAAGAAATCAAGAAAATGCCAACTTGAAGAAATCTATGAAGAAGATCCTTCTTCTAGAAACTCAGAGGCTGTTCACATCCCTGAAGATAATCCACCAGAGGATCATGACATGTTGGAACCACAAGAACCTCCTATCTCAAATTTATCAAAGAAAAGAAGGCCAGCATGGGCTAGAGATATTATCCAAGGGGCTGAAAAATATGGTGCTCCTGAAGGATCCATTAGAGAAAGAAAGAAACCAAAGCTAGTGTCCAACTATATGGCCTTGATGTGTGATCTTGTGGATCAACTACCTACTAGCTATGAAGAGGCAGCTCAAAAGAAAGAATGGGTAGAAGCAATGACAGAAGAATATCAGTCAATAATGAAAAATGATGTTTGGGATATAGTTCCCAAACCAAGATATAAAAGTGTGGTTTCTTCCAAATGGATTTTCAAGATAAAACATGCTGCAGATGGTAGCATTGAAAAATACAAGGCAAGGTTTGTAGCCAGAGGATTCTCTCAAAAGGAGGGAATTGACTATGAAGAAACATTTGCACCAGTTGCTAGGTATACTTCAATTAGAACTATCATGTCACTTGCATCCATGATGAAATGGAAATTGCATCAAATGGATGTTAAGACAGCTTTTTTGAATGGTGTAATTGAAGAAGAAGTATACATAGAACAACCTCAAGGTTTTGAGGTCAAAGACAGAAGGACCCATGTATGCAAACTGAAAAAGGCATTATATGGATTGAAGCAAGCTCCCAGGGCTTGGTACGGAAGGATTGACAGTTTCTTAACAAGCATGGGATTTACCAAAAGTAAAGCTGACCCCAATCTTTATCTTAAAGTGATGGATGATGAACCTGTTATATTGCTGTTATATGTAGATGATCTATTTCTAACCGGAAATGAGAAACAAATTATTGAAAGCAAGAAGAAGCTTTCTTCAGAATTCGAAATGAAAGATCTCGGATTAATGCACTACTTCTTAGGCTTAGAAGTGTGGCAAGAGCCAAAAGGAATCTTTCTAAATCAAGGTAAGTATACTGTGGAGATTCTCAAAAGATTTGATATGTTGGAGTGTAAAGCCATGGCCACTCCCATGGACTCCAACCTGAAACTATTAGTTAATGATTCATCAGAACTAGTGGACGTAACCCTATATAGACAAATCATTGGATCATTGATGTATTTGACAAATACTAGGCCGGATATATGCTTTGCTGTAAATACCCTAAGTCAGTATCTAGTAGAACCTAGAAAGGTTCACCTTATAGCTGCAAAGCATATAATGAGGTACCTAAAAGGTACATTGGACTTTGGCCTATACTATCTTGGAGGTAATGAACTCAAGTTACATGGTTACTCAGATTCTGATTGGGTAGGTAGTGTCTCAGACAGAAAAAGTACTTCAGGTGGATGTTATGGTCTTGGATCTGCCATGATCTCCTGGTTCAACAAGAAACAATCTAGTGTGGCCCTCAGTACTACTGAAGCAGAATATATAGCCGCTTGCTCTGCCAGCTGTGAAGCAGTGTGGCTTCGGAAACTTCTATCTGGAATATTTGACTTAGAAATGGATTCCACTGTGATTATGTGTGATAATCAAAGCTGCATTAAGATGACTGAAAATCCTGTGTTCCATGATAAGTCAAAACACATTGAGATCCGTTACTTCTATATACGAGACATGGTGCAGAGAGGAGCTATCAAGCTCGAGTATATAAGCACTGAGGATCAGATTTCCGATATCCTGACTAAACCTTTGTCTCGAGTAAAGTTTGAATACTTCCGAGACAAGCTTGGTATAGTCCAGAAGGACCCTCCTCGAAAGGGGGAGTAGTATAGTACTTGATAACAATTCTGTCCCTTAAATTTTGTTTTGTTGCACTTAGTTACTTAGAATTATTTAGATTTAGAACTCTTATATATCTTTGATGTTAGATGTATTAGTGAGAATACATGCTAGATGTATACATGTTTTTGATGTGATGTATACATGTTTTGATGTTAGATGTATTAGTGAGAATACATGCTAGATGTATACATGTTTTTGATGTGATGTATACATGTTTTGATGTTAGATGTATTAGTGAGAATACATGCTAGATGTATACATGTTTTTGATGTGATGTATACATGTTTTGATGTTAGATGTATTAGTGAGAATACATGCTAGATGTATACATGTTTTGATGTGATGTATACATGTTTTGATGCATGTTTTGATGTGATACATGCTCTTGGATATTTGTACCTATATAGATGAGAATACAGATGAGGATTGGATCATCCTTGAACTCAAGTTCTAAAGTGAGCCGTAGACGTGAGGTCTCCGAGAATAAAGTCCTTGGTGGACAGATGAGGATTGGATCATCCTTGAACTCAAGTTCTAAAGTGAGCTGTAGACGTGAGGTCTCTGAGAATAAAGTCCTTGGTGGACAGATGAGGATTGGATCATCCTTGAACTCAAGTTCTAAAGTGAGCCGTAACGTGAGGTCTCCGAGAATAAAGTCCTTGGTGGACAGATGAGGATTGGATCATCCTTGAACTCAAGTTCTAAAGTGAGCTATAGACATGAGGTCTCCAAGAATAAAGTCCTTGGTGGACAGATGAGGATTGGATCATCCTTGAACTCAAGTTCTAAAGTGAGCCGTAGACGTGAGGTCTCCGAGAATAAAGTCCTTGGTGGACAGATGAGGATTGGATCATCCTTGAACTTAAGTTCTAAAGTGAGCCGTAGACAGGTGTCTCCGAGAATAGATGATAGGACTGCATCGTCCCTGGACCTTGGTTCAAAATGCACGTGGTAGGATTAATCATCCTTAGACAGTAAATCCAGTAATTCCGAAAGGAAGGATAGTCTTAAATGCGATTGTGGTAGGATTAATCATCCTTAGACAGTAAATCCAGTAATTCCGAAAGGAAGGATAGTCTTAAATGCGATTGTGGTAGGATTAATCATCCTTAGACAGTAAATCCAGTAATTCCGAAAGGAAGGATAGTCTTAAATGCGATTGTAGTAGGATTAATCATCCTTAGACAGTAAATCCAGTAATTTCGAAAGGAAGGATAGTCTTAAATGTGATTGTGGTAGGATTAATCATCCTTAGACAGTAAATCCAGTAATTTCGAAAGGAAGGATAGTCTTAAATGCGATTGTGGTAGGATTAATCATCCTTAGACAGTAAATCCAGTAATTTCGAAAGGAAGGATAGTCTTAAATGCGATTGTGGTAGGATTAATCATCCTTAGACAGTAAATCCAGTAATTTCGAAATGAAGGATAGTCTTAAATGCGATTGTGGTAGGATTAATCATCCTTAGACAGTAAATACAGTAATTACGAAAGGAAGGATAGTCTTAAATATGATTGTGGTTGGACTAATCATCCTTAGACAGTAAATCCAGTAATTCCGAAAGGAAGGATAGTCTTAAATATGATTGTGATGAGATTGATCCAATAATTCCGAAAGGAAGGATCATGTGTATAGATGACGATGCTGCTGATCGTGTGATGATGATGCTGCTGATCGTGTGATGACGATGCTGATGATCGTGTGATGACGATGCTGATGATCGTGTGATGACGATGTTGATGATCGTGTGATGATGATGTTGATGATCGTGTGATGACGATGCCGATGACCGTGATGTCGATGTTGATGTTGACATTGATATACCAATAACTGTTTGAGTTACTGCTGAAGACAAATTGAAGAAAGCTTCCGATGATTTATAGATGTATCATGTATAGTGACTCCTTGCTCCTGCAGATGCTGTTATAATATCCTTCTCGTTAAGGGGGAGTGTTGAATATTGTAACTTCAAAGAATATTATAATTGTACTTTATTATTCCGGAGATGTTTCATCCCTCCGAGGTAACCCTATTATGTATCCGGAGATGTTTATTCCTCCGAGGGTTTGTATTAACTAGGGTTATTAGTCCCACCATGTGGGGGTCGGCCCCGTGGTTATATTTTTGGGGTTATTAGACTTCTCCAGGAGAGGTCGGCCCCATTAGGTCTTTTAGTCAGTTGGGAGTCAGTATAAATAAAGGAGGTGAACTCCTCATTAGATCACTCACTCACTTGTGGAAGAGTGTGCACTTGTCTGGGAGATCTACTAAGGAGACAAAGAAGGAAGGAGCACATCTTGTATTTTGGTTGATCATCTTATTGAGGAAAGCTTTGCTGGGTTTTCTACCCCATGAGGGTTTCCCAGGGTATATTCTTTGTCTATCTTGTGATTATGTTTCTTTCAGTGATCTTGCTAGTCTATTTGGTTTAAACTTAACAGTTGTTAGTATGAAGCATTGTTAGTATGTAACAAAGATAACTTTTATCTGGTTTAGTTACGAGGTACTTATCTTTTATGTGATGCTCTTAGCAATTTTCCCATTTATATCTTTTATTTTCGTAGAATTTGAATTTTAAATTTAAATGTCATCACAAGTCATTGTATGCTTGTTTATAATTATTTTGTATTTTAATATTCAAATTCCATGTTTTCTAAAACATCATCACTCCTGTATGTGCTGCATGTAGATAAATTAGTCTGAAAAATTGATTCTTTTTATATTAGATATATTAGATATGTTCATCATGACTTCGATGATCATCACTCTTTATAATTTGATTACTGCCCAATACATCTCAAGGACCAACTTCAGCACAGGGACCACAGAGGAGTGTTGAAGTTGATAGAGATCAAATTTATGTTGTAAAATATTTTACTGTTGCTTTAGCACTATTCAGAAATAGTACCACACTTCAGATCTGATTTTTGGTTAAATGTTAACGTGGAGATCTTCAACTATACCTCTCTTATTGTTATATGATCAATATGTTTATTTTATCAACTTTTACTGAAAGAGATGAAAATTATGTTATGAGATTACTGCCCATTACATCTCGAGGACCAACTTCAACACAGGGACCACAGAGGAGTCCTTAAGTTGATAGAGATCTAAATTATGTTAACACATGTGGCTTTTATTTTCTATAGTACAAGGTACTTATCTGTTATGTGATGCTTTCAAGATTGCATAGAGAGAAATGAGGGATATTTTTATTTGGCATCCCATGACACTTCCTCATACTGTGATGATGAACTTTCAGGTTATATAGAACGGCTGTACATTTGAGAGAGATATGACTGGTTGTACCTTCCCCACCTTGATTGAGCTATGATTGGTCTTGTGGTACCTTATCTTTCACTGGTGTTTAATTGGGTCATTTAACCTCCTTGAGTAACTTTTTTAAAACCACCTTGTTGAAGTTTTGCTTGTATAGAGTACTATTGTTGTTTGGACACATTTGGATCAGCTTACCCATGGTTCTAAGGGTCATGGGTTTTCTACTACCCACACCTATGTTATGACCATCTTTTATATTTTCTTTTTTTATGACCATTGTTTATATTTGTACCGACACTTTAGATCTCATTTTTGGTTTAATGTACCTTCCCCACCTTGATTGAGATATAATTGGACTTGTGGTACCTTGTCTTTGACTTGTGGTTGATGCGGTCATTTACCCTCCATTTTTTATATACCACCTTATTGAATTTTTGGTCTTATAGAGAAGTTGACTTTGATCACTTGCGATCAGTTGTGGTGTGGTGATAATCACTTCTCTTCTGGTGAGACTTGGTTGAAGTTTATAATTTTTGTAACTTTGTTTATGTTGACTTCATTGAACTAATCAACTCCAGTCATTTCTCTCTCTCTAGTTTGTACAAACCCTCTTGAAGGGTAAGCTGGTTCCTAGAGATGATTGGCCTCTCCGAGGCACATGCAATCTTTTCTGAAAGTAATACTTCTGAGTATATTTTCAAGAATGGTTTCACACCGAGGTTGGTATCTTCAACTAAATCTCTCCTTTTGTTATATGATATATATGTTTAATTTATTACAAGTTACTGAATATTGGTTTATCATTATAGTTTGCTTGTCAGTGTAACTCATTATAATTTGTTGATATGGCAGTTTTGAATTTACCAAAGACCCTGTGTTAAGAACTTACTGGTTGTACATTTGTAGTTTAAAGGAGACAATATTAATAGTCACCTACAGGACTTATTCTACACAGTTGAGTATTCACTACTTATTTAATATCAAATTGTGGTCTTTTATGGAGAATTTGGGCATTGTGGTCTTTTACAAATTGCAAGCTACAAAAATTATGGTGGTTACCAAAAGTTGGAGATTCGATGGCGATTGGGAAACCCAAAGTTGGAATGTGGCACACTCCAACTTTGGCACCTTCCTTTAGACAAGCCTCGTAAGATAGTATAGAAGCCTTCACACACCAAAAATCAGCACATGAAACCCTAGTTGCTCAAGAAGAGAGGTGCACACCACTTTTTGTCAAGTAGCTTATACTAATTAACAAAAGGACTTCGAAACCAATAGATAATATTAGTGTTGCAAAACAAAAAACTGGCAAAAAGTTGGCGCGGGTCGTCAACTTGGAAAATCAGAAAAATTGAGAGAAAACCAACAAAACTCATCAAGTATAAATTCAAACCTTAAAAATTCAAAAAAATTGGTGAGTTGAAAAACATAGAAAACTTGGGAAAACTCAAAAATTTGATAACATCTCACTTGTGACAGTGATCTCCATTCTTCCTCGCTCGACACCCAATTGATTACCTGGTCTTTTCCATTGATAGGAAATTAGGATCATCTCCATTTAGGGAATCTTCTAGCAGTGAGTCCCCTGAGGGGGGCTGCAAGTAATGTGCCCAGTGGTAATGAACCAGATCTTTGCTTCCAAGTGAGGGAAGATGGTCTGTTTGAAGATAGAAGGCTTCCTCTAATAGTATCATGCCTTGGCCTTCAGACAGGAAATTCAATGAAATTGGGAGTCCTTGATTGAGACTAAACCATTTTAGTGGAGAGATTTAATCCATAACTGATCGTAGAATGAGATATAGACACTGTGGGAAAACATGTGATGATGTTGATTTGTGTGTGATTGCATATGCAACCAGAAAATATATAGAAGGTGGCATGAAATCAAATGAAATTCTAGGTAATAGCAAGTGCAGAGAAGTTTCATGTGTCACATAAGAAGACGGCAATAGATTATGGAGAAATTCCCATCTCCATGAAGTGTTGTATGGAGTCATAAATATTTGCATGGGAGATGTAAACATGGTTGTGCTACATGCAAAATTGTGTAATTTGTCTTTGTTTGAAGTTGTTTGGTCTTAAGTGAATATATCTTCCCATTTGAGTGCATGGTAATTGCATTGTTTGCATGTGGTGCCTATATAGTTCTATGGTATTTTTGGCAAATCCTATTACATAAAGTGCACTTGACATACATAAAGTGCACTTGACAGTGAAAATTTATGCAGCTCATCAAAATTTGCAATTGGGATCTTTATTTGTTTTGGTTTTTGTTGGGTTGGTGCATTCATTGGATCAGGTGGCCTATAACATGGAAGCTAAGTTGGGATCTTCTATTGTGCCCTAGATCAAGTATTTTGCCAGTTTGTTATCTTGTGGCATGATGTAGTTTTGGGGTTTTGCATTCAACCTGCACATGCCTTCTCTGTGGATTCTTTTTGGTGTGTTGCTTTCCACCTTTTTCATATCCGCACAAGTTAGAATTTATTTTGGTTGGATTCCTTTGTTGTAACTTAAATAATTGTTTGTTGCTACATGCTTAGTGTGCTTCTAGGAGACTTGGTAAACAAGGGTTTTGGTAGAGGTAAGATTGATTATATCAATTGACTTCAAAGTTTATTTAGAAATATTTTCAACCATTGGTATTCATGACAAGTAGGGTATTCATGACAAGTAGAATTGTGATCTTATTTCCTTGTAGGGGTTTAAATTAAAACTTTATCATGTCATTTCTTTAATGCAAGATATTGGGGCTTACGATTCAACTGCTATCCACATGTGCTTAATACTGGGGCTTACAATTCTTCATGTTTATACCTTTAGTTCAAGTTCTTGAGATATCTATCTAGGACTTTGTTTGTTGTTTACAACCTCATGAAAAGTTTGATGATAAATGACTCTGAGAAAGTTTTATTAAGCATCTAAATATATACCATGACATAAGCATATAGACATTCTTAAGAGGTGAATAGAGCTAAGGTATAATTATTTGTAAGACCGAGCTCATACATTGCAAAATGTTGTTTAAGCCTTGTGATTATTCAAAGGACACAAGGATGTGAAATATGAGCTTGAAGAAGAACAATTTGCAAAGCATTGAAACATATTGATAGCATATTTGAAGGACTTGTGTTATCACTTGAAGACTGAGCATATTCTTTGTGACCAAATTGAAGTTGAGTATGAATAGTGTTATGGGAGAACATCAGTTATAACTTGAAGACCGAGCCTATTCTTTGTGAGCAAATTGAGTTTGAGTTTGAATATTTGTGCCATTAAAAGACAAAACTTGAAGTTGAAGAATTGATTGTTGAAAAGGGATAAGTATGAAAACTACTTGAACAAATATTATTTGTGTTACTGCTTATCATAAAGACTTGGTAACTACTTTAAGGAATACAATGCAGGATTATTTGTTTGATGAAGTTTGATAGAATTGGAAACCATCATTAAGCAGACTTGTTTGCAGATCTGAAAGGAATCATTGATAAGGATTTGATTGTAGATGTAAGAGCTAGTTCATGAGAAGTGCTTTTAGTCTATTTGAATCAAGTCTATGACTGTATCATCACATTCATTTTTTTTTAACACTTCCAGGTATCGTCTCTATATCAACGAACAACAATGTAGGCTATAGAGAATGCTTCCACGCAGTTGCTAAACCTGCCACGAAAGTTTGTGAATCCTTATGTGGATACTGCGACGATGCTTCGTGGAACTATAAAATATCTTCCACGCAGGTGTTGAACCTGCCATGAAAGTTTGGGAATCCATGCGTGGATACTGAGGCGATGTTTCATGGAACTATAAAAGAATCATCGACGCAGGTGCTGAATCTGCCACGAAAGATCGTGAATGGATACGTGGATACTGCGACGAAGTTTCGTGGAAGATTCAGCGCGAATGTGGAAATTTATAGGAGTTGTGCGTCGATATAGAGACGCAATTTTGTGGGTTGCTATTGCCATGACATGGAATGTTCGTCCCTATATCCACGAATCACTTTCCACGAAAAAAAGAAACACCAATCATTGCAATAGGGACGAAAATTCGTGGCTATTACAACGAACTTTCGTAGCAAATTAGACCATATGTAGTAGTGTCATAATTATGCATGATATATGTATAGATAGAGTAGTACATGTGAACATTATTTTCAAATGCTAAAAACAAATCGTGTTGGCTTGCTAAAAACAAATCCTTTTGGCTTAGTGACGACTCCAATGGTTTAAATAAGTTTGTGTGTATATGTGAAATTAGGATGTGTGAGAGTATACAACCATAGATCCATCTTAAACCCGGATCTATCAAGCACCTAGAGGGATCCAATTTCTTGAAGTGCATTTTTATTTTTATTTTTAATTTAAACTCAAGAAATTTGATCTCTCTTGATTGATAGATAGGGTTTAAGTTTTAAGTTTTTATTTTATAGAGGAGCATGATTTTTAAATACTTTTCATAATATTTTATTTTATGAGCTAACATGGATTTTTTTAAAATACTTTTCATAATTTTTTATTTTATGCATCTACATGAATTTTTTTTATTATTTTGTTAGGAACAAAAGTTACAACATCTCCCCCATACTCGGCTGTAGAGCACCTCACTCCTATGTGTCCTATGTGTGCAATGATTTTAAATTATTACAATTGAAAAGTTATAAATATGTTCTAAAGCCAAAATTGAAATCATCTTGTGCATGATGTAAAATTGTTTACTATTATTAATATTTAGAGATGTGTCTGTCTGCTTGAAATTCCATTCATTTTTTCCAACCGTTATTCAACTTTGAGTCCGCTACACTAGTCATCCATTGCTGTTTGGGAGTATGATTTTAAATTATTACAATCCAACACTTATAGAATGTCTTCAAGCCAAAATTGAGATCACCTTGTTCTTGCTATACAATAGTTTCTGTAAATTGTTTACTATAGTTGTTATCAACTACCGTTTCTTTTTTCACCTAATCAACTATTATTGTTTCCAAGGATCAAATTCTTGAATAAAAGCTCTGATGTATGTAGATTTTTCTTTCCGTTTTTAGAACGTGGAGTAGGTACTTAGCGAATTTGTTTAATAATTTATAACAATTCTCAATATGCGGCCACTATCAATTCGTTTTGGTAAAACTTCTTGGAAATGTTGTGTTCGTGTTGATTCTTGTATACTGAACAAAATTGATTTTGAATGTGATGCAAGAAGCCTTGGAAAAATGGGAATTCAACTTGGTTTTTCTTTGAGAATATTTGAAAAAAAAAAAAAAGCAATTCGCCATTTAAACAAACAGTTTTTTACTTGGGAAACAGGAATTGGCCTTTGCTCAGGCAATTCGCAGAGTCAATTCGCCATTTCCCAAGCAAACCGTCCTACTTGGCAAACAAGAATTGACCTTTGCTCAGGAAATTCGCAAAGGTTTCTATGCGAATTTCCTCAGCAGAGGCCAATTCGTCGTTCTCAAGCAAACTGAATTTGTCGAACAAAGGAAATCCTTTGCTCGGTAGCTAAGAAATGTTATCCTTTAATCTGACATTTCCCATTCCTCTACACAAATTGGCAGTTAATTATTCCATGATGGCTTGACGTTTGGCATCTTTCTTGTGGCTCTTGGCTGGGTCTAGTGTTTGGTGGTTTCCTTTGGGAGATCCAACTATTTTAGTTACTTGTAAATCTATCACATACCTCTCCATTACTTCAGACTTCTACCTCTTTGTTGGAACATGGAGCTCTATGTGATTTGGTCAAGATGAATTCATTTGTATATTATTAGCGACGCCCTTGTCTACTTCACTATTATATTATTTGCTTGAGAGTGGATGGTTTTACAAGATTACTTTAGTGGGTGTGATCTTCAGATTCAAAAAATATTTTGTTTGTGGTAGATATAGTGCCCAACAGACAAACAATATTTTCTATCCTTCACGTTAATTCTCGGTCTTCTTGGGCTTATCATGGACGACGAGAACTATCGACAAGAGAATGCATCAACAAACTTCTTCATCGAACACGAAGTCCAGTAACAAAGGAACTGATGGACAAATGAAGTTACTGACAGCAAGGCTACCCACCAGAGACATCAACAATAAGCAAGGTCACTGACCAGAGAAATCATTAACAAACAAAGTTAAGCTATCGACAAGCCAGACCAGGTCACCGACCAATCACATTATCGATAAAGTGAAGTCATTAGCAAGGGAAGTTAACGACAAACAAATTCAACTAGAAACAGCCTCATCTACAAGTGAGTCGCCGACAAGGTGAAGTCATCCAGCAGTAGAAACAAAATCATCTACAAGTGATTCACCGACTAAGGAAGTCATCAACCAGTGAAGATATCGACAAACAAAGCCAATGAAGAACAAAATCATTTACAAATGAGTGATGAAGTGACGCCACAAAAGAAGAGCTGTCCTTCTCCACACAATGACATGAAATTATTTACAAATGAGTGATGAAGGGGACGCCACAAAGGAAGATCCGTTCTTCTCCACACGGTGACATGAAATTAATAAAGGTTATGATGGGAGAATTATTTTCAAAAGAACCAAATAAGATAATACAGCACAATTTGCAATCAATATTTGAGTAAAAATATAAAAAGGTGATTAAGTTAATATTGAGGTATATAGTTCTTAATAAGAAAAGGAAGATGATAACAAGTTCTTAAAACATAGATAACCAATAATTATAAATACTTAAAATAAGTCACAATAATTTATTCTTCGATAAAATATCAACTAAATAGTAGGATATATTGTCAGCATGGATGGGGTGTAATTTAATTGATGATTAATCTAATATGAAAGAAATGTTGTAAAATAGAGATCACCAATTCAAATCACCAGACTTCCCAACCCTTTGTCAACCCTTTGTCAGTTGTCGATTCCCTAACATATATGTGAATAAATACCATCCTAAAATGCACAATACAAAAAAAACAATGTATGATATTAAGACATTCCTTCCAACAAAATCGTTCATAAATACCATCCTAAAATGCATGATAGTTGAAGTGGATTAAGTTACTGTACGAGGATTTTTGCCTCTGTAAACATGTCATAATTGTTGGCTCCACAGAAGGTAATCCTGCATTAGTTCGGCTGGAGTCTTGTGCTAATATCGTGGGCTAACGTGATGATATTGCCCAAAATGAAAGAGAGTCGTTAACCTAATTCACCAGTCAGATATATGTGTATATCACAATAAAATATTGGCAATGACATTGTCATGGTGATCTCTATACAATATATTTTTCATGCCCCAAAGGCGAAAGCAATGAACTATATATACAACAATCAAAACATGTAAAGGGAGACTGTTGTCTTTGAATTCTCAAAATTAGTATGAAATTGTATATGAGCAATTCTCAAAATTAGTATGTATATGAGCAGGCTAACTGCACTGAAATGGGCTTAATGGCAAACCCTAATAAGATATTCAGTTACTTGTGACGATTAGAACAAGTGGGAGTTTTTGGTAGAATTACTTTCTTTGAAGGAAAGAATGTGCAAAGCCGTGCAGCTCAACTGGATCGTCAGATTGGTCTTCGTGTGACGAGGGAGTCATCATTTGAAGGTGCTCAAACGGTCGACTGGTTGACATGTTGTCAATCGTTGGAGGCAATTCAACTTCGTAGTGCATTCCATGGAAGGCGCAGGGGTCAGATTGAGTTTCATCTTTCATTCCCGAGCTCCCGTAAGGACCGATGCTCAACGAACTGCTGGGAAGGCTCATGCTCATGCTGCCCGATGGATTATTTGCAAAGACAGACACGCCCGCCTGCTGAAGCATTCCCATTTGTTGTTGCTGCTGCATGGCACTGGCGGCGGCTAAACGACTGTTTATCAATTGCGCTTGAACGATTGAGAGTTCTGTCCGCAATGCATCCACCTGGACCACCAAATCTCATATCGCAGGTAATATATCAGTTTAAAGTTACTCTAGAAAACCAAGTTACATTTTGATGGATGCATTAATATTATTTAGCTTACTCTAACCAATTATGTTTAAACGACTTTCAAATATAGCAGAGAGCGCAAACAAATTTAAAATAGCACAGGGCCAAGCCCAAAAACTAAGCATTGGACTTAATTTTTTCTTTATCCCTCTAAATGAATCTATGATAGTTAAAAAATTCATACTTAATTGATACGTTAAGATCTAATCAGTTTAAATTTTAAATTTTTATCATTCTCTGTCATAGCTTTTATAAAATTCATAATTAATTGATACATTAAGACGTGCGTGTGATTTGCACTAGGATGATAGGATGATACATGTGGATTGATTTTATGGACATGGTTTCCAATTTTAAATAAATAGTTATAAAATATATATATATAATAATTGGTAGCTAATAGAGGAACAATTCTATCCTGATTGCTATAATATTATTTACATTCTAGATTTTAAGGTTGATTAGATGTTTTTTCTAAGATGCAAGATGAGATAAGTAGATTGATTTTATGGGCAAGGTTTTAAATTAAAAATAAACTATTATAGAAAAAAAATATATAAAAAATTACTTATAGTTGATAGATGAATAATTGGGTGAGAAGAAGATTTGTGATAACTCAAATAGCACTTGCTGTTTATTTGTATAAACAAGTATATTGTGCAACTTGATTTTATAAAAATAGTTTTAAATTCTAAATAAACAATTAAAAAAAAGCAATTTATTAATACTAGGCACAGGTTACAATTAAACTAAACTATCTAAAAGCAAAGTATAAATAGACAGTATGTAACACATTGCAATCTTAAGGAGATTGTAACCCTCTTAGACAGAATAGACGGTTGATTTTCAGATTTTCTTTTGGAATTGCATAGACTGCACAGTATATTCTAGGGTTTTCTGGTTCAATTTGCAAAATATAAGTTGTTTATTTTATAAAAGTAATTTCAAATTCTAAATAAACAATTAAAAAAAATTACAATCTATTAATATTTACCAGTCATATGTTACAATTAAACTAAACCATTTAAAAGGTGAAGAACAAAGTATAAATAGACAGTATGTAACACATTACAATCTTAACGAGATTGTAACCCTCTTAGACAGAATAAACGGTTGATCAACAGATTTTCCTTTGGAATTGCATAGACTGCGCCGTATATTCTAGGGTTTTCAGGTTTTATCTGGTTCAGTTTGCAAAATGGACGCTGTTTCTGTTTCTTATAGTATCATCAGCATCCAGTACCTAGTAGCAATTTTGCATCGTAATAATAGATTGAACGATAGACCTGGACTTTATTACTTGGTTATCCTCATCCCTATAATTTAGACACACACATGAACTTTCCCACTAGAGACACCTTATTCTATGTTGCAATCAAATACTTTTAAAGCAAAGCATATCCTGTCGATCTGTTACAAAATTGTTAAGTTGGTAAAGTGGCAATATTCATATATTATCTGAATGATTAGGTTCCTGGCTAGCCACTAATAGATATTGCATTAAAGTGTTAGGCCTCTCCACATCATAGTCAAAGGTAAGGATATACGGGCAGTATGTGTCACTTTTGTGATCTTAAATAGTTTTAGCAGAATGTAACCCTCCTGGACATAATAGATGATTGTTTGTTCTCTTTTTGTGGAACTGTTTTTCCGTTTGAATTGTGAAGGATCCATTGGATGGGATAGTGTTTTCTTCTATTTGAATTGCAAAGATTCCATTGGGTGCTATAGTGTTTTCAGTTTTCCCTGGCTCAGTTTGTAAATTGAACATTCTCGTAGCGTCAAGGTGTGACTAATATTATACTTTGTAGTATATATTTATGCTACCCTAGGATCTATAAAATACCTAGAGGTAACAAAAAAAAGTGCAAAACATCAAACCGTTTTTATCAACCTGCACTGCGTAGTAGCAATTTTGCACCTTAGTAATCGAATCATGGATAAATGGATCTGAAATAGTTATATTTTTCGAATGGCACGCACGCTCCAAAATAATAAAGAATACCTCGTTTCTTTGGCACAATCAGAATTTTTGGCACAATCAGAACTTTAAAGCAAATCATATCTTGTTGATCCGTTCTCATATGGCTTTTAGCAAACTAATGGCTTAGCCCATTAAGATAAAATTTCTGGAGCAACTTCTCCTTGTAGCAAACTTTCCTTTCTCAGTGGCAGTATGATGGAATCTGTCAATATATAGTAATTTGATGGAATCTAGCAATGAAAAATAGTTATTTTAACATAGGGAAATTCTTAAAGTGTAAATGGATTTATATAGAAACCATTATGATTGGAACAATTTCATATGTTATCAAAACATAGTATTTCTATTAAAAATCCTAAAAAATGAAAAAAAATAAGAAAGGTTTGCTGCAAGAATAGCCTTTTTCCTCAAGTCCCCACCCTACGGTGCACATACGCGATCAGATTCTTTAAAACAAACCATATCTTGTCAATCTGTTCTGAAATCGTTACGTTAATCAAGTGGCAAACTCATATATTATTTGAAGGATCGTTTTTTTGGCTTAGCCACAAAGATAAAATTCCCACCCTACACGACAAATATCCTATTGCTCATAGATTTCAAAGGAATTCTGTTCAATGCTTCCCTTTTCTGGTAGCAGAATAATTCATACTGTTATCTTGCGGGAAAGAAAGACACAGTTAAGGAAGTTCGATAGTTCAATTACCAAAAGAAAAGAGGAAAAACTACGAAACTAGCCCTTCAAACAAACTATCTTACATGTCTGCAGAATCCCAGTTGTTGAACGTGGCTTCCACCAAAAATTATAAAACTATGTCGGGGTGAGTAATGAATGATGAATATATGGACAAGATTAGCAAACAGAATTTCCAAAAACCGCCTGATCATGCAAATAATGCTCGACTTGGAATAACTCCAAGTGCAGATATACAATCAATGGAAACCCAAATGAAAGAAAAAACAACAAACTCCTCTTCCCAAGCAAAGGCTGACCTGCAACTCACCTGCTGTTGCAATGCAAATATGGTCGAAACGCAGCCGTAAACAGGATCCGAGAGCCTTGCCTGAGCCTCGTAACAGATGGTAACGACAGCCTCATGGCGTCTGTTCTGGGGAATATGCAACAGAAGCTTGGAGACATTGCTGGCACCGAAAACCTTATGCACAGCTGCAAAACGGGCCGCTCCCTGGTCGGAACCAAAATAAGGCGCAAATATACAGCCGCTAATGCATTTCCTTCTCAGAAACTTACAGGCTCCACAGGGGGCACCGCTGCTGGCACCTTCCTCCCTCGACCTCCCGTTTCTCCTACTATTCCCTCCTACAATCTCCACCACCTCTCTTTGGGGGATTCTCTGCTCACAATTGCTATCACCATCGACCCCATTGTTAGCATGACTACCGTTATTGCAATTGTTACCATTGCTACTAGATGCGTTGAGCATCAGTGTGCCCGAGGCCTCTGAGTGCTCCAGCTTTACAGACCTTCAAATTCGCTTCCTCCCTCCCCAAAGCTCCGCCTGAGGATCAGACCTTCAACTGCAAGGCCTTTAGAAAAAAGGAGAGAAAAACGAGTCAAAACAACTCTATATGGCAGCAGAAGCGGCTCAATCCAAGGCAACAAAAAAAACGACTGGATGGGACAAAAATCTCAAGGCCGCAGATATTGAAACCTTGAAATTAATTCTCCTTCTTTTTCTATTAATCCCGATCAACTCACCTGCTCGTATGCATTAATGGCAGAAGAGTTGAACAGGGAAAAAAAGGCCAACGGATTCCACGAGTAAAAAATATTGCAGAGGGCAACAAATATCAGGAGCGATTTGTATTAAATGTATATTGCGTCGACCCGATTTAACCGAGGGCCAGTGAATATTGAAATGGGGAACACGCTTGGCTCGTGACGGGGGATGGATGTTGAGGCCCTTCCCACCGCCGACGCGCACGGCGGCTTAACTCGCACCCCATCCTAACTCGCCCGCCCTGCACTTTGTATTACCCGATGACCTCAGTTAGGGTTAGGTCATCTTGGATTTGGACCGGGCAGGGCAGCCGTTATGTTTTTATTCATCTTTTCTCACGCGGACATGAAAACGCGCACCCACATATATTATTATTATAATTTGTCATTATCGAGCGCCTCCTGAACCAGATCTCCCATCTAAGTTCTGCTCCTAATTTAGCTGCTTCACAACATATGTGTGCTCTCTTGATAGTGGTCTTTGTGTGTATATGTGGAATAACCCCCTCTCTTTTCACTGATTTCACGAGAATGTGATGAGTATTAAAATATAATAGAGAGGATGTTTTTCTATAGTGTAGTCTCCACATTTGATGGAATTGATTCACCATAGTCAACCATTCAATCCCAAATTAGGTATTCTATGCCTCTACAAATTCAGCGACAAGAGAAATGTAACTGAAGCGATGATGTCATGCCTTCAGAGGGGCAATTTTTGTATTCCTTTATCTCATATAGCCCCTATACGTATACTTTGAACGATAAATGATCATGTACGGATATATATATATATATATATATATATATATTTTATAGAAAATTTGAAGTTGATGTCAAATTAATACTTAATTAAGAACATTTTAAATATAGTTTTCAAAATATTTATAATTTTTTAATAAGTTAAATATTTTGTAATATATATATATATATATATATATATATATATATATATATAAAAGTGACATATTCATTGTATAAGTGACACAAAAATACTATATATATAATAGTTTTGTATAAAAGTGACATTTTTTTTTAGCGAAAAAAACCATACTATTGATATTCATAATTGAATCAAATAGTACAAAAATGAATAAGTCTGAACCAGACTTATAATCTGCTGAATACTGATACTCATTACATCCATTACTTCAAAATACTAAAAAAACCCATCCCCATACCAGTATAATCATTCACAATTCTTCAAAAATGACAAAAACAGAAATACTTCAACAGTTAAAGTCATAGATATTAACCAAACCAAAATCAGTCAATTGAGAATCATGAAATTCCTCCCATAGTATTTCCGCTTCTTCTTCTGAGTATGCATCTTTGGAGAGCGAATCAGCCATGGAATTATGCTGTCGGTAGATGTGATCAAAATAGATATTATCAAAGAGTCAAGTATTTTTTCTTTAATTCGTCTATACCATTGATGGAGAGCTATAATATTTAAATTATATTCTCTCCTGGCCCATTTTATGGTTACCCTTGGATCGCCAAAGACAGCCAAGTCAGGAAGACAAAAATTATGAGCGACAATAATCACACACCAGAGAGCAAGAATTTTTGATTTCATGTTTGTGCCTTGACCGCAATTCAACTTCAGTGTAAAAAATTGATTCTCATTTAGATAGATGACACCACCCATAGCACAAAGGCCATCACTTGCTGCCCCATCAAAGTAAACAATTGGTCTATGCCGTGGAGGGAAAAAAGTGCTTATTCTTTTGCAATTTGTCTTACTGCAATCATTGCATTGTTCCAAGATCACCAAAATGACCCTGTTGAATGTACTAATAGAGTTAGGAACCTGATTTTAAAAAATAGTTGTATTCCTAGTGTGCCAGATTGCCCAAGATATATCACTATTGGCAGGAAGGGGAGCCCATCACAAAGTCTGTGCCAATCAAGAGCACAACGGTCAAAAGAACCAGTGCCCCACTGAATATCAATATTGTAGTGATCAATAATCTTCACCCATAGATTTATGGAGAAACCACAATCCAAAAAGATATGAGCAGTAGTTTGAGGACTGTTTGAACAAAGATAACAAATACTCGGGCCCTCCCACTCCCTTTTTGAAAGATTATCCCAATTTTTCAGCTCACCACGCAAGGAAAGCCACATGAAACACTTGATTTTGATCGGTATCTTCCATTTCCAAAGAACTTTGTACCACCAGTTTGCTGGATAATTACAATCATAACCGATAATTGCCTTATATGCCAAGTTTGCAATCACCATGCCTGAAGATTTATATAAAAGTGACACACTTATAC
This sequence comes from Larix kaempferi, assembly GCA_027924585.1. NCBI lineage: Eukaryota > Viridiplantae > Streptophyta > Pinopsida > Pinales > Pinaceae > Larix > Larix kaempferi. The sequence goes on along the minus strand of BSBM01000500.1, from coordinate 4,688,026 downwards.
ATGTCATGTAAGTAACAAATTTATGCATATAAGTGACAACACTATAACATATTTGGAAAAGCCATCAAGCAATAATAGATCTATTATTGGTACCAAATTTCTACCTTGCTCATTCACGAGTCAAGGTTAACCCTAACAATACTACAAGTGTAGATCCATAGATCTATCCTAAACATTTATCTATGAAGCACCTAGAGGGATCCAACTCCTTGAGGTGTATTTTTTTTTAATTATTTTTTTTTTATCTTAAACTCAATAAATTTTATCCCTCTCTTTCTTGATATATATGAGTTTAAGTTTTAATTTTTAATTTTATAGGCCTGACAACATCTCCCCCATACTGGGTTGTAGAGCACATGGTTGCACATGAGAGAAGCACATAGACATGCGTGACACAATAACATACTAGGAGAAGCACACACACATAAGTAAACACTAGCACACATACAAGACATACCAATCATAAATGATGCACTTAATCACATCATTGACACACTTGAAACATATGTGAGGCATTCACACATACTAAAGTGACACACTTGCACATATTAGGGGCAAGCCTAATAGAGTGATGCATTTCAACACATAAGCAATGCACCTAACAATACACATAGTGTAAGTGATGCACTTAACATAACTGATTCCTTAACACATTTATGTGATAAATTTAACATAAGAGACACAGTCATGAACATAAGCAATGCACTCATGCATTCACACACACATAAGAAACATACCTAACAAATAATTGGTGCACTATGCATTCACATAAATGACACACCACTCGCATTAGTGACCCACTCAAGAATATAAGAGATACAACAAACATAAGCACCATGCTCACATACATGACATAAGTGAAGCACCTTGCATAAGAAATGTAATCACTCACATTTAAGTGATGAACCTAACATAAACACCAATTTCACACCCATAAGGAATGCACTCATGCAGTTACACGCAACCATTATTTTTTTACACACCTAACACATAAGCGATGCACTTGTGCACATAGAAAACACATCAAGACAACATAAATGGTGCATCACTTCTACACATAGATCTCGCATTCATGCACATATGAAACACACTAATGCACATAAGGAATAAACTTATCACAAGTAACACACTCACACACATAAGAAACAAACTTGAAACAAGTGACTTATTGACACATATAAAGGATGCACTAAACACATAAGGAAGCACTCAAGCACATGGATGACTTAGTAATGCACCTAAGAGATGAACCTAACAAAGACAAAACACTTATCCACATAAGTGAAACACTTATCCCCCATGCTTTACTTTGATTATTGACTAAGTACAAATTAAGATTTATGATTAAGTGGGTTAATATTCTAATATTCCATTTTTTAAATGTGCAAGATAAAGACTTGCCACTTGTCCTCATCGAAGGACAAATGTAAAAGATAGTTTTTGACATTATTAATTAAATGTTCGAGTAGTTGGAAAGGCCATGCTATAAATTGATGAATGATGATGACATAGGTGGGGAGCACAATCCTGCTAGTCATGATTTAAGAAAGACAAGTGTCAAGAGGTAGTTTCCTTGAACTAACTCCTAAAATCTAGGAGGCATCCAATGCCAATGAATTACCAAGGAGGAAAGGTTGGGCCTTGCTTAAGACCCGGGAAGAAATATTATTTATATGCATGTGTGTGAGGATAGGAAACTATCTAGTATGTATGAGAAATTTTATTTGTGAGCATTTCTATGTGTTAGGTAATTTCTAAGAAGTGAGAGATTTGCTTGAGATAAACAAGAGATGATTATACACTTAAGAGTGTGGAAGGATTATTTTGGAGTAGTTGTTCCGGTTGTAGAACATGGTGTTAACCACTATGGCGTCATGGTTCATGCTAGGGGGTGACTACCGATCAAGTAGATTGGTTGTTCAGGAGTCTATGGTTTGGTGGAACATGGATTTTCTAGCTATGTTTTTTACAACTATTGTAGATCATATATGTGGTTAAATTTACTTATTGTACTTGTTATGCAATTTAAAAGAGTAAGTTACATGATTTAGTTGTTATTATGGTTTAGTTAGTCATTTATTTTACCTCAAGCTTCATTAACTGTAATTAAAATTCTAGTATATGGTATCTTTATGTCAATTACTATTTAATTGTTATAACAACCCTATTTTCTATTTTGTTTACTTATGCATATTTTCTTACCAGTAATATTTGTTTCAAATTACAGTGTGTAAATTACATTATATCCTAGTTTTTTGAAACACAATATATTTTTTATATTAATGATTGAGCATATCTATTATTTACAGAGCTATAATATTCGAAATTCTAATAGTTTCTTGTAGATATATTTCCATATAATTATTTGATGAGTACAAAAGGTTTTTCTTTTTACTAGAATCTCCGAGACTTGCGGGAGTGGCCTTTGGTCTAAGAGACCATGAACCATAGGCATCTAAGTTGTCAACATCACCTAGGGATCACACTAGGCTTGGGACACACCAACCCTCAACTGGTTGGATTTTGGGTGTCTCCTACCAACTAGATCACCCCTAAGGGGAATTGAAACCAGGTCACCATGTTGACAAGACCCATACCTTAACTGAATGAGCTCATGAGATTTGAAAACAAGTACAAAAGGTTACCAATAGTTTTCTCATCTATTTATATATCATGAGTGCTATATATCTTGACAAAATGATTACAAGAAAGAATACAAATAACATACTAACAAAGGAATGTAGACAAAACCATCATGTCTTTCACATGTTTTTTCATTTGGATTACTAAGGCTTCATCCATGGGCCCATATTCATTTGATGAATATGCTTAACAATGGATTCAATGATTCATTTGCACTAGCTGCTCCAAATCTTTGACCTCATCCATTAAGGCAATTTACTCATGCATATTGTCATCTAAATCATCAATTAGAGACTCTATGCAAGCAATGTTGTTACTGTTGCAATGATCTTCTTCTGTTAGGGTCTAAATTTTCTGATGCATTCCCCTAGCCCCTACGATCCACACAATTCATTTAAAATATTCCAAATTCCCTTTGAATCTTTTCTTGCTAGGAGGGCATGGTTTCTCCAATTTCAGTGTGAGAAGAACATTGAGTGAGAGGGAGACTCCCACAATCCTTATCACAAGACGAATATGAATGTCTGGAAGAAAGTGACCAGAGAGAGCTCACAAAAAATTCAAATGGGGAGGATTCAAAATCGTTTTCCAGACTTGTTATGGAATGAATGCGAGGAGAAGGGAAATTGTTCCACTATGGAATGGCAAGTCCAAATGTAGATAGGTCCCAAAAAATATTTTATTCCTCTATGCAACCGCCATGTAGAGAGTTACCCTAATTATCACTTTCCTCCATCGAATTTGGTTGTCTTCCTCCCTTCTCAAATATCAATACCTCGCTTGTGCTAGAATGAACCGAGTGCATGAAGAAATGAATTAACTATGTAGTGGCATTAATGATACTATCGATTCTGAATTTGAACCCGTTAATTCTTTCATGTACCCTCTCATATTGCCTACCACTTTCCTTGCTTGCATGGTTGATCTCGAAAAGGGTTCCTAGAAGGGAGATCCATGATACTCCCCAACGAAGGGTAGTGTTCCAGTGGGTTTCCTTGCCCACAATTTCCATGTTTACTCCTTGGGGTCTCCCTATGCTAAATTTGATTCCTTGGGATCCCTTGAGGTCTCCATAATCCAAGTTAATGCCTTGGGTTCTGCCAAGGCCAATGTCTCCCTTGATGATGCTTATCATGGGATCCACTTTCTTATCGGAGATAGTTCATCAAAAGATATCCTTCCTTTCTCTATCGTTGTCCCATGATTAGCCATATCATCTGCCATCCCATTATTTTCTCACTTTATATGAAATAATACTGAGTTAGGGAGTACGAGGTTCTGAATTTGTTTATGGATTTTTTGACAAAAGGAGGGATTCTCCTTATAAGAGCTTTGCATTTTTTGGATTACAAGCCTTAAGTCACCAAAGATATGAATTTTTTAGATGTTTAGATTTGATCAAATCTCCAAACCTTGTAGAATATCCATCCATTCTTATTTGTTCTTCTTCCTAGACCCTAAGCATAGTATTTCACAATTTTCCCTTTCAAGTCCATGATGACCCCTCCCGGTATTGCCACCCCAGGATTAACTTTAGAAGAACCATCAAAGAAAAAATAGAAGTAGATTTATCTTTTCCTCCATTCTTCAAACTCTTGATTTCCCATATCTATTTCCCAGCTATAATTTTGTTCGCTCTACATAATTTTGGATTGAAGAGAGATATTGCGAAGGAAATTTTTAATTGAGCTTGACTCATAGCATGATATGGGTTCATTCAATGGGAAATTATTCCTGATTTCTTGCAATGTTTCCGACAGGAGATTTGTAACTGTTATGGCCATTCTTCTAGGATCCACTTTTTTTACTTGAAATATCACTTTGTTGCGAGTTATCCAAACTTTCCAACACACATTTTTTAGAAGGTCTTTCCAAATTTTTTGAAGAGAGCGATGATATAACTCTTTCCATTTGCTGAATAAATTTATCATTGGAGGAAGAATTTGGATGGGTTTATTCAGCTCCATAGTCACAATTTCCCAAACCGTCTAGGAAAACTTGCACTCTAGGAATATGTGTTTAATCTATTCTTCTGCACTTTTTCATAAGATGCACCATGATGGCCCTTCAATCCCTTATCTTCTAATATTTCCCGCTATTAGAATTTGATTATGATCCAACAACTAACATAAATAATTAACTTTCATAAGGTTTTCTAAGGTCTAAATATTATTCCATAATCTAGAAAAAGGCAGTTGTGGAAGATTGTCCAATTTTGTAACCTTCCTTGACGATATATTTTCATAGTGCCACCCAATATCTGCAATATCTATCCCTTTTATGAGTAGGATCTTTTCCTTGAAGATTGAAGAGAAGGTTGTTGAAATCCTAAGCCAGATGGGATGAAACCTCCACATTTTCCCACTTTTTCTAGGCACCATTCTTCCTCCAATATAATAGGTCATATAAAGTTGTGTATCCATTGGAAGTGAGCCAATATTTTATATTAGTGAGCTCCAAATATTACCAAATAGGAAGTTGGAACTGAATGATTTTGGTCCACAAATATATTCATTTTCCATTATTAGGAGTCCAATAGATATGATCCCGTATTAGTCCTATTGCTGATTTGCATAGGCTCTGAATGTTGGAACCTTTCCTAGTTAACTCTTCATTTAGACATCTTAAATAAGGATTCTTTATACATTTTTTCATCATACTTTCATTCCATAATTCATTCCCTTTAGATATCAATATCCAAAGGATTCCCCCCCCCCAATGCAATGTATATTAGTCTAGGTTCTCTCACTCCTATTCCTGTAAAATTTTTACTTTTTTTAGCATAATAACATTAAACAATAGGATCACTAAAATAAATACAAGCACATCAACACAAAGAACAAAAAATTTCTCTCGTGGAAACCACAAGGGAGAAAACCCCAACAAAACTTCCTTAATATAGAATTCACCAATACAAGATAAAATCCTCAAGACAAAACAACTTCTCTCCTTCACCAACGAAATTCTCTCTCTCCTATGCGATCTTGAGTGAGTGAATGAGTGTGTCAAATGAAAAACACATCCCTCCTATTTATACTAATCAAATGACTTGACCTTTTTACTAATTAGGTCGGCTTGACTCACCTAATTGGGATGACCTATACACTTTACAATAAAATATTATTTTCTAGATATTTCCAGGCCGATCTAACAGTTAGGGTTTACATTAACTCTTTCAATTACTCTTACATTATCAATTACATCAATGGAATCTACCAAAGGAGGAATAAAATAATGCAATAGACAAGTACATTTAGCATATCTTCCGCAGTTACATTTCTTTAAAACTCCCTCTTAACTAGGAAGGTATTCTATGGACATCATCATCATCATCAACAGTTGTATGGATGAATGGTGAAACTCTATATGTCGTAGGAAGTTTTGTAACATCATCATATGTCTAGGGAATCATCAACATCATTGTTACCATCAACAACATTTGTTGGAATATCAACATCATCATGACAATCATCATCATAGAACTGTTGTAACACCATCGTCATCATCAACATCATCATCAGCAAGGAACTGTTGAAACATCAATCGTCACTGTCATCATCAACATCATCAACATCAAGGAACTTCTGCAACATCAACATCATCATCGTCAACAACATCATCATCAACAAGGAATTGTTGGATCATCAACATCATTATCGGCAAGGAATTGATGGATCATGAATAAAGAATTGTTGGAACATCAACATCATCATTGTTAGCAAGAAACTGTTGGAACATCAACATCATCATCATCATATGAATACTGGAACAACATCATCAATCATCAGTAAGTAAATACTGGAACAGCATCATCAATCATCCAGTCAACAAGTACTGGAACAACAAAATCAATCATCAGTCGGCCAGTACTGGAACAACAACATCAATCATTAGTCAGCAAGTACTGAAACAACAACATCAATCATTAGTCGACAAGTACTAGAACACCAAAATCAATCATCAGTAAAAAAATAATGGAACAACAACATCAATCATCAGTAACAAATACTCGAACAAAAACATCAATCATCAACATGTGAATGATGGAACAACAACATCATCAGTCGAAAAGTACTAAAACAACAACATCAATCATCATCCAACAAGTATTGGAACAACAACATAAATCATCAGTCGAAAAGTATTGGAACAACATCAATCATCAGTAAAAAAATACTAGAAAAACAACATTAATCGCCAGTAAACAAATACTGGAACAACAACATCAATCATCAACATGTAAATGTTGCAACAACAACATCATCAGTCTGCAAGTACTTAGATAAAATTACTAGTCGGCAAGTACTGGGATAACACCACCAGTTGGCAAGTACTGAGATAACATCACCAGTAGGAAAGTACTGGGATAACACTACTAGTCAGCAAGTACTGGAAGAACATCATCAGTCGGCAAGTATTGAGATAACATCACCATTCGACAAGTACTGGGATAACACTACCAGTCGGAAAGTATTGGAATAACATCATCAATTAGCAAGTACCGAGAAAACATCACCAGTCGGAAAGTACTAGGATAAAACTACCAGTCGGAAAGTACTGGAATAACATCATTAGTCGGCAAGTACTGAGGTAACATCAATATTAGGCAAGTACTGGGATAACACTACCAGTCGGCAAGTACTGGAATAACATAATCAGTCAGAAAGTAATGAGATAACATCACCAGTCGGAAAGTACTGGGATAACAATGGCAGTCGGCAAGTACTGGAATATATCATGAGTAAGCAAGTACTAAGATAACATCACCAATCAGAAAGTACTGGGATAACATCAGTTGACAAGTATTGATCTTCACTCCCTCTTACGAGGGATGTCCTTTCGGACCATAGCAACATCACTCCTTCTTTCGAAGGAGGTCCTTTCGGACTCATCAACATCACTTTTTATTTCAAAGGAGGTCCTTTTGGACTCATCAACATCACTCCTTCTACATATTGTACTCTCTACATTGGGCATTCTGCATTGGAGCGATTGGTAGCCTTCTCTTTTGTTAATATTTTGGGTATCGATCTATGTCATCTCTCTAGGTCACTGGAAACCTAGATCTCGAGCTCTGTTGCATGTTCTCTCTTGCACCCATCCATGATCTCCTCATATTCAACCTTGTAGCAAAGGTTGATATCTCATCACTCTAGGTGATCATTCTATCCCATGGGTGCCTTTTGAGTTCGTACAAAGTATTATTCAATCTACACACACGTGGTTCTCTGTAGAGAGTCCTGATTCGTGGAGGTTACTCGATATCATATTCTAATTTGATTACACCATCTATCTAGTGTAATATCCATCACCGAGGAAGTGTGTATGGCCACTAGAGAAGCATCTTGTCATAGTTGACTCCCTCTTTCTGAGTGAACCCTTGATTTCATAAGTCCATCGTTACTTGTTCTACGAAACGAATCTCATCATTATTCATTTGTAGGTGATCGTACACGATATTTCCTACAAGTCAAAATTCCGTTGCATGATTAGAAACATTTCATGGTTTCCAAAACATATTAATAATGAAAAATTCTTATGCATACAAATATAGGTCACACAATCATGCAACTATCTAAGCCAATGATTCAACATAACATTCATCCATATCCTGCATTCATACAATAAATTTCTATATGCCTTCCATCTCTACCAGAACATTATTAAGAGCATTCACTACTCCCAATATGTCAGCAAAGAGGTTTCATTCTAGATAAGTAGCAATGGAATGTTGTACATCACCATAGGCCACTTACCCATCACATGCATCTTAGTAGTATTATGTTCATCAATGCAAAAATTCTAATATGCATAATACACATCTTAAATCTAGGAACATAAATATATACACAACTGGACAATACAGGAAATGAGAATTCAAATACTTATCTTTGTTTGTTTGGTAGGATCTCTCTTGATCCTAGTCTCCTTGCAAGAGTCTCTAATAGTGTGCTCCACTCCATCATCTAATTCTGAGGACCTGTTCCTTTATTTATTATGACTGACAATGCTAAACAAGTATTCTATACTACAAATCACAAGGACTCATGGTCGTAGCTATTGGGGGTGAGTTTGCAGGTCCCTTCAATTTGTAGAGTCCTCCTTCTTCAATTTTAATCACAACTGCATCCCTTATTATCCAATGCTGAGATAGATAAGAGATTCTTCTATCTTCTTGGTTTGGATTAAAGTACATATTCCTCATCATTGGAGGAATCTTCTTTGGATTTCCTTTCATCATCATGTTCATCTTCTTCAGCTACATGGACATGCAATCCTTTATTCTTCTTCTTGAATTGTTCAACTATGAGAGGAAAATTTCTTGCAATGTGTCCCATCTCGTGACAAGTAAACCATTCAAAGGAGGAGAAGTATTTCTTGATCCTTTTAAATATTTGAGATCTTCTAGGAGAGTGGTCATGAGAACGTTCATGATTATTCCGTTCATTCCTTCCTTTTTCATGGGTTTCCAAAGGTTGATATTCATCATCATTTAACTTCTCTTCTCTTACTGCTATCCTTTCTTATTCTTGCACACACTCTTCCCATAGTTGTCTAAACATGATCAATCTTTTCCTAGCACATATTCTGTTACAACATATTTTTCCACCTTGTGAGCACTTATACTATTTGGCCTTTGATTTTCATTTGACTGAATCAGAACCACTTTATGCCCTTCAAGAACCTAGTTTTCCCTATTTTTGTTCATGTATGCGAGTTGCTTTGCTGCAACTCGCGCATGCGCAGGATGTCCCACTACAGCCCACGCACATCGAGTTAAATGGTAATTTACAGTAAAAACCTCTATTTTTACTTCAAAAAGCGGTCATAGGGTGACCTTTGGTCATCCATGTATCCCGAAATGACTTGATTCAACCTTTCACCTACCTTTCGAAGGCTTTATATTGAGCTCTTATGGTACATGGAAGGAGGAGAAAGAGAGAGTATCGAAACTCTATTGGATTTTTGCCATAACTTGAGTCTACATCCATTGATCCTTGTTGTTATGAACTTCTTATGTTCACCTACCAAACTCCTTCATAGTTTGAGTTTTCCATTGCAGGGGGGATTGAAGTGGTGGAGACACAAGTGGAGGGACCTAGTTCTCGGTTCATATGAGTTGCCAGCAAGAGGTTGTATCATGTACTTCTTGTTTTCATTAATAGAAATACTCATTTTATCGTTCAATTGATCTTGTGAATGGTTTTTTATTAACATTGGGTTACATTAGATTATTATATCTTGGACCATGCTATTGTTTATATTAATATCTTTCACATATTATATGCACTTGCTTGTGTTTGTTGTTGAGACTAAGTTGCATGTTCAAGTGTACAGATTTGAAAATTCAACGGGGATCTACTTCGAACATCCGATTGAAGGTTGGTCATTTATCCACATCTTAGCATTTACGTTTATATAGCATTGTATTGAGAATTGAGTTGATTTATGGTAGTCATCTGTCTGTTGTGGTATACCCCAAGCCATAGGAAGTTTTTCTTCGTAACAGAATTGGTGACTCTGCTGGAGATGAATCTCCATTTTCGGGATTTTTGGCATTTTTCCTGATTTTGAGTCTCTGTTCTGTGTCATTGGTTGGCTGTTAGAATCTGTATAATAAATACTGATTTTTCTTGGCTGTTTGATTCATTTTTGGTCAACCTACCTTTCCCTCTACGCGGGTCAACTTTGCTTAGCTCACGTGAATGCGCTACTGTCAGTACAATAGCCTGCGTATACTCGCTACTGTTCTATGAACAATTGCGTACAGCTCCGGGATTGATTTTTTTTTCTTCTTAATCTGTGTTTGTTGTTGGATGAATTATGGGTGTTCCTGAGTCTTAGTAGGCCTGTATTCTTACTGTTCCATGCCTCTTTACTGACTAGAAAATCCTCTTTCTTTTAATTTTTGAGCTTTTGGTTTTGAACCATTTTTTTTTTTTATAACTCATTAGCTTGGCCGAGTCTTACTTTTTGGGATTTGCTGGTTTGCTTGCTTTCCATGCTTTGCATTTTTCTGAAGAGTTCTGATTCTACTTGCATTTTTTCAGTCATCTATATTGAAAAAATTCAAAAAAATATTGTTTTGCATTTTCATTTAATTTATTATGAAAATACAAAAAAACTTTGCTTTATGTTATTGCATTTTGCATTAGAGTGATTATGCTTTCATTAGGACTTGCTTGAGCATGCAATTGTGAAGAGATTGCATTGTTATTTTTGAATTTCGAAACGTTGGTTTGATTGTCATTTAGTGGCATATTTTTCCATTGAATAGAAGGGTCTAGTGTTTATTGGATGCGCATTTATTGAGTCTTTTCACATCATCAACTGCACGACCATATCCTTTGAGTGATCACAACCATTTAAAATTAACGCTTAACCTAAAATTGATTAGAAACAATTTTCTCTTTTATATGGTGCACCAACTAGTATAGGTTTAGAGTCTTGGAATAGATCATTGTGAGTTAACAATCCAAGACTATTGAACCAAGAATTATGTGTCTCGCCAGGGAGTGGTGAAACCCATGGTATACATCAGTGTTCTCAGGAAGCTCTACTCAAACCAGAGTTAAGCATGTAGTCACAGGAGGTTGGTTGCGGAGATAGCCCTCCAATACTAGCTGAACGTGGGATATATTTCCAGGATTTGTTCATGTTTGGGGACTCTTGGGGGATTTGACCCTCTCGATTTTTGGGATTAGTTACCCTTCCCATACAACGGATCCCACCTGCGACTGTCCGCTTGAGAATTGGTTATATGTGGTGGCCATAGTTTCTTTACCTAGGTAACACATAGGGTGCTTACAGCGATTATTTTTTTATTATCCTGAGTCAGATAGGGGTTGGACAGCACAATTGTTGTATGTATAGGGATTTGAACCTATGCATGCAGTGAAGTCTAGGAGCCCTTATAACTGATTTTTTTACCTACGGTTATAGTTTGGGAGTCACAATCCTCTCATAGGAGAGACATACCAGCTGTAGTGTCGGGAGGTCCCTTGAGCCAGTCCTGTTTGTGTGCATTTGGTTGTAGTTTCTTTTAGGTATATGCTTTGTGACGCTCTAATAGGCCTTTAAGAGACGATTATTTGGTTGAATTTTTTAAGTCATCGTGGATCAAGATCCGCCCCTCCGCCGATCTCGTAGGTTGGCTGGTTTACCAGCTAGCGATTCATTGCAGTCTTTTATTAAGAGGCATCAAAAGACTACCGTTGGTATTTCATTTACATATCACGAGATTCAGAGAGATCCTATCATGAGTACCACATATGGAACAACATGAGTCCCTTCGACTTCGCCCGCTAGTCCAAAGCGAACTTCCCCTCCTCTCATATTATCTCCAAGAACTGATTGGGTGGATAGTTCATCACACATGACTCCTTCTGGGTTTGGAACATTCCATCCCATGATCACAAACCCTTTTGATGGAACATGGTCAATAGGTTATTTATATGGTTCACCCTTTGGGATTCTAGGTTATGGTTCTACATTCGTCCTTATGACCTCACACCCTTATTCATTGGGTATGCTCGGCTGTATGTCGATTGTTACTTCCACCATGTCTAGTAGTCATGCTAGCTCTAACATTGGGATGGGGGGCACTACAACCCCTTTTAATACATATCAGTTTGGGAGTAGTCACATCCTTCCATCTACACTGTATGTTGGAGGAGGACCACCTCCTACGATAGCCGCTGGTGTTAGTGTGAACCCATTTTCGAGTGGAGGTTTCATGATAGGTATGGGATCTACAACTTACATTCCATCTTTTAATCTGCATACCTATATGCTTGTACCCTAAAATGATTTTATGATGTCGAATCCTCCCCTTATCTCTAGTTCTTCGATTCCATTGAGTGGGAATTATACCATTTTCATACGAACATCACTCGTCTAGTTTCCCTTCCTTGAGTGGTTTTATGGGACCCCATTCTTATGGAGGTCATTCTTATGGATTTTCAACTGGTCCTAGTTATTATCCCAATCCCTCCTACGGAATGCCCTCTATGCAGATGCATGTGCATCATAACATGGGTCAGTTTGGAGGAGGTTATTACCCTTATGGTCATGGTCACGGCTTCTATAAGAGTTCATCGGAACCTCGGGTGTCGGCTACCATGAACACGATCTCACCTTCGCAGAACCAGTCTCTTTTAGGAGCTTATAATCAAGCTTCACAGCATCAACTCCCGTTTCTTTCTATATTGAATCTACTTGATCTTTCAAAGCTCACGAATGATCCAGTGTGTCACGATCCTACATGGCCTCCAGTCCCTACCAAGCTCCCTTATGATGTTCTAAAGTTTGAAGGGAAGAATGGTGAGGATCCAAGTTTTCACATTACTACTTTTCACTTATGGTGCTTCTCGAATTCCTTGAACCATGACTCTATCCATTTGAGGCTATTTCAATGCACCCTCATGGGGGCAGTGATGAAATGGTATGTTGAGTTTCCCAGGGGCACATATAGAGGTTTCAACAATTTAGCTTTGGTTTTCCTAGACCACTTTCAGTTTCCGATTTGTTATGATACTGGCACTGAAATTTTATCCACCTTCCATCAGGACAAAGCCACACACATCTCTGACCATATTCAGGAGTGGCACCGGCGAAAGAAACTAGTGAAATCCAACATTCCTCCAGAGTTTTTGTTGGAGTGGTTCGTTAAGTCTTTACTCCCTTAAATTTGGAAGGATGTTTCATTGTCCACTATTATGACTGAGCAACAAGCTATTTTCAAATCCCAGCAGCTAGATCTAGTCTATGCTCAGTCTGACATTTTATAAGACATTATACTTGACGCACCATGGTCACGACATGAGCACAAGCCTGTTCCTGTACCACATGCCAATGGTATTTTTGGATCCACAAGTACTCGTCCCATAGATTTGGTTACGAATCAGGTGCACAATCTTTCCATTAGACAATATACCTCTGGACAAGCTCATGCCTTGTCCGTTTCCACCTAGTCATCGGATGTTCACTCTATACAATCAACGAACTCGTCAGGTAACCAGAAACCTGGTGGGAAGAAAAAGGGGAAAACAATTTTAGAGGTAGGAATAATAAGAACAATAATGCTAAGAAAGAAAATGCCAACCCTCCTCAATATGGCGGGAGTGCTGGTGGGGACCGCAAACCTAGATGTAAAGTGAAATTCCCTTGTAAGCTTTGCAAAGAAGATCACCTTACACATTTGTATTCTCGTCTTGAAGAAGCCGCGAAGCACATTGCACAGGGCCCAACTGTGCTGAAGGATTCCCTTCCTCATCACCAAAATATGGCTTCGGGTGCTTTGGTCGTCAGTAGTGGGAGTTATGAAACTTCGACGTCCTCTACCCCTGCCGGCGGCTATAGATGCGTCAACATGGTAAAATAAGAGGTTAGTGTTGCTACTCGCTCTCGTGACTATGGAGCTCCACAACCTTCGATGGGGAATGAGTCCCCTCCACCTGAGACCCCTTTGCATATCGAGAAGCCTAAATTTATGCCGCGGATACCGAAAGGTGTTCTTAAGTGCTCAACGCACAATCCCAATGCTCGAGCCCCCCATAACTACTCCATTGTAGAAGATCTAGGCTAGACTACATTTTCCATGTCATTTCTTGAGGTTCTACATGCTTGTCTTTCTCAAAGGACTTTCCTTTTATGTGCTTTGGGAGTCCAGGATCAATCTAGTCCTAGTATTATCAATTTAGATACTATTGATGTCCAGCCTCAGTTTCCCTATCTTGTGGCTTTCCAAGTCCACATTAGGTTCCGGTAAAATATCGTTAAACGTATCGTGGTTGATGAAGGTGCTTCTACATCAGTAATTTCATTTGCTTGTTGGAAGGCTCTAGGTTCCCCTCCATTGTCGAAGTCTATGACCATGCTGATTGCATTTGATAGTTGTTCTTTCAGGTCGCATGGTATTATACCCTCCTTGTATTATACCCTCCCTTGAGGTCTACTTGGGTTGGAAGATCGTGCCAATTGAAGTCGAGGTGGTTGATGCACCCATCGACTACAACCTATTACTGGGTAGGAATTGGATCTATGCAATGAAAGTGTAACGTCCCCTCCCATAATTCCAGCATGATAGAGAGGACGTGATGCTAAAACCGGGCATCTAGCCCCATGAACTTTTAACCAAGCATTCACATAATATAAAAGACATATGGAATGTATAACTATAAGAAATATGCAGCGGAAAATAATATCAATTACACATTCATCATACATTCCAGATATTCATCAAATAAATAATTGCAAAGTTAACACAGGAGAATACTTATCTCAATAAAGTAGTCCCAAGCAACGGGCTATTCAACTGCAACGTTCCACCCAACCATAGGCCAGTTGTGGTCATCAATATCTCCACACACTGCGACCCCCGAGCTGGGCATGATCTCTACAAGGAATCAGGGAACAACAGACTCACACATAGCCAAGCATACACCAAGATGAGCCAAACCAATCTACAAATTGGGTTTATCAGGCTGCTAGGAAATGGAAGGGAAGAATTGCTAAGCTAGCGAGCTCAACCACAGAGCTGTGGATACCTCTACAAGATCTATTTAGCTTGG
This sequence comes from Larix kaempferi, assembly GCA_027924585.1. Classification (NCBI taxonomy): domain Eukaryota; kingdom Viridiplantae; phylum Streptophyta; class Pinopsida; order Pinales; family Pinaceae; genus Larix; species Larix kaempferi. The sequence continues at coordinate 4,672,811 of BSBM01000500.1, read as the reverse complement.
CACCCACAATGCCTACACACCCCTACTCAAGGAAGTATTCCCTTTACCAATTCATAGTCCCTCAGGCCATACTTCCCAATTCTAGAGTGTCCCAGGTGTGCATAGAAGAGTAGCCAGCCCTCTTGATCTTCTTGAGAGGTTACTCCCTTCACTAGGTTTATCAAGCCAATTCTGTCCACTACCACTCCAAGTTTCTTGCTCACTGATTCAAACCCAAAACAAGGATGTACATAAAAGCAGGGCCACAATTATCTGGCATGATTAAAATGTTCTTACAGTGAGATGCCCAAAGATGGGGTTTCCATTAGCTTCATAAAAACGTGAGAAACCCAAAAACGAAATTGGAAGATGGGGAATAACCCTGGGAAGCCAAATCCATTTTTAGAAAAACGTCCATGGACATTTTGGGGCAAAAACGGCCTCCATAACAGTCCCAAATTGGGGTCCTCCTTCCCCAGCCACTGTGTAACACAAAAACGAGCTCCCAGCCATGGAAAATGCAGGAAAATTGGTAAAAACGTGATAGGGAAAAGGACCAGTAGTTTAGACTGCATGAGAGAGGAAAGACTGTGGGTTTAGAATGGCTTGGGAAGGCAAAACGTGGGTGATTTCTTGCCTTGCAAGCAAAAATTTGAATTCCTAGATTGATGGCCTTCCCATACCCAAAATTGGTTGCCATAAAAATTTACACCGAGCTTTTCAAAGAATTTCAAGATTTTAGAATTGGGGTACCTTTGCATACTAGAAGATGCCCTTTGCCCTTAAAAATTCCGGAGCTACTTTTCAACGTGCCATGAATTATGCCTTTCATGACCTTAAGCACATAGTGGAGGCTTATCTGGATGATCTTACTGGTCACTCTTGTAAGAGAGTTGATCACCCCAGTCACCTCCGCCTTATTTTAGAAATATGCCGGTGTTATAAGATTCATTTGAACCCCAACAAGTGCATATTTGTCATGAAAATGGGTCGCCTTCTAGGGTTTGTAGTTTCCAAAGAGGGTATTAGAGTCGATCCTTTAAAGGTTGAGGAAATACTTCGATTTCCTCCCGTGCATAACTTGATTCAACTTCAGAGCCTCCAAGGGAGAGCCACTTTCTGACGCCGCTTTATCGTGAATTATGCCAATATTACTAAGGGTTTCATGCAATTACTGAATACAGAAACCCCTTTTATATGGGATGAGCGAGCCTAGCAGTTTTTGGACACTTTGAAGAAATCCTTGGTATCGGCCCCTCTTCTTAGTCCACCCAACTTCGCAAGAGAATTTTTGTTTTATGTGGCCGCATCTCAAGAGACGATTGGTATTGTCTTAGTTCAGGTAGATGATGTGCTTCAAGAACATGTTATCTATTATCTTAGTAGGAATCTCATAGATGCTGAGCTGAGATACTCTCACATGGAGAAATTGGCCCTTGCGACTGTTGATACAGTCCAACGATTACGACATTATGTTTTTCTTAGGAAGACCACTGTTATAGCGCATGTCAATCCGTTTCAATTTGTGCTCTCACGATGCATAATTTGGGGGAAATATAATAAATGGATTGTCATCCTTCAGGAGTTTGATCTTGATTTTGCTTCGGCGAAGTCGGTGAAGTCCTTAATTTTCGCAGAATTGATGTCATATTTCCTAAGACTTGATGAGGAAGTAGTCCATGAAGACTCATTTGTGGATGAACATTTATTTCTTATCTCGTCAACGGGCTCTTGGTATGGGGATATCATTATATATCTCCAAACATTGAAGTTCCCTTCTCACTATTCACGAGATGAGCGACGACGTGTGAGAAATCACACTAAATATTATGTCATCATCGATGAGACTTTGTATTGCCGAGGAAAAGACTCTATTCTCCGTCATTGCTTAACTCATGAAGAAGCGTAGCTAGTGCTTAATGATTTACACAATGGAGCGTGTGGTGGTCACTTATCTGGGCTTGCGAAAACCCAACGTATCTTGTGAGCGGGCTATTTTTGGCCCACGATCTTCAACGATTGTGTAAATGCTGTGAAGAGATGTCACCCTTTCCAGGTCTTTGCTCAGAACATGTGCTCGCACCATGCTCCTTTACATACGGTCATCACCGTAGGTCCCTTCACCAAGTGGGGGGTAGATTTCATGGATTGCAAGCTAGCTTCGGCTGTGGGGCATCACCATATCATCGTGGCCGTTGATTATTTTACCAAATGGGATGAGGCCATGCCGACCATTAAAGATGATGGTGCTACAGCATCCCACTTCGTGTTCAATCAGATTATAGCTTGATTCATTATCCTGAAGGAGATTGTCACTGACCATGGCAGTCACTTCCAAAACCATATGATGGTGGATTTGTCACTCAAGCTTGGGTTTAAGCAAGATCATTCCTCTTCATCTTATCCCCAAGCAAATGGTCAGGTCGAGGAAATAAATAAGTCCTTAAATACCATTCTCCAACGAACCATCCGACAAAGCAACATAAATTTGCACATTATGTTATATCCTGCTTTGTGGGCATATTGAACCACAATAAAGACTTCCACCAGTTTCTCACCATTTCAGCTAGTTCATGGTTTGGAGTCTATCTTTCCGATTCAATGTGAAATACCTTCCTTGAAACTAGCTATAGAGCTCGTACCTGACACTTCAGAAGTAGAACGACGTCCAGTCTACCTCGAGCAACTTGATGAGCGGCATCGGGATGCCGCCATAGCAATTGATGCTAACAAACATCGTGTTAAGGTTTAGTATGATAGGTCTGTCCATACCCGACAATATGCTAAAGGTGACTTGGTCCTCCTTTATGACCAAGCTAAGGAACCCTTGGGGGAAGGAAATTTTAACCCCATATGGCACGGTCCTTATGTTGTGAGGCATGTCCTGGAGAAAGGATCCTATGAGCTGGAAGACTACGAGGGGAATGCCTTGAAGGAGCCTAGAAATGGGCTCTACCTCAAGTGGTATTATGCTTGAGCTTCTAGCTCGAGTTGATACTTTTGTATGCATTGTATAGTTGCTTCTGTACATAGTTTAGATTTCTTTTGATTTTTGGAGTCTTCTGATTAGATTCCATTTGGTTGACAGATGTTAGTAGAATATCCCGTGTTTTTGGGATTCGCAGATGGGGCTAGTCGTCATATGCAGAGACTTGCTTTTGCTGCATGGGTTATTTACTCGCCCGACCATTAGATTGTGTCTTCAGGAGGTGCTTGTATCGGTCCTACATTGAACAATGTGGCTGAGTATAGTGTTGTTATCGAGTTACTTCGCGATGCCATTTCCCATGGTATCTAGTCTTTAGAATTTCGCTTGGATGCGCAACTGGTTGTGTCTCCATTGAACGACCAGTACCGTGTGAGGGATCATACTTTACTAAGGAGGTTCTTAAGGGTAAGACTCTTGGAGAGTCAATTTGTTTTCATTACATACATTAATGTTCTGAGACATTTTAATCATGTAACTGATGCATATGCTAATTATGTCCTAGATTGGCATTTGGCACATCAATAAAAGAAGCACACAACTAACATTCATTCATACATTTGTACATACACAATAGTAGAACCAGAGAATCATAGTTATATATATATATATCAAAAAGTGGTGTCATGATACAAAACTGGAGCCCGTAGCTCTAAAAAATATACAATCCGATACAAAAATAATGACCCCATGGCATCTAAGCCCCGCGGGGAGCTCTAGCCTCCTGGGCTAGATGATTCTGAATATAATAGTGTATGACGTTGGATATATGCCATAGCAGCTGCATCCAGGTACCCGGTATCCCTACAACATGTCACTGCATCGCCTTCGGGAGATGCTCCACCTCTATGACCAGTACGTTGGCTGTCATGCAGGTCAGGTTGACCCATATCGTCTCTAAAGTGCGCTTTGCTGCTGCACCTACTAGCTCTCCTCCTCTTCCTCTGCGGCAGTGTCGTGGGAAACCTTGAGGTCTTCCCGGACCCATATCTGTGAGAAAACAGTCACCCATTAATATATGGTACCACACCAAAAATATTTTTGCATTCACTTATAATAAAAAATCCCTAAAATTTAAATACACAAAACTTAAAAAAGAGTAGTCATACCTATGTCTCTGAATTCAGCCCTTGGAGGGAGCGACATGTCTCTATCTCCACGATAGTCTATCCCCTCATATGGGTAGTCATCGATGGCAGTGATCTATCGTGCCCACCAGTGAAAGAACTCCTCTGAATATGGTGAATCCTGTTGGCCACCACCCTACCGTGTTAGTATCTCTTCCCACCGTGTCTGGGAGGGATCTAGGAGACCATGTGGAGGGACTTCAACCCTCAGACTCAAGCCCGATACTCTCTCAAAGAAGAAACTGCATAAGATACTGCTGAACCCAAAGTTCTTTTCCCATCCCATCTTGCACTCTGTTAGCTGGCTCTTCATAGTAACCAGCAATGTTGTGCACCAGTCGTACATAGTTGGTCTCATGCACTCTGCTTCATATAATATCATAGGCCTCAAAGCCCGATGAAGTGTAGCTTGTTATAGGTCAAACATGCACTTCTCCATTAGTGATCACATTGCCCTGTCGATCACACAAAAGAAAACTATGGATGGAGGAGATGGATTGTCCTTGGATGAGTTTTTGCTGAGATCACACATCTTCAGCTGAAAAACATATTTTTTCTACATTTTTCACTATGTGTGCACTACTATTGCCACTGACATCTAGCCTTCTAAACGCTGGTTCTGCTGAAGAGAACCCACACACTTACCTCAAAAGATGTGTGCGCTGGTTATAAAGAAAAAAAGTTGCATACTGTGCGCTAGTTTACTGTTATGATACTGGCGCACATGTTAAGATGAATGGAAAAAATATATTAATATTACGAATTGGGATTAGTTCAGGTTGGTTTTGTAACTCCCCCAACCTCCCAATTCAACTGCCTCACAAATCTAACTTCCATCCTCATCCCATAAATACAAGGGGAAGGAATGAGGGAGAGGCCAATAAAGAAGAGACTACTATTACGATGAAGGATTTTCTAAGTCATTGTAAGGAGCCCAGGACTCGGTTGCAAAAGTGTTTGGACAAATCAGGTATATCTATACTTAACTACATTTCTTTGACAATAAAGGGTGGAAATACCCTTTCCATCCCAATGGAATGTATATTTTATTGAATATCTGATTGTGATTAATGTTAAATTGATTTCAATTTCATTATATATGTTACAGTAAAGATATGCTGGGGAAGGTTGATTTGTTTTGCAGGTACATTACTGTGGAAGATTGGGCGAAAGCTAGGACCAGCCATCGTTAAAAAGGTACTATTTTCAGAATCCTAATCTCATTTCATTCATAGTAATTAGTGAAAAGCATAATGTATTTACCTGTCACCCCATGTAAGTTGGTACTGTCATCTCCCCCACTATAGGGTATATTCCTGCACAACAAAACTAGCAACTCCGCTAGGGAGCACTGGTTGTTTTTGCTCTGGGGACCTTGTCTAGGTTTTCTTTCAGTTTTTACATTCTGTTGGTTTTCTGAGAGGTTCTTATAGGTTACTTTTCTTTTCCTTTTTATCTTGATTCATTTCATTTTGACTGAGCAAATCTCTATTTATTGGTTTAAGTCCATGCGTGCTGGTATTCTATCCATATAGAAGCGCACTTTCTGTCTTGTGCACTAGATTCCTTGAAACATAGCCGCGCACTTCTTTTTTGCAGGCGCTGGTTGTTATACCAGACATAAGCGCATCTTTCCTGTAGGTCTAAGCCTTCCACTAGGGTTTGGTTTCTAGGTTGTTGGGTCGACTTTTGGCATTTTCCTTGCTTCTCTAGTTGTTACTGAGACATCTTTGTCTCCTTTGAGTCTTGTTTAACCTCTTGGAAGTCCTTTTGAATTGCTTCACTTGCTTCAGCACTTGTTTCAGGTGTCTTTTCTTTTCTTTAGGCCTTTTGAAGTTGTGTGTGACTGTCTTCTAGGTACAGTAGCGCATGTTTTTCCCTAGACGCATCTTGCATTGATATAGACCTGCACACTCAACGCTTGTTGTGTGTTGCAATACCTGCACAATTTTATTGAGTCTTGTCTTTTTTTTAAAGGTTTGATCCCAGTTTGAGTTTTTGGGTGGCTTTTGAAAGGTTTGATGGTCTGGATACCTTCTAAACTACTGTTCAGGTCAGTCTGAATTGGTTGAAGCCTTTTGGTTAGCTTTTCCTTTGAGTTTGTGCGGTGGTTGAGTTACCTTGGTTTGCTTGCCTGCCCCTTTTTGTTTGGAAGATGTTTTTTCTTGGGTTTTGATGCTTAGGAGAAATCTCTTGGTTTGTTTTTCCTATTGCATGCATCTATTTTCCCTTTTTCTTTTACATCTCGTTCCAAATTTAGATTTTTTCATTTGAACAACTTCGTAGGTCAAGTATTTGTCAATTCTATTGATTTGTTTGGTTTAAGCCTTTAGTTTTTTTATCTTTACCCACACTCTTGTTAGATCTTGCTTGTTCCCCTTTTCATATTCATTTCCTTTTGCAAAATAGAAGAAAAGATCAAAAATTGAAAATTGGTAGCTTAGTAGTAAGATTCGCCATTACTGTTTCGAAGTAGGATATATCATTTTGCTATTTGCTTTGAAAATTAAAAAGAAAATTGAAAAAATGCTCATGCTTAGGATTTCCTATTTCTTGTTTTGAAAAACATAAACGAAAAAACAAAAAGGGTCTTTGTGAAGTTTTAAAAGCATCATTTGTACACACTTTGCTTTCTGTCGAAACCATAGCACACACTTCACTACCCTTCTTGAGTAAAAAATAGCCTCTAAAAATAAAATTTTAATAAAATTAATTAGCAACTTTTTCTTTTTAGGTTTGTCACGACATCAACTAGCTTAGGCTAGGGTTTCAGGGTAAATCACCTTAAACTACCCGAAATCGGTTTCATTACTCAATAATCGTAGTAAGACAATCTCTTAGGTAAACCCACCTTTATCAAAATTCCTTGGAACGCTCTACTCAAACCAGAGTTAAGCACGAGGTCGTGTGCGACTAGAACTGCTGAGGATACCCGCTTACTTTCCTTTCAAACATAAACTAGAGCCGATTCGTGTATGTGGGTCCACTAGTACTTTTAAGTGCTTTTGGATTTCGGGCTTTGCTACCCTGCCCATGCATCTTGGCTAGGCTGATGACTGTTTCCCCAGGTATTTTCGTATTTGTGGTACCCTTAGTATCTTTACCATTTAGGGATCTTCACAGGTAGAGTGAAAGGCTATTTCCTCACCTCAGAAAGACATATAAGGTAACCCTTTGCAATAATCCGGGGAGGGCGGTTTGGTGATTCAAACGCTTGCACCCAGAGGACCTCCATTGGACATCGTGTAACTGAACGTCGATACTGTATTATATTTTTCTAGGCCCTCATCATCTTAGAGTTTCTTATGAGAGTATTAGCTTTGTTTTCCTGGTTTTGATCACTTAGGACTTTATTTTAGTGGTATGTTGTTTGCTCCCTAGTCATTTAGTGGCCACTAGGTTTTTTATACTTAGTTTTCTTTTGATATAGCTATGGAGGACCAACCTCTTCGTAGGTCTCAGAGGTTGCAAAACCTTACCCCAATCATTGTGGAGCCTCCACTTCCACCGCGATGCCGAAGGACGGATTCCCGTGGTTCATACGAAGTTGCGGGTGAAACTGAACCAGCTAGAGAACCACAGGTAATATTTCAGGATCAACAGGTCTTTGATACTATTGAGGGTGAGGATTTAACTTCTCGAGAGTTTATCACTCCTTTCAACCCTCCCCTAACTGGACCAAACGATCCATTACTTATAACTGTAGACTCTCTAGGCCAACCCGAGTATGGTGCGTACTGGTTTACCCCTGGTTATTCCATGACTAAACTAGGAAATGAGTCGGGAGTTCCTCAAACTCCCACCGCAACAATTGTTACAAGAGTTCTCTCTTATTCCTTTGCAAGCACTGTGGCACCTATCTCTTCGCAGAATGCTTCTGCTTCGAGCCCGTCTTTTAGTTTTAATGCTGGTACTGTAGGTATCTCAAGCTCACAAGCTCACAAGCTTCAACATCAGCTAATGTCTCTACTCCCAATTTTGGACAAGCTAATATCCCTTTGATAGGGATACCTTCAGTGACATTTACTCAACCTCCTGTTACTCAACAGTTGTAGAGCACACCACAGTCTATTCCTTCCACATCTTTAATAGGATCAATCCCTACTACATCGATGCCTATTATGGGTTCGATGTCAACACCATCCATTACAACTACACCTGGTTTTAACCCCTACGTAGGTTATAATTTAAATCCATCTAATATACCTATAGGGAACATCCCCTTCTCACTGTTTGTTGTAGGGGGTGGTAGCATTTTAAACCCACATTACGAAGGGGATAACACCCAGCCACAATGGACGAGTATCCTAGGAAGCAATCCTCTTTCTTATGGATGGGAAAATTTTAACAACTCTTTTACCTCACAATCGATGGCTGGGGGAAAATCCAACCAGCAGTACACAAACCAAGTTTTGGGAGGTTCCCCCTACCGAATTCCTGCTTACCAAATTCCATCGGAACGACCTCGTTTACCTTTTCTGGTAACTTTGAATTTTCCAGATCTTTCAAAACTTACTAATGATCCGGTGCGCCACAATACTACATGGCCATCAGTTCCCACTAAGCTTCCTTCGATCATTCAAAAGTTTGAAGGTAAGACTGGTGAAGATCCTGGTGACCACGTCACTACGTTTCATATCCGGTGCTCTTCTAATTCGTTGAACGATGATTCCATCAGATTGAGGCTCTTTCAAAGAACCTTGACTAGTGCAGTAGCTAAATGGTATATTGAATTGCCTGCAGCTACTTATGATAACTTTTGGGATATGGCTACAGTTTTTCTGAATCACTTTCAACTTCTTGTCCAGTATGATGCTAGCACAGACCTTCTGTAAACCTTCAGGCAGAACAAAGCCACTCACTTATCTGACCATATTCAGGAGTGGCGAAGGAGAAAGAGGCTCATTAAAGATGACATCTCTCTAGAGTTCCTTTTATAGTGGTATATTAAATCACTCCTTCCTTATATTTCTAAGGAAGTAGCAACTTCGGGGGTGTCCTCCGAAGAGGAAGCTATCCTTAGAACCTAGCAGCTTGATCTAGTGTATGCTCAGTCTGGGCTCTTATATGAGATTATTCCCGACACGTTGAGATCTAATATAGATCTAGGTAAACCCAAGCCTAGGCCACATGTTGATGGCATCTTGGGTTTAGTATAGTTTGCAGCGTTTGAAGCTTTAACAAAGCAGGTTCACACCTTATCTGTCAAACAGTTTGCTGTGGAAGCAACTTTAGTTGCAACCTCTCCTTCGCAAAAAAATCTGTACAACAAGTGCAGACGAATCAAAAGGGCCTCGATAGCCCAACAATAATAAAAAGAAGGGAATTAAAGGAGAGGGGAACCACCAAAATCCCAAGAACACAGAAAATATCGAGGAGGGAAAAAAGGATAAAAGGAAAGCGAAGTTCCCTTGCAAGTTATGCAAAGAGGACCACCTCACCCATCAATGCCCTCTAATGGAAGAAGCCCAGAAGCTACTCCATGAGAAGAAACCAGCTGTCTTAAAGGACCCATTCGGTCACGGACAAGGTTCAACTTCTGGAAACTCTAGTGCTGGGGGCACTCATCATGCCTCATCTGTTGATCAATCGTTTATTAATATGGTTAATTCGGATGCTCTTTTACAAACTCGAGCCATAAACTATACTCTAGACTCATAGCAAAAGGATAAGGATGTTCTTGAATATTCTACCCCTCTCCACATCAAGAGACCAGTAGATTCATTACCGAAGATGCTGAAAGGTGTCTTCAAACGGGCTGTGCACAATCCTAACGCGCGGGCTGCTCCCAACTATAATGTTGTGGAAGAATTAGCGCAAACTCCTTGTGCCATGTCCACTTTGGAAGTATTGCAAAGTTGTCCGTTACAACGCAGTGCACTTCTTGTAGTGATCGAGAGCATAGACTCATCCAATATGCTTGCTCATTTTGATATGTCAAGTATCAAACCCCAGTTGCCATACCATGTCGCTCTCCAAATAGAAGTAGTCCATGGCCCCAAAACCATTGGACGAGTTGTTGTAGATGAGGGCGCGTTTAGGTGCGTAATGTCCATTTATTGTTGGAAGGATTTGGGCTCACCCGAATTATCCCCCTCGAACACCTTGATTACCGCTTTTGATGGAATATTGTTCCATCCACATGGAGTCTTACCATCATTCGACATTGAAGTTGCTGGTAAGCTAGTGTCTATAGAGGTTGAAGTGATGGATGCTCCACTTGACAACAATTTCTTGTTAGGTAGGAGCTGGACGTATGTAATGCAAGCAGTGCCATCGGCGGTTTTCTGAGTTTTAATGTTCCCTCACGAAGGCAAGATCATCACAGTTGATCAACTTTTGTTTTCTAGGAAAAACAACCAGACTTCATTGGATTCAACAATTCTGTTGGTTGATTAGTATCACCCAACTACTGAGAGTTTAGGAGTAGGGCTGTATGGGTCATTAATGGGCAATTTTGACCTACCTTCTCTTGTTCATTTTATTGGTTCCGAGGAGTGTTCATCGTCTAATATTTTCACGGTTTGTCCAATGACAGATCCATGGATTCTCCCCACTGAATCAGAACCAGTAGTGCCCTTATCTGTTGCGGAAGTGGCCTAATTAGATTCACAACATGCTGCAACGGAACATATCATGACTCCATTGGTCTCTGATGAGTCAGATAAGGACTATGCACCGGCATGGTCAGTAGAATCCATCCACTCTTTTGACTGCCTAGATACTGTATTGCCCTCTTATGAGGCTATTTTGGAAGCAATGATAGGCCTGGACCATCCTTGGGAACATATGCACCATAGGTCTTATTTTATTCCTGATCTGGAAAGGATAGAGAGAGGAGAGTTTTCTATGAGACTCGGTGGTATTGTTGATTTGTGTAATACCCCAATTTGGACCCTTAGGAAATATTGGCTCTAATGTAAATATTGTATACACACGTTGTATGTTTCCCTAGCATGGAGCTCAAGGCCAAGGCCCCGCTAGTTTATGCTCGGATTTTATTTAAATTAGACACGCTTGATGTTTTGTTACCCACGTGCTATTAAGCGATGGGATATTGTAAATTGATGTAAATATTTAACATTGAAATGAAATACCAAAACCGGCTATGGAGGCAACGAATGAGAAGGGGCCACGTGTATACACTAGGGAGTGGTGAGGGGGCTATGGGACTAAACCCTAGGCTGCCATATGTCTTTATGAGAACCCATTGACTTCCCTAGGTGAAATTTATGACTGTTGTAAGGAAGTGGTTGAGATTTCAGCCCATGGCTTCAATGGAGCATGGGCAGCCCTGAAATTCGTATGGGTAGGCATGTGGTATGTTTGCTTGGGCAAGAAGTCACTCAACCTCATAGGGGGGGGATTCATTATGATCCCCATTCCATTGTGGAGGTACCTAGCATCATTTTGCATCCAAAAACGAGTGCCAGCAGTGAGAGAACCAAAAAAATCGCGACCTTGAGAGAACCCAGATTTTGAAAGACCAAAAACGCCCAGATTTGGCATGGGACGGGGAAATCCAATCGGGGATCCATTAGCATGAACCTTGGGGCGAATTTGGGAGCATTAGCTACCCCAAAATCAATAGGAAAACCCAGTTTTTGCAGCTCAGAAAACCAATGACGGATTTGAGTATTTGGTGAGCACAATGGTGAGAAATCAAGTTGGGAATGACTATGCAGAGGTTGGGTGTGCTTGATAAACCTAGTGAAGGCTAGGATCTCAAGGATTAGCAACTGGACCTTTCTATTCCCATCCTGAAGAGCACTGGAGGGAAGAGTTGCATGAGGGACTGTGTAACAGAGAAGGGGATCTTCCTTGTGTTGGATGTGGTAGGTAATGTGGGTGCCTGACTATTGAGCTCACTTGAGATGCCTGTAGCTCTGTGGTTGAGCTCACTGGCTTAGCGTTACCCTCCTCTATCTCCTTGGATGCTTGACCGAAACCATGGCTGTGAGTGAACCCAGCTAGTTCCTCCTTAGTGGATACACAGCCCAGCTCAGGGGTGATCTCTCAGCTGAAGGAATATAGGTTGTGGTTGGGAGGAACGTTGCCCTCACGTAGCTAGTCATTTGGACCGTTACAGTTCAAGATAAGTATTCTTGTGGTTGAGTTATGTTAATTCTATGCTCTACAAATATTTCAATTAATGACTGCTATTTGTATGTCGAATGCATGATGAAACTGTATGCATATGTAATGTGTAATGTTTTAATTCCGCTGTGTTTATATTGAGTTTAAATCTAGACACATAAGTTTTTAAATGTCATGCGTTTATGAGTCAAAGTATTGGGGCTAAGTCTGCCCAAAGCCCGGTAGTTTGTTTAACGTTCCCTTCCTTGCACGGGAGTGATGGAAGGGGGCGTTACAATTTGTCCGCTATCCCTTCTACTTCAAAATTTGTTTATGTTGAAGGGAATATGGAAAACATATCGAGAACTATTCCGATCAACATTTCCATCAAACCTGGAGTCGTGGAAAACCTTTTCATTGGGGCAGAGTGTTCTCCCGAGGAGATCACTTTGTATACCAATCTGTTTAAGGAATTCCACGATGTTTTTTCCTAGTCTTACGAGAAGATGCCATGCATCGACCCATAAATGGGATTTCTTGAAGAAGTACTACGCTTAGGCCTCTGTGCTTTTTCATGTATTATAGATGTACATTTTGTAGAGTCATCTTTGCTTATAGTTGTCATTACGTCTTATGTGTCTATTTATTTGTGTTTCAGATGTTGACTAAACACTTTATAAGATTTGCTGATAGCGCTAGTCGCCACACCCGTCAGTTGGCTATAGCTGCTTGGGTTATTTACTCACCGACGGGTCAACTGGTTTCTTCGGGAGGGGCTTGTTTAGGTTCCACAACGAACAATGTGGCTGAATACAGCGCAGTCATAGAGTTACTCTGAGATGCTCTTTTCCATGGAAACCAGTCATACACTGTTGGTCTCATGTACTCTGTTGCGTAGAATATCACAAGCCTCGAAGCCTGATGAAGTGCAACCGATCCTGTAATCCTCTCGAGGGTGAGGACTATGATATTCATAATTAGGCTCACTATGACCTCAATGGGGACCTGGCTACCCACCTTCTGGGTTCCAATGATACAATACTTGTCGATATAATCACTGATGGTGATTCCTCCCCCCACACTGCGAGACCTGAGACTTGATGTCTCCCCTCGGCGGGACAATCCAGTAATAAAGTATATATCTTCCACCTCCAATGGAAGTGGTTTCCCATCTAGATCGAAATGTTGTGCTTCTTCATCCCAATAGTTGATCAAGTGAGCAAGCAACCGGTTTTGGGCCCTCAAATCCCCGGTGCTCTAGAATTTGTATAGGCCACATGCTTGTAATGCTTGTTGTGCGGTAAATCTTGGTGTACATGCTCATCAACAACATCATGTTCTCTCTCTCTCCACTCTAGGACCATCCTCGTGGCAAAAAAAATTCATTTTAGTGCCCATGTGTTTGAAAAACTAAACCCACGGCATTATACGCAAGCTACCCTGTACACAGTCACGCATATACATGGTCAACGCATGTATTGATTAAGCACAAAGAGCCCTACACGCGACCCGTATAGAAGTAGCTCGCATACAATGAGTTATGGGTGTAACCCTTGGCAAATTATAAATTTTTGACCATTAAAAACTAAAATAAAAACCATGGAAATGAAGAGGGGGATGAGACTACCAACTTGATCCAGACGGTTCGTGAATTCGACGCCTGTAGCTCCCAGAATCTGCAGCTGAAGATCGAGGGTAAAAACTAACCAAAAGCACTATTTTGGGTGAAAAGTGAAAATGGAATGGTAAAAGTAATTTCTTTTTACTATTTATAGTTTTTTAAACCCACTTTCCTATAGTTTTTTTCGTTTTTAGCCGTTTTGGACGAATATGAAGTTGTAAAGTGACTTTTTGAATAGTTTTTCCTGACGAGAGTGGATTTTTCAACCGTTTCGCGCCTTCGACAGGTATTTTCTACACCTAGCATATAGGTTAGGATGTCATTTCGCTTGCATTTTTGTATCGAACTTATGACCACATTCATAAACCTTAGCTGTGATCTCGCTTTTTAACTCACACGGAACCTCTATGCTGTTCTAGAAGTGTCGTTATTTGGCAGTAGGGCTTGTTTGACCATGGGTGCCCTATTTAGATACTTTTATGTCTTTTGGCACCCATGTCGTTGTTTCTCCTTAGGATTGGGAGTCCTTTGTAGTCACGCCATGACATTGTGATGAAGACTCATACTCTACTTCATTTTATTGTGGCCATCTCCCATGAAGACTCCCCATTTATGTCGAGTTGTGATTGCATCGCATCATCCTGCTTTCCTTTGAGCCTTGTGCCAACTCCAACTTTTTGTAGTTATTAGCCATGTGCCTAAGCACTTTACCTCTCGATCCAAGCAGAGCCTTAAGTTATCTTTTGCAACTTGATGACCCTTTACCCTAAGGGAACATCCCCTCGAGTGTCCACATATTGCACATGCTTCCTTGCATCGATCATAGGTATGTTCCACTACTTGGAACTAGTTTGCTTGCACTTGACACTCGTTCCCTCGCTTATTGTACTATAAGCAATTTTATTATTTTTCAAGCTTTCTTAATATGAAAAAGACCAAAAAAATCATATAACTGGAAAATCTGAATGGGAAAATCTGTACTACTTCTTATTGGCAGTTGTTGTGTCTCCTTTGAACATAGCATTCATTTCCACTCCATTCATCATGAGTCAGGACATAGTAGGACCTTAGGAGCTGTACTCGTTTCTCAGATCTTACTCCACCAACTGGTTAAGCTTCCAGTCATTATGGAGCCTTTGTTGGTGCCTCCTACATCGCAAAGTATTATTATCATCTAGTCATTGAGTATATGCTTTCTGAGTCTATCCATATGCTCATGCTCTTGTTCAAAGGAAGTATTGAAACCAGATTCGGCCACTCCTCATATCTCTTGACTATTACATGTCGACCATCCCATATAGTCCAATTTGTTTGTCTGAGTTCTTCCAAATATTTCAGCGTAGCTGGTTACCTCTGTTAGGATATTCCTATACTCCATCCTAGTCCCACCAGTATTTTGATCATTTACATTTTCAGTCATGCATGCACCTTTTAGGGTTTGCATGCATTCTAGGGTTTGCATGCATTTTGCATGCATCCCAGTCATTAGTCCAGCACCTAGCCCTCAGTTAGCCAGCCCCCAGGAGCTTCTCACTATTCAATTTTAGCCCTCCAGTTGCTTAATGCGCCCTTCTTCCTTGATTTTAGGGAGCAACTCGCCCTCCTTCACCTACCAGTCCAGTTGTCACTCAGTTACAGTCAGTTACACTCAGTTACATTGAGTTACATTGAGTTACAGTCAGTTACAGTCAGTTACACTCAGTTACACTTAGTTACACTCAGTTACAGTCAGTTACAGTCAATTACAGTCAGTTACATTCAGTTACACTCAGTTACACTCAGTTACATTCAGTTACACTCAGTTACATTGAGTTACACTCAGTTACACCTACCAGAGTTAGTTTGACTGATGGTTGACAGTTACTTGAGCATTGATGACTCCATTGATGATGATGAAGACTTCCAGTTGCGCTCCGATGATCATGAGGACACCTAGTTGTGCTCCGATGACACTCCAGTGATCCTTTGATCACTCCATGAAGGCTAATTCGAATTGCCACCTTAGGCATTCGAATTCCTCATGCATTGTATTATTTATATGTCCATTTGTGATTAATAATCTAGTATGACCGAAGTATTATTGCTTCTATCTGAGTTCTACTGTACCATATTATTCTGTTGCTCATTATACTGCATGTATCACTCTTCTTCTATTTTCTTGCTTAATCATAATTATTCTCTTGTGAGATACATCATCTCTTAGATCTGCTGTGAGGATTTTCACAACCTCATGCTGGATGATGGGGGATTCATTAATTCCCTCCTTCCAACGAGTTTCATTCTTTCGAATTCAACCCATTTATTCTAGAATTGAGACTTAATGTCCATTGAGTACCTTGAGGCTGTAAAATTAGTCATAGCAGATCTAATGAACAAGTAAATCAATCACAACAGATGAACATAGAAAATATGGTGTAAAACTGTGCAAAACATGTAGCAGTGCTCAATATCCCAATAAGGGTGAATAATTACAATACAATCTGACAATGTGAGTGAGCAATTCGAATTGACTAAGTAGGCCATTCGAATCACTGAATGGATTAGCTTGACTCCAACTAGGAGTCCTCATCATCAATCGGTGGTGCTCATCAATGCACAAGAACCAGTCATCCAAGTGTCAATCTGAGTCTAACTGAGTGTAACAAGTGTAACTGAAGTGTGTAGCACTGATTAAGGGAAGGATGCTCAGTGGGGGGCGTATGGGAGGCTAACTGAAGTCAGAAAAAGTCATCTAGTCAATCTGGAGGTCCAACGGAAGTGAAACAGTCAGTCGCGAGTGAAACTAGCCTCAAATCAGGGAGAATTGGAGCTAACTGAGTGTAACTGAAGTGGAACTGCAGTGGTAGGTGAAGAAGTGCGCCCTTCTCTAGAAGTAGGTGAGAAGTGGGTGCCTTCATGACTAGGAGGGATAATGAACTGATGTAAGAAGCTCCCGGGTGCTAGAATAAGGTGGCTAAGGTGCTGGAGGCATCAACCTGGTGACTGGAATGCATGCAATGTGCATGCAAACCCTAGAATTTGCATGCAAACCCTAATTGCATGCAAGATCCCGAAAAAGATGATGTGGATATCCGAACACCCCCCCTCAAGCTAGAATATGATGTGCAAAAAATAATGTGGGGCCCTGGTAACTAAGACCAAAGGTCACCCCAATACAATAATAATCCAAGCTAATAATAGTAAATAAACCGAGGAAATGAGGAAAACCTCATGGGAAAAATACCCCCCCTCAAAATGAACTGTAACACACCAAAAGATTTAACTGCTCCAAACTCAAATAGATATGTCTGGAGGTATCTTACTCTTGGGAGTAAATGGATTATGCTCCAAAAACATGTGCTTGAATTCTCCATCAGTGGATGCAAGCGAATGTGGAGACTTTAAGAATTTGCTCTTCATACCAAAAATGGTGAGAACAAATCTAAAAATATAAGGATGATCATGGAACCTGTGATTCGAACCAAGTGAGGTAGGAATAGCTCTATTCGGATAAAATAGATCTTGAAACTTGAACTTCTTATCAATAGAAGTTAAATCAGCTCCAAAAATAGATGAATGGTTTCTTGAGATCTCCTTTTAACCAACAAGGGTGAGATCAAAACCAAAATCAACAAAAAGTGCATGAGAATTGAACTCAAGCGAATGGTAGTGCTCTTCATCTTCATGAAAAATATGAGAAACTTTAAAAAGGATAGAACATAAGTCTATAGGAGGCATGCAATCAAGGAGGGTGAATGCTTCACCTCCAAAATCAGATTTTACCTCCAAAACTTCAAGTAGATCATTATTCTGCATGCCGGCAAACTCATGTGAAAGAGAGGATTCAAGGACCTTTTCGAAATCTAGAGTATGAGCTAGTTTATCTTGCTCAGAATTCGAAATAGAAGACTTTGAGAGAGTGAGTTTTGAATCTACAGTTTCTTCTTTATCTTGAACAATTGTTGAGGCCAACACATGATCGGTAAGAACACATAAGGATATCTCACTGGGCTTGTCCTCCAAAAGGCTAGCATGATCCTCTTCTTCCTTCTTTCCAAATTCTCTATCAAGTTGGACCCATAGATCACTTGGATTTTCAGTAGTCTTACTGAGGTAGCGCATACAAGGAGACATAGCAAGACATATTGCTCCAAAATATCTATCACAATCATTGAGCCAATCATTCTCCTCTTCATCGGAATCAAAATCTCTTGTATTACCAATGCACATATCAAAAAGACATTGTCTCTTCAAGAATGCAATCATCTTTGGTTTCCATTCATCATAGTTGAATGGAGTAAGACTATTTTGTGAAGAAGAAGTCTCCATCTATGCATTAGCGAATGCACATGGAGGAAGTAAGAAACCTGCAAATCACACACAAACAAACACTATGTTTTCAACCTTGCATGCACATGAGCGAATGCACATGAGATTTTGCATGCCGCTGCTGAAATATATAGGTGAGCAAAGATTGCTCTCTCTTCATGTAGAACACCTGTAGAAAAGAAATCTTATCCCTGCCATTGCTCTGATACCATGTAAAATTAGTCACAGCAGATCTAATGAACAAGTAAATCAATCACAACAGATGAACATAGAAAATATGGTGTAAAACTGTGCAAAACATGCAGCAGTGCTCAATATCCCAATAAGGGTGAATAATTACAATACAATCTGACAATGTGAGTGAGCAATTCAAATTGACTAAGTAGGCCATTCGAATCACTGAATGGAGTAGCTTGACTCCAACTAGGAGTCCTCATCATCAATCGGTGGTGCTCATCAATGCACAAGAACCAGTCATCCAGGTGTCAATCTGAGTCTAACTGAGTGTAACAAGTGTAACTGAAGTGTGTAGCACTGATTAAGGGAAGGAGGATCAGTGGGGGGAGCATGGGAGGCTAACTGAAGTCAGAACAA
Source organism: Larix kaempferi (assembly GCA_027924585.1). NCBI lineage: Eukaryota > Viridiplantae > Streptophyta > Pinopsida > Pinales > Pinaceae > Larix > Larix kaempferi. The sequence goes on along the minus strand of BSBM01000500.1, from coordinate 4,654,120 downwards.
GTCATCTAGTCAATCTGGAGGTCCAACGGAAGTGAAACAGTCACTCGGGAGTGAAACTAGCCTCAAATCAGGGAGAATCGGAGCTAACTGAGTGTAACTGAAGTGGAACTGCAGTGGTAGGTGAAGAAGTGCACCCTTCTCTGGAAGTAGGTGAGAAGTGGGCGCCTTCATGACTAGGAGGGATAATGAACTGATGTAAGAAGCTCCCAAGTGCTAGAATAAGGTGGCTAAGGTGCTGGAGGCATCAACCTGGTGACTGGGATGCATGCAAAGTGCATGCAAACCCTAGAATTTGCATGAAAACCCTAATTGCATGCAAGATCTTGAAAAAGATGATGTGGATATCCAAACAGAGGCTTGCAATCATTAGTGGTAGGTTCTCTTGCCATCAACAGTTGGGGATTCATCAATACCTCCTGATTGATGGATTCGTTAGAGTGTTCAACCTCAAAACCTTTATTCACACTTTGATGAATGTACTCCATTCCTTGATTCCCATTTTCATTATTGGTGTGTTTTCTCGCATCTATTAACGATATACATCAATGACCAATAATCAGATGATGCCACATCAGGTTCGACATCAACACCTTTATTCACTTGATATGGCATGCACCGTTGGTGATTTGTGTAGAAGACATCTAGACTTCAGTGGCATTCAATATGCTACTGGTGATCGTGATTATGCTTATGAGAGATCAGTCTCATACATCAACAGTTTGTATCTTCAGTTTGCATCAGTTGTTTCCTCTTCGACATGAGACCATATCTTACTGGGTCATGGCTATGACCACTTATGACATGTATTCACTATATAATGCCTATTCAAGGCCATTGTATCAGATTGCTATGGATTGTACCGATATGTATTCAGAGAGATCATTATATTATGATGAGTGGGATACTCCTTCCATTTGTGTTTCCATCACTCCATTTCTGAGATTTATAATGTATTTCGGTCATCGTAGTATCGTCTCTGAGCTCACACATTAGGGGGCATCTGTTAGAACGTATTTTTTCACCTTGTGAGCACTTATACTATTTGGCCTCTGATTTTCATTTGACTGACTCAGAAACACTTTATGGCCTTCATGAACCTAGTTTTCCCTATTTTTGTTCCTGTATGCGAGTTTCTTTGTTGCAACTCGTGCATGCGCAGGCTGTCCCACTACAACCCGCGTACATCGATTTAAATGGCAATTTACAGTAACAAATTCTATTTTTACTCCAAGAAGAGGTCATAGGGTGACCTTTGGCCCTCAATGTATCCCGAAATGACTCGATTCGACCTTTCACCTACCTTTGGAAGGCTATATATTGAGCTCTTATGGTACATGGAAGGAGGAGAAAGAGAGAGCATTGAAACTCTATTGGATTTTTGCCATAACTTGAGTCTACATCTATTGATCCTTGTTGTTGTGAACCTCTTATGTTCACCTACCAAACTCCTTCATAGTTTGAGTTTTCCATTGCATGGGGGATTGAAGTGGTGGAGACACAAGTGGAGGGACCTATTTGTCGGTTCAGATGAGTTGACGACAAGAGGTTGTATCCTGTACTTCTTGTTTTCATTAATAGAAAAACTCATTTTTTCGTCCAATTGATCTTGTGAATGGTTGTTTATTAACATTGGGTTACATTTGATTATTATATCTTGGACCATGCTATTGTTTATGCTAATATCTTTCACATATTATATGCACTTGCTTGTATTTGTTGTTGAGACTAAGCTGCAGGTTCAAGTGTAGAGATTTGAAAGCTCAACGGGGATATACTTTGAACATCCGGTTGAAGGTTGGTCATTTATCCACATCTTAGAATTTATGTTTATATAGCATTGTATTGAGAATTGAGTTGATTTATGGTAGTCATTTGTTTGTTTTGGTCTACCCCAAACCATAGGAAGTTTTTCTCCGTAACATATTCCATGAACAAAAGGTTCACAATCTCTAGGAAGACCATTCAGAGTGGTCATCACAAATTCAGCTTCTTCTATCATGTCTCCAATAGCTTCTAATTGTTCTTAAATATGAGATACTCTATAGAAGTATGAATGCATAGTTTCAGACTTCTGTATCTTCACACCCTTGAGTTGATTTCTTAAGGTCATATTCCTATTACTATTCTTTCCTTCAAACAGACTTATCAAAGAATCAAACATTTCCTTTGGAGTCTTCTTTTAGGATACTTGGGGAATCAAGTGATCTTTGATAGAATCATCTATGATCCTCTTAGACTTAATCAAATTCTTCTTGTATCTTTCTTTGTCCTCATCTCCTTCTGGTTATGTAAGTCCCTCTTTTACAAAACCTTCTAGGTCATGTTATTCAAGAATGAGCATGACTCTATATTTCCATGCCCTGAATTTCTCAACTCCCTCAAGCTTCTCATCAATCTTGGTATTGTTTTTCATTTTGATAATATGATAACCTCAAATGGAAATAGAATTGAGGTAGTACTTACTTGTGAAAATGCTTCTCCAAGAACTACTTCTGGCTTGACCTAGGGTTTGACAGAGAAACACTAATTTTTCAACTTTGATATCTTTAGAAATTGATTGGAGAAAAATAAGCTCCTCCCCAAGGCGCTTTAGGAAAAGTACTCATTTTCCCAAATCTATGGATAGGACTGCAAAATATTTGATGCCCTAGTTTCTTCAGTTTCTACTGCATATTTGTCTAGTATTAATTCTGAGCTATCTATGAAATTTATGCTCCTAAAGTTCTGAAACATCCTCCTATGATAGTATGATATTTCCTCTATCCAACCCCATATGTTATAGTAGTATTGGATTCACCAAGTGGAACTTATGTTAAGTTTCCCAAGATGACCTGTTTATGGACTGTTTCAGTAAAGAGAAGTTGTACGGACTTCCACATGTCACTATTTCATCTTCGGGTTCTGAAACTCGCACCAAATAAACTAAAGTCTATGATATTTCTGTAACATCTTACGAAATTCGATTTGGATCTTCATAGCTTGAGATATAGTATTTCTCCCTAGGTCACCTTTTTAAAACTGAATTCTGGAGGAGGATGGAACCCTAATTTGAATAGATCATATCTCCTAAAGTAAAGATAATATGAGGCTGAAAATTATACAAAAGGTACATGAATATTTCATATTTGTGCTGTCCAAGTTTCAGATCCTGAACCTTCTCCAAAAAATATTTATAGTGAGAATTCCAAGATGTGTAGTTTCCATAAATGGAAACCCTAGGAAACAACTACACAATGTTCTCTTTCAGGCCTGCTCTGATACCATGTTAAATTTTTAATTTGTTTAGAATAATAAAATTAAACAATAGGATCACTAAAATAAATACAAGCACATCAACAAAAAGAACACAAAATTTCTCTCGGGGAATCCACAAGGGAGAAAACCCCGTCAAAACTTCCTCAATATAGAATTCACCAATACAAGATAAAAGCCCCAATACAAAAAAAAACTTCTCCTTCACCAACGAACTTCTCTCTATCTCTCATATGCAATCTTGAGTGATTGAATGAGTGTGTAAAGTGAGCAACACATCCCTCCTGTTTATACTAATCAAATGACTTGACATTTTTACTAATTAGGCCGGCTTGACTCACCTAACTAGGTCGACTTGTACACTTTACAATAAAATATGATTTTATAGATATTTTCGGGCCGACCTAACAATTAGGGTTTACATCAACTCTTTCAATGACTCTTACATTATAAATTAAATCAATGGCATCTACCAAATGAGGAATACAATAATACAATAGACAAGTACATTTAGAATATATTCCGCATCTACATTTCTTTAAAAAATCCATCCTTTTCTATCAGGCCTATGACAATCTCCCATTTAACTAGGTGAAACTTCTTGGAATTTATTCGAACTCCTTTCCATAAGAACCTTCTTAATTATTTGATTATGTTATTCATGATACTTGCAAGTGAAAGAAAAATAGAACATAAAAAATTTAGAAGCGAAGAAAGGACTAATTTAAGGAGAGTTATTTTACCATCCAAATTCATCCATCTACTTCCCCATGATTGTACTTTATCTTTAATCTTCTAAATAGTGATTTTCCAATCTTCTAATTTGAGGCCTTTTAAGGATATTGGAACACCAATATACTTGAAGGAGGACCAGTCTATTTTCACTTTAAACCCAAGAATCTTAGAGATAGAGATGAGCAATCGAGGAGAGAAGTTCTAGCCATAAATACTTCTTGTTTTAACATTTTCTAGACCCACCGAGGCATTGAGAAATTGGTTTGACGATCCTTTGAATTTATGGGAGATCTACTTTGAATCACTTCCAAGAAGGATCATATCATCTAAAAACTATGCATGGTTTATAGGATGCACTCATTGGGAAATTATTATACCAGGAATACTTCCTTAGTCTCTTTGAGTATTAAGGTTTTTTCTAAGAGAGTCTGCTACAATTATATACAAAAGGGAGGATAAAGGGAAGCCCTTCCTTATACCTCTTGAAGCACTGAAAAAGGGGCTTGGTCATCCATTTACCAGGGGGGAAATCCATGGATGTCCAATGCACACTTTGATCCATTTAATAAAGTTGGGTGAGAATCCAAACTTAGCCATAACCATGTAGAGATAGTGATGTATTACTCTATCAAAAGAATTAGCTAAGTCAAGCTTTATTGCCATTCCAAGTTCCTCCCTATTCAAGATGGAGTGGATAACCTATTTACCAGTAAGAATGTTGTACATTGAATATTTGTCTTCCTGTAGTAAATTCTCCTTGATTGGTAGAGATCAATTTTGGGAGAATTTTTTTTCATTTTTTGAGCTGGAATTTTATTCATGATCATGTATGAAGAGTTGCACAAAGAAATAGGACCGAATCTATCTATTGAGGTTAGACAATTCTCATTGGGTATAAGAGTTGTAAAGGAGGATTTCATTGTTCCTCCAATTATTTCCTTGCCTCTTGTCCAATATAGAATTCTACACAAGTCCCTTTTTATTATCCACGAACATATTCTATAAAATATTATTGGAAATCCATCTGGGTTGGGCACCTTGTTTAGGTGGAGAGAACAAATTTCTTCCTAGATATCTGATTCATTGATCGGTTTGCATAGAATATCGTTCTCTTAAGGGAAATGAATTCTGAGATGCATTCACACCAAGAGTTAATAGCATTTGGATCTACATATTCCCCTTCCAATTATAAGAGTTTAAATAAAATAAAGGGTTTGTTCTTGATCTCAAGATGTATATTTATTTATTGTATTCCCATTCTCATCCTTCATCTCTAGAATAGTATTCATTCTTAGACTTTCTCTACATTGAATATGAAAAAAATTGGCATTTCTATGATGCAAGGCACCTTCGCAAAAGGTTCTTTCTTAACAATTACACACAACACACATGTTCACATATACAAGATGTATACAGGATGCTAGAAGCTGGCTTATATTACTTCTACCGAAACAGTTACAATGCAAAATGCAAGGAATGTCATAAAATAACTATTGTCGGCCTCATCCAATTACAATACAGAAGTAACTGTGTGCTATCTGAGTGTGTCGACCGTCACCCTCTCCTGGTTCACTGCGGAACTCTGAGCTATGCCTCGATCTTATCTATGCTCGGAAGATGTGTGATTGTTCTCTCCAATATACCAATATTCTCCCCGAACTTTGCTCTTTGCTAACTCCAAAATGGAACTCACTGAACTGCCTTCTCTGTTCCTGTGCACAATCCTTCTACCCTGCTGCCGCTGTTCCCGAGTTCACCCCGACCTCTGAGACACTATTTCCTCTATCTGTCGATCTCCTCAGATCCTGCATACCTGCAACTGTCAGCGTCGTTGTCGTGCTGCATAATCCCTTCCTATGTTGAATTCTGTCACGATCTCAACTACCTGCAATAACTACTAATAACTTCCTTAGAAACCCAGAACGCCTGCCAAGTACTCTTCTTGACTTCTACGCATTCTTCTGACACTGCTATAGTAGTCGGTCTTATCATAGCCTTGACTATACTATCTTCTGTCGATTTCCTTTTGCATCCCAAGGTTTCGCTAGTCCACCCCTTCCTCCTCGCTTGGATCATGCCCAAACATATTGGAGTTGTGGTTCGACAACAAGTCGACCTTCGACGTCTCTGCTAATACCCTGTCATTTGTCGACCTCTAGATTGTTGAATTTTGACCTTCCGCACCTCTGTCGATCTACCTCGACAAATTTTGCTCGACTTATTGACTTTGACAACCAATCTTCTCTTCCACACCAGTGGCCGTCAGCATTCCCTCTGGTTGGTCTCTCCTTGCCGATCAAATTCGATAATTCTGCCGAGGCCTTGATGCTCCTGCAACAGACTCCCCAGGTGAAAAAGAACTCGACTGCCCCGTCAGTCTCCTGAACGCTTCTTCGGAAATCCATGTCGCCTCCTACAACTCATCATCTTTCCATCACACTAAGTATTCTTTCTTTCGCGAACTATGCATATGCCCGACTTCGCGTTCCTCTATTACTTCCGCGATTTCCTCCTTGTGTCGGTCTAGAATCTGCACTATCCAGTTGATGTTCGAAACTTCTGCGCTTATGTTGCTTGAACCTTCTTCAAACTTGTATAGATCTGAGACATTGAACATTGGTGAAATGCTCAAGTCATTCGACAACTCCAACACATAAGCGTTGTTTGAAATCTTCTTCAGAATCTTACATGGACCAATCTTCTTCATCTTCAGCTTGTTATACGTTCCTATTGAAAATCTCTCCTTCCACAAATGTGCATAGACCGAGTCTCCTTTGTTGAATGACTGTAGCCTATTCCTCCTGTCAGCTCTCAACTTTTATGCCACATTACTCTTTTCTATGCGCTTTCGCATGTCTTCATGCACTTCTTTCATATGCTTTGCGAATGATTCTACATCCACGCTTTTCTTGATTTCTGTCGGTAACTCGACCAAATCCACCACTCCTTGTGGGATTCTTCCTTGAAAAATATGGAATGGGCTCAACCCTGTCGACCGATTCATAGAATTGTTGTATGCAACTCTGCTTGTTCCAACACATTCTCCCACTACTTGGTTCTGTCTCCTATCAAACACCTTAGAAGATTTCCCAAATTTCTATTCATCACCTCGGTCTGTCCGTATTTCTGTGGATGATATGCCGAGCTAAACTGCAACCTCGTGTCCTGTTTCTTCCATAAGGTTCTCTAGAAATGTCCCATAAACTTGGTATCTCTATCCGATGTGATACTCTTCGGAAACCCATGCAATATGACTACTTCCTTGAAGAATAGTACATCAATTCCTATGGCGTCACTTGTCTTTCGACACGGAATAAAGTGTGCCATCTTTGAAAATCTGTCGACTACATCAAAAATTGAGTCGCTTCCTTGTTGCGTCTTCGGCAATCCTAGCACAAAATCCATGCTCAGGGGCTCCCATTGGGTATCCGGTACAGGTAATGGTGTATACAACCTTGTATTATGACTTCTCCCTTTTTCCAACTGGCAAAACCTACATTGTGGTACCCACTTTCCGACATCTGTCGTCATTCTTGGCCAATAATAATTTTCTTCAACCAATGCCTTGGTTTTGTTGACGCTAAAATGACCTGCTAATCCGCCATTATGCAATTCTCGGATTAGGTTCTCTCTTATGGATCCTCTGGGAATACACAATTGTTGTCCCTTGAATAGGTATCCCTCTTGGATGAAATAATACAAGTATGGTGTTTTGTTGACACTCCACGGTTCACAAAAATCCTCCCATGATTTCACAAAATACTTGTCGGTCGCATACTCTTCCTTCACCGACTCTATTCCTATTGCCTAAACTGTCGTCATGTTCAGCAATGCAACCCTTTGACTCAACGCGTCAGCAACCTTGTTCAACTTGCCCCACTTATGTCGCAACATGAAAGTATATCCTTGTAGGAATTCAACCCATTTCATGTGTCGTTGAATCAACTTCGATTGAGTATTCAGATACCTCTGTGCTTGGTGATCTGTGTATAGCAAAGATTCTTTGGAAAACAAATAATGCCTCGAGTTCTTCAATGCTTGGACAATAGCATAAAATTCCTGGTCATAGATCGAATATTTCCGCTTTTCATCATCCAATTTCTCATTGAAGAATGCAATTGGTCAGCCCTCCTGGCTCAACAATGCTCCAATTTCCATTCCACTCACGTCGCAATCGACCTGGAAAGCTTTGTCCAAATCTGGGAGCTCCAACACTGGGATCTCAATGACCTTTTCCTTCAACTTGTCGAAAGCTCGATGGGCTGCTTCTTCCCACTTGAAATCCCCTTTTCTCATGCACTCTGTCAAAGGTGCACAAATACAACTGAATCCCCGAATGAAATTCCTGTAGAAATTGGCAAGTCCATGGAAAATCATTACTCCAGTTGTACTTGTCGGTTCCAACCAATCCAATATGACCTTCACCTTTTCTAGATCCATCACTAACCCCTTACCTGAGATTATGAATCCCAAGTACACTAGTTCTTCCTTCATGAAGAAACACTTTTGCAGGTTCACCATCACCTCCTCTTCCTGCAACTTCTGCAATACTTGTCAAATGTGCCCCAAGTGCTCTGTCTTGGTTCGACTAAATATCAGGATGTCGTCTAGGTACACTACAACGAACTTACCCAAGAATGGTTTGAGTACCTCATTCATCAACTGCATGAATGCACTGGGTGCATTAGTCAATCCAAATGGAATGAATAACCAGTCATACAACCCTTATTTTGTCTTGAATGTTGTTTTCCATTCATGTCCTTCTCTAACCCGAATCTAGTGGTAACCGCTCTTCAGGTCTATCTTTGTGAGGTACTTCGCTCCACTCAAGCAATCCATCAAGTCGTCCATTCTGGGTAATGGAAACTAGTACTTGATTGTGATCTTGTTGATGTTGTTGGTTGTGGAGACAGATCTTCCAGTCTCTTAGATGATATTGTCTTAGCCATGCACCTCAGAGGACTGTACACTCATTCCCCAACCTTGGGGTTCGGGGGCAGCACCCCTGATAAAAAAATTTGGGGCTGTTTTTGCCAACAGTTTTCGGACCCATGGTTTTGGGTAACCCGTGGTATTTTCCCATTATATTTCCCTTATAAAAGAAAGACATTGTAACATGGCTAGGGTTAATGTATTAGGTATTATGCATTGTAAATATATCTGAGATCAGAAGAGAGACTGTGAGACAGTGAAGAGGAAGTGCAATGGCTGTGCTACAGGTTGTATCCCTTCACCTTGCTGGATGGTATAATAAAAGGACTAGCAACTTCAGTGTCGACATACCCATGTTGGGTGAACCACGATATATCTATGTCTCTCTTGTAATGTGTATGTGTGATTATATTTTCATTTTTGTTTATTTTTATTGCTCCGCGATCCTATTTTTCTAACAATTGATATCAGAGCCAAAGGTCTATTTGACAGATAATCCCGTAGGAAGCTAGGGTTTCTAGTTCGAGTGGGAGAAATGGCAGAAGAAGGAAATTTTAAGGTCAAGAACTTTAATGGCCAAAACTTCCAGTTATGGAATATGCAAATGGAAGACTATCTATAGCAGAAGGATCTATTCTTACCATTGGGAGGAAGAGCAAAGCAGTCGGCGGCCATGAAGGACAAAGAATGGGAGGTTCTTGACAAAAAGGAACTGGGAACAATACCGTTGTCCCTGGCTTTCAATATCTCAAAATAAACGACAACGGAGGGTTTGATGAGTGCACTGGGTAAGCTGTATGAAAAACCCTCGACCTCCAACAAGGTATTTCTAATGAAGTGTTTATTTAATATGAAGATGTCTGGTGGATCTGTTACTGATCATTTAAATGAATTTAATACAGCTACAAATCAACTAATTTCTATAAGTGTGAACTTCGATGATGAGGTTAGGGATCTTCTAATCTTGTGTTCATTGCCAGAAAGTTGGAATAGCTTGGTCATGGATGTAAGTAACTCCGTCTTTGGTTCAAACACCTTGAAATTTGATGATGTTATTGGTGTTATTCTTAGCGAGGAAATGTGAAGAAAAAGAACAGGCGAGACATCAGTTAATGCATTGACCATAGAGAGCAAGGGAAGAAAAAAGGAGAGAGGAAAGAGCCAAGTTAATCATGGCAAGTCTAAAATGGGCAGATCCAATTCCAGACTGGGAAAGATAGAGTGTTGGAACTATGGAAAGAAAGGACATGTGAAGAAAGACTGCAGATCTCTAAAGAAGAAAGGAGATGCACATCAAGAAACTACCCAGGAAGCAAATGTAGTAGGTGATGTGTTACAAGATGATTTGATTCTTGCATTATATAATACTAGTGATTATTAGGTAGTAGATTCAAGGGCTTCATGTCATGCTACACCCCGTAGGAAATACTTTCATTATTATGTTCCAGGTGATTTTGGACATGTTTTATTGGGTGATGATGAGCCATGTAAAATTGTTGGAATGGGTAAGGTATGTATAAAAGTTAAGAATGGAACTGATTGGTTGTTGAAAGATCTAAGGCATATTCCTGCTATGAAAATAAATTTGATCTCAACAGGGCAGTTGGGAGATGGTGGATGTCTATCTACATTTGGATAAAAGTGGTGGAATATCACTAAAGGATCAATGGTGATAGCAAAAGGAGACAGGGTAAGTACGTTGTATTTATGTCCTCATAATACTAACCATTCTATCTCTTTATCTTCCACAGGAATAGATACAACATTGTGGCATCATAGGCTTGGCCACATGAGTGAGAAGGGGATGCAGATTCTCCACTAAAGGAAGTTGCTTCCAGATTTGAAGCAAGTAAGTTTGGAATTCTGTGAGAACTATATTTATGGAAAACAGAAGAGAGTCAGATTTCTCAGGGTTGGGAAACGGAAGAAGAATAAAACGTTAGAGCTTGTGCATACAGATGTATGGGGACCGACTCAGGTACAATATCTTGGTGGCTCTCATTATTATGTTACATTTATTGATGATGCAACTAAGAAAAAATGGGTTTATTACATTAGACAGACTTCTGATGTGTTTGCTACTTTTAAGAAGTGCAAATCTTTGGTTGAGAATGAGACAGGAAAAAGGTTGAAGTGTCTCAGATCTGATTATGGACATGAGTAATGCGGCAAGGAGTTTGATAGTTACTGTTCACAACATGAGATTCGTAGAGAGAAGACAGTCCTAGAAACACCACAAGAAAACGGTGTGTCAGAAAGGATGAATAGAACGATCATGGAGCGTGCAAGGTGTATGAGATTGCATGCAGGGTTGCCATTACAGTTTTGGGAAGATGCTGTAAATACTGCTGTTTATTTAATAAACAGAGGGCCTTCAAGTGCTTTGGATGGTGGTATTCCAGAGGAGGCATGGATAGGTAAAAAGGTAAACTACTCATTTCTGAGAACGTTTGGTTGTGAAGCATTTGTCCATATTGATAAATAAAATGTTGAATATTGTAACTTCTAAGAATATTATATTTGTACATTATTTATTCCGGAGATGTTTCATTCCTCCGAGGTAATCCTACTATGTATCTGGAGATGTTTATTCCTCCAGGGTTTGGTATTAACTAGGGTTATTAGACCCACCATGTGTGGGTTGGCCCTGTAGTTATATTTTAGGGGTTATTAGACTTCTCCAGGTGAGGTCAGCCCCAACAGGTCTTTTAGTCAGTTGAGAGTCAAGTATAAATAGAGGAGGTGAACTCCTCATTAGATCACTCACTCACTTGTGGAAGAGTGCGCACTTGTCTGGGAGATCAGCTTAGGAGACAAAGGAAGGAGGAGCACATCTTGTATTTTGGTTGATCATCTTATTGAGGAAAGCTTTACTGGGTTTTCTACCCCATGAGGGTTTCCCAGGATATATTGTGTGTCTATCTTGTGATTATGCTTCTTTCAGTGATCTTGCTTGGTTATTTGGTTTAAACTTAACATGGTATCAGAGCTAGACTGAATAGGACATCTTTCACAAGGTAAGATTATCTCTCTCTCTCTCTCTTTGGTGAAGTTAGGGTTTCAGCCCAAAGTTGGTATTATTGATTTTTGGTTGCATGGATGGATATCCCTCCTCAATACCTTTCTTTTAAGCCCTATATCGAACTTTTTGGTTGGGTATAACTCCGGGAATTGCAAACCCTAATTCTACCAAAAGTGCGATACGTCAGATTTTGGTTTCAGAAAAAAGTTGGAATTTTTGATTTCTGATTACATGGTTGGATAGCCCTTATCAAGAGCATTCCTTTAAGCTATAGATCGAACTTTTTGGTTAAGTAGAACTCCGGGAAAGTCAAACCCTAATTCTACCAAAAGTGCGATAAAATTCTGTTTCAGTTTCCGGAAAAGTGAAAAGTAACTTTCCAAGTAAGTCTAATCTGTCTCTTGGAATCCCCCAAGAGAAGATGGATCCAAATACTAAGCTTGAAGACAAGCTAGAAGGCATAGAGAATTTCCGGGCATGGAAATACAGAATTGGTCTCATTCTTGAAGAGAATGATCTTGCTCAGCTTATCAAGGAAGAAGTTGCAGAACCAGAAGGAGATGAAGCCAAAGAGAAGCATAGGAAAGATTTGATTAGGGCAAAGAGAATCATAGCTGATTCCATCAAAGACCACTTGATTCCCCAAGTGGCCTCCAAGAAGACTCCAAAGGAAATGTATGATGCCCTAGGAAGAATGTATGAAGGGAAGAACATCAATAGGAAGATGAATCTGAGGACTAAATTGAAGAGCACCAAGATGCACAAAGGAGAATCCATTCAAGACTACTTCTCAAGGGTTTCACAAATCAAGGAACAACTAGATGCAATTGGTGATACCCTTGATGAGGATGAACTTGTGATGACTGCCCTCAATGGTCTCACTAGATCTTGGGAGTCATTTATACAAACCATGTGTGCCAGGAAAGAGAGCATGAAGTTTGATGTAGTATGGGAGGATTGTGTTCAAGAAGAAGCTAGGGTTGCAAATAGAGAAGCCCTTCTCAAAGAGGATGACCAAGCCTTAGCCACTCATACCAAAAGAAGAAGAATGAGTCATCTCAAGAGAGTTGACCACAAAGGATCTCAACACTTCTCTAGATCTAACAAGAGAAGAGGACCCAATTCAGCAAGAGATCTTTCTACGGTAGAATGCTACAATTGTCATAAATTGGGACACATCTCCAGATTTTGTCCTTCTCCAAGGAAGAAAGTCTTCCACAAAAGACTTCATGCACATATGGCAGAAAATGATAGTGAAGAAGAAGAAGAGGAAGAAGATGAAGAAGAAGAAGAGGTAGAGGTAAAACCCAAAAGGAAAAGATGTAAGGTGAAGAAAGAAGATCCAGAAGAATATGTTCTATTCTCTGCACTCTCTGGATCTGTATCTCCTGGAGAAGATACATGGCTCATTGATAGTGGTGCTTCCAAGCACATGACAGGTCAAAGGAAGACATTCTCAAATCTTGAAGAAAAGTCTTCTTCACAGAAAGTATCTCTAGGAGATGACTACCAATATCCTATCAAAGGAATTGGTGAAGCTAGCTATAAGCTAGATTCTGGAAAACCCTTGAAGATGAAAGACATCTTATATAAGAACCTTCTCTCTATTTCAGCTCTAGATAAGAAAGGCTTCAGAGTAGCCTTCATAGATGGACAAGTACTCATGTGGTCCAAAGGGAAGACAATTAAAGATGCAGTTGTTATTGGTGAAGAAGAAGGAGGTCTCTATAAACTCAAGGGTCATCCAGAAGCTGCCCTTGCACATGAGATCTCTAGCCCCAGTGAGCTATGGCATAGAAGATTAGCCCACATCAACTTTAAAGCCTTACCCTATGTAAGCAAGGTAGTCATAGGATTACCAGATTTAAAAGCTGATCATGATGGCTCATGTAAAGGATGTAAGAAAGGGAAAAATATCAAGAACCCCTTTCCAAAGAGTGAAACAAAGACTAAGAACATTTTAGAGCTTATACACTCAGATGTATGTGGTCCAATGCCCACCACTTCCTTAAGTGGGTTTGAATACTATCTTTCATTCATAGATGACTATTCAAGGAAAACTTGGATATACTTCCTGAAAGGTAAGAATGAAGTCTTTGGAAAATTCAAAGAGTTCAAGGCTCTAATAGAAAATCTATCAGACAAGAAAATCAAAACTCTCAGAACAGATAATGGCGGAGAATTCACCTCAAAGGAATTTGAGGACTTTTGCAAAGAAGCTGGAATTAAAAGGGAACTAACTACTCCCTACAATCCCCAACAGAATGGGGTGGCTGAAAGGAAAAATAGAACAATCATGGAAGCTGTGAAGACCATGATACATGACCAAGATCTTCCCATGTACTTATGGGCTGAAGCAGCCAAGACAGCAGTTTATGTGCAAAATAGATTATCTCACAGTGCTCTTGAATTCAAAACTCCAGAAGAAGTGTTTACAGGTAAGAAGCCTGAGGTAAGTCATCTTAAAATATTTGGGTGTCCTGTGTATATCCACATTCCAAAAGAAAAGAGAACCAAGTTGGATCCCTCAGGTAAGAAGGGAATGTTTGTTGGTTATTATGAAACTTCCAAATCCTTCAGAATCTACATACCAGGTTTCCATCATATAGAAATAAGTAGAGATGTAACCTTTGATGAGGAAGCAGCTCTCAAGAAATCCAGAAAGTGTCAACTTGAAGAAGTTTATGAAGAAGATTCATCACCCAGAAATGCAGAGACTGTTCACATCCCTGAAGAAGCTACACCAGAGGATCATGACATGCTGGAACCTCAAGAACCCCCTGTTGCAGAACTATCCAGGAAAAGAAGACCAGCATGGGCTAGAGATATTATTCAAGGAGCTGAAAGATATGGAGCTCCTGAAGGCTCCACTAGAGAAAGAAAGAAACCAAAGCTAGTATCCAACTATATGGCCTTAATGTGTGATCTTGTGGATCAACTACCTACTAGCTATGAAGAGGCAGCTCAGAAGAAAGAATGGGTAGAAGCAATGACAGAAGAATATCAGTCAATAATGAAAAATGATGTTTGGGATATAGTTCCCAAGCCAAAAGATAAAAGTGTGGTTTCTTCCAAATGGATTTTCAAAATAAAACATGCCGTAGATGGAAGCATTGAAAAATACAAAGCAAGATTTGTAGCCATAGGATTCTCTCAGAAGGAGGGAATTGACTACGAAGAAACATTTGCACCAGTTGCCAAGTATACTTCAATTAGAACTATTATGGCTCTTGCATCCATGATGAAGTGGAAATTACACCAAATGGATGTTAAGACAGCTTTTCTGAATGGTGTAATTGAAGAAGAAGTATACATAGAGCAGCCTCAAGGGTTTGAGGTTAATGATGGAAGAACTCATGTATGCAAATTAAAGAAGGCATTATATGGGTTAAAACAAGCTCCAAGGGCTTGGTACGGAAGGATTGACAATTTCTTAACTAGCATGGGCTTTACCAAAAGTAAAGCTGACCCAAATCTTTATCTCAAGGTGATGGATGATGAACCAGTTATATTGTTGTTGTATGTAGATGATCTTTTCCTAACTGGAGATGAGAAACAGATTATTGAAAGCAAGAAGAAGCTTTCTTCAGAATTCGAGATGAAAGATCTCGGATTAATGCACTACTTCTTAGGTCTAGAAGTATGGCAAGAACCAAAAGGGATCTTTCTAAATCAAGGTAAGTACACTGTGGATATTCTCAAAAGATTTGATATGTTGGAGTGTAAAGCCATGGCCACTCCCATGGACTCCAACTTAAAGTTATTAGCTAATGATTCATCAGAACTAGTGGACATAACTCTATATAGACAAATCATTGGATCATTGATGTATTTAACAAATACTAGACCTGACATATGCTTTGCTGTAAATACCCTAAGTCAGTATCTAGTAGAACCTAGAAAGGTTCATTTAATAGCTGCAAAGCATATAATGAGGTACCTAAAAGGTACATTAGATTTTGGCCTATTTTATCTTGGAGGTCATGAACTCAGATTACATGGTTACTCAGATTCCGATTGGGCATGTAGTGTCTCAGATAGAAAACATACCTCAGGTGGATGTTATGGTCTTGGATCTGCCATGATCTCATGGTTCAGCAAGAAACAATCAAGTGTGGCCCTCAGTACTGCTGAAGCTGAATACATAGCTGCCTGTTCTGCTAGCTGTGAAGCAGTATGGCTTCGGAAACTTTTATCTGGAGTGTTTGACTTAGAAATGGAACCCACTGTGATTATGTGTGATAATCAAAGCTGCATCAAGATGACTGAAAATCCTGTGTTTCATGATAAGTCAAAACACATAGAGATCCGTTACTTTTATATTCGAGATATGGTGCAGAAAGGAGCTATCAAGCTAGAGTATATAAGCACTGAGGATCAAATTGCTGATATCCTGACCAAGCCTCTGTCTCGAGTAAAGTTTGAACACTTCCGAGACAAGCTTGGTGTAGTTCAGAAGAACCCTCCTCGAAAGGGGGAGTAGCACAGTATGAGACAGACAAGCCTATCTCATCAATGATGAGGTTACTTATTTTTCTTTGCACTTACTCACCTAGAATTATTTAGATTTAGGACTCTTATATTCTTTATTTTGATGGTTAGATGTATACATGCTCTTGATGATAGATGTATACATGCTAGATACTTTTGATGATAGATGCTTTTGATGATTAGATGTATACATGCTTTTGATGATAGATGCTTTTGATGATAGATGTATACATGCTTTTAATGTTAGATGCTTTTGATGGTTAGATGTATACATGTTTTGATGATGATGATACATGTTGTGGTTATACATGTTTTTATGATAATGATACATGTTGATACATGTCTTGATGATGATGATACATGTTATGGTTATACATGTTTTGATGATAATGATACATGTTGTGGTTATACATGTTTTGATGATGATGATACATGTTGTGATTATACATGCTTTTGATGTTGATGATACATGTTGTAGTGATACATGTTATGATGATGAGGATACATGTTCTTGATGAAAATGTGAAGGGATTGGATCATTCCTGGACTTCAGTCCGAAAGAAGAGCCGTAGACGTATGTCTTCGATAATGAAGTTCTTGATGAACATGAGAAGGGCTTGGATCATTCCTGGACTTCAGTCCGAAAGAAGAGCCGTAGACGTATGTCTTCGATAATGAAGTTCTTGATGAACATGAGAAGGGATTGGATCATTCCTGGACTTCAGTCCGAAAGAAGAGCCGTAGACATATGTCTTTGATAATGAAGTTCTTGATGAACATGTGAAGGGATTGGATCATTCCTGGACTTCAGTCCGAAAGAAGAGCCGTAGACGTATGTCTTCGAGAATGAAGTCCTTAGTGGACGGTTGAGGATTAAGTCATCCTTGGACATAGGTCCTAAATGTACGGTTAAGGATTAAGTCATCCTTGGACATGGTCCTAAAAGACGGTGGAGGATTAAGTCATCCTTGGACATGGTCCTAAAAGACGGTGGAGGATTAAGTCATCCTTGGACGTGGTCCTAAAAGACGGTGGAGGATTAAGTCATCCTTGGACATGGTCCTAAAAGACGGTGGAGGATTAAGTCATCCTTGGACATGGTCCTAAAAGACGATGGAGGATTAAGTCATCCTTGGACGTGGTCCTAAAAGACGGTGGAGGATTAAGTCATCCTTGGACGTGGTCCTAAAAGACGGTGGAGGATTAAGTCATCCTTGGACATGGTCCTAAAAGACGGTGGAGGATTAAGTCATCCTTGGACCTGGTCCTAAAAGACGGCGGAGGATTAATTCATCCTTGGACGTGGTCCTAAAAGACGGCGGAGGATTAATTCATCCTTGGACGTGGTCCTAAAAGACGGGGGAGGATTAAGTCATCCTTGGACGTGGTCCTAAAAGACGGTGGAGGATTAAGTCATCCTTGGACGTGGTCCTAAAAGACGGTGGAGGATTAAGTCATCCTTGGACATGGTCCTAAAAGACGGTGGAGGATTAAGTCATCCTTGGACGTGGTCCTAAAAGACGGTGGAGGATTAAGTCATCCTTGGACGCTGTCCTAAATGTACGGTAAGGATTGGATCATCCTTGGACTTTGGTCCTGTAAACTGAGCCGTAGACGTGAGGTCTCCGAGAACATGATAGGACTGGATCGTCCATGGACTTCGGTTCAAAATGTACATGACTGGTTTACATCATCCTTTGACGATGCTGATGATCGTGTGATGACGATGCTGATGATCGTGTGATGACGATGCTGATGATCGTGCGATGACGATGCTGATGATCGTGCGATGACGATGCTGATGATCGTGCGATGACGATGCTGATGATCGTGTGATGACGATGCTGATGATCGTGTGACGATGATGATGATGATCGTGTGATGACGATGCTGATGATCGTATGACGATGCTGATGACGATGTTGATGTTCCAGTAACTAGTCAAGTTACTGATGATGATGAATTGAAGAAAGCTTCCGATGATATATAGATGATGTAGTAAATGACTCCTTGCTCCTACAGATGTTGTTATAATATCCTTCTCATTAAGGGGGAGTGTTGAATATTGTAACTTCTAAGAATATTATATTTGTACATTATTTATTCCGGAGATGTTTCATTCCTCCGAGGTAATCCTACTATGTATCTGGAGATGTTTATTCCTCCAGGGTTTGGTATTAACTAGGGTTATTAGACCCACCATGTGTGGGTCGGCCCTGTAGTTATATTTTAGGGGTTATTAGACTTCTCCAGGTGAGGTCGGCCCCAACAGGTCTTTTAGTCAGTTGAGAGTCAAGTATAAATAGAGGAGGTGAACTCCTCATTAGATCACTCACTCACTTGTGGAAGAGTGCGCACTTGTCTGGGAGATCAGCTTAGGAGACAAAGGAAGGAGGAGCACATCTTGTATTTTGGTTGATCATCTTATTGAGGAAAGCTTTACTGGGTTTTCTACCCCATGAGGGTTTCCCAGGATATATTGTGTGTCTATCTTGTGATTATGCTTCTTTGAGTGATCTTGCTTGGTTATTTGGTTTAAACTTAACATAAAATAGAACAAAGATTGAAGCTAAATACAAGAAATGTACCTTTATTGGATATGGGGTTGATGATTTTGGTTATCGTTTATGGGATTATGAAAATCACAAAATCATTAGAAGTAGAGATGTCATATTGAATGAAAAGGTCATGTATAAATATCAGTTGCAGGGAAAAAAACATTTCAGTACTTGATGAAATTCGAAGAAAATGAAGTTCCAAAGGTTCCAGAAAATCAAGAATAACAGCAAGTACCTGAAACTCCTGCAACTGCAAGAAGATTTACCATGTTAAGTAGACTTCTTGAATGATACTCTCCTTCAATGTACTATTTATTGATGACTGATGCCGGTGAACCAGAATATTATGAAGAAGTAATGCAGGTGGAAACTAGAAAGAAGTGGGAGCAAGGCATGAGTGAGGAGATGGACTCATTGGTAGGAAACCAGACTTGGGATTTGGTTCATTTTCCTGCTAGTAAAAGAGCATTGCACAAAAAATGGATTTATAGGTTGAAAGAAGAAGAAGGAGGTAAGATGTGGTACAAGGTGAGACTTGTTGTAAAGGGGTTTGCACAGAAGAAAGGTATATATTTTGATGAAATATTTTCTCCTGTTGTTAAGATGACTTCAATTAGGACTATCTTAAGTCTAGTGGCAGTAGAAGATTTGCATCTTGAACAGTTAGATGTAAAAACAACCTTTCTCCATGGGGATTTGGAGGAAGAGATATATATGTAGCAACCACAGGGGTATGACATCAAAGGTAAGGATAACTTGGTATGCAGGTTGAAAAGAGATTGTATGGCTTGAAGCAAGATCCAACGTAGTGGTATTTAAAATTTGTCAGGTTTATGACAGAACAAGGTTATAGTAGATGTCATTCTGACCACTGTGTTTATTTCAAGAGGCTAGATAATGGAAGTTATATTATATTGTTATTGTATGTGGATGACATGCTTGTTGCAGGGTCTAATATGCAGGATATAAATGTGCTCAAAAGGAAGTTATCTAATTAATTTGCGATGAAGGATTTGGGTGATGCAAAGCAAATCCTTGGTATGAGAATAACAAGAGACAGGAAAAATCGCAAATTGACATTGTCTCAGGGTGAGTACATACAAAAGGTGTTGGAGAGGTTCAAAATCAAGAATGCAAAACCAGTTAGTACACCTTTGGCCAGCCATTTCAGTCTAAGTAAGGAAATGTGTCCCAAGACATAACAAGAGACAGATTACATGTCCAAGATTCCCTATCAATCAACAGTTGGCAGCTTGATGTATGCCATGGTGTGCATAAGACCAGATATTGCACATGCAGTGGGAGTTGTGAGTAGATAGATGAACAATCCAGGTAAAGAACATTGGAAGGTAGTAAAGTGGATTCTCAGGTATTTGAGAGGTACTACCACTCAGGCATTATGTTTTGGAGGTTGAAACACTGTTCTACAGGGATATGTTGATGCAGATATGGCAGGTGATAAGGATAGTAGGAGGATCACCACAGGGTATGTGTTTACTGTAGGTGGAGCAACAGTAAGTTGGATTTCGAGATTGCAAAAGGTTGTTGCACTTTCAACAACGGAAGCAGAGTATGTTGTTGTTACAGAGGCTAGTAAAGAGATGATTTGGTTGCAGAGGTTTATGGAGGAAGTGGGTAAGAAGTAGAAGGATAGAAAGTTGTATAGTGACATCCCTAGTGCCATTCATCTTGCAAAGAACTCAACATTCCATTCCAGGACTATACATATACAACTCAAGTACCATTTCATACGCTCTGTTTTGGAAGATGAACTATTAAAGCTGGAAAAGATACATACTAGCCAGAATCCTGCAGACATGTTCAAAAAGGTAGTGACCAGAGAGAAACTAAGTTCCTGTTCAGTTTCATTTGGCCTTCTATCATGAAGGTGAAGATGAGAAAGTTTCCAAGTCCAACGTCCAGCAAGTACAATAGCGGTGGAGTTGTTGTGATCAGTCTCCAAGTGGGTGATTGTTGGTTGTGGAGCCAGATCTTCTAGTCTCATGGATGATATTGTCTTAGCCGTGCACCTCAGAGGAATGTACACTCATTCCCCAACCTTGGGGTTCGGGGGCAAGGTCCCCGTGTTTCCCCTGAGAAAATTTTTTGGGGTTGTTTTCACCAACAATTTTCAGGCCCATGGTTTTGGGTAATCCATGGTATTTTTCCATTGTATTTCCCTTATAAAAGAAAGACATTGTAACACAGCTAGGGTTGATGTATTAGGTATTATGCATTGTAAATATATCTGAGATCGTAAGAGATATTGTGAGACAGTGAAGAGGAAGTGCAGCGACTGTGCTGCAGGTTGTATCCCTTCACCTTGATGGACGGTATAATAAAAGGACTGGCAACTTCAGTGTGGACATGACCCATCTTGGGTGAACCACGATATATATGTGTCTCTCTTGTAATGTGTATGTGTGATTATATTTGCATTTCTATTTATTTTTATTGATTTGCAATCCTAATTTTCTAATAGATGGCTCTCGAGTCTATACACATTCTCCATTCTCCACCCTTCTTCAGCGCTAATACTGCTGGTACCAAGCACGGGATTAGACTTTATCTGATAAGTCCCCTGTCCAACAACTCTTGGACCTGTCGATTGAGTTCTTGACCTTCTGTCGGACTCATGCTATGCTGTGCCTTGTTTTGCAGACTCGACCCTAGAATCAAGTCGATCTGATGGGATATGATTCTCGTTGGGGGAAATCCCATCGGTGTCTCATTGAATACTATGCTCCGAAACTTGTCAAGCATCTTTCCGACTTCGACCGAAATCTTCTCCATTGTTGACCTATCGAGACATGGTCCTTTCGGAATGATAGAAAAACATCTCGATTTCTTTTTCTCCTCCACAAGGAATTCTTTAGCTGAATACATTAGCACTAACTTTTCCCAAAAGTTGCTATTTCCCTGCTTACAGTCGGGTGGCTCCTCAGGCTTCGGCTTAAGAGTCCTTTGCACGTATTTATTCCACAATGTGATTGTGTTGGCTCGACCATCATAGATCATTTTCTGAACATATTTTCATGGTCTCCCTAACAATAGATGGCATGCGTCCATTGGGATTACATCGCACATTACACTGTCTTCAATCTTCCCGACCTTGAAGTTAATCAGGCACTGTCTGGTCACCCTCACATGGTGTCCTTTCTGTAACCATTAGATCTTGTATGGGTGTGGATTTTCTTGACTTTTCAACCCTATCCTATCGATGGCCTCTATCGACACAAGATTCCCAATGCTTCCACCATCAACTTTGGTCTTGCAACTCCATTCACCGATTTGCACTTTGGTTTGAAACATAGACTTTCATTGCGCTGAATCTTTCTCCTCGCATCGGTCTTCCTGAACCAATGTTCTCTTGACCTTCAGGTTTCAAGTTTTCTTCTTCTTGTCCTCATTGTTGTCATATGCCGACTCTACCCCCCTCGTCGACTTGCTCCTCTCTTCGATGTCTGGGTTTCAAATCCTCTACAGCATGTAGGTTCTCTTGGCATTCATATGCCTTGTGTCCGGCTCCTCGACACTTGAAACAGATTATGGCTGGTCTGTTAGCATCTTTTTTGTCGGATGGATCACTTCGACCATACGCACCTCGACCGCATGTTTCTCGACCATCGTGTCGGTTTTCTTGCGTCTTCTCTCTTGTCGATGTCCCTTCTGCATGTCGGTTGTCCTTGAAATTTTCTCTCCTATAACCACTACTTTAACCTTTCGTGGAAACAGTATTCGCACCCCGACCAGTCATCCTACCTCTGGTCACTGCGCATTTCCTCAACAGTTTATCTTATGCCTTCAGAGCTAACTGGTAGGCTTCACCGACCGCTTCGAATATTGACATGCTCAAATCATCTTGAATCACAAATTTCAAGCCGTTGACATATCTTGCGACAGCTTCTTCACCTTTGTCGGTCTGTCCCAACCTTATCGAAAATTTATAGAACTCTTCCATGTATTCCTTCACGGTCATCTCTTTTTGTCGAAAGTTCTGCAACTTCTAGAATAAGGAAATCACATAATCCTTTGGAAAGAACTTCCCTTTCAGCTTGGCGACCATCCTATCCCAGGACTTGATTTTCTCCTTGCCCTTCTTGACTCTATCAGCCTGCACATTGTCCCACCATAATGATTCATGACCCTTCAACCTCATATATGCAGTCTTAACTCGTTTAGGATCCTTGATCTACTCTATGTAGAAGTATTTCTCCATTTCTCTGAACCAGTTAATCAAATATTCTGGATCCAGGATTCCTGAGTAGGTACGTACATCTATCATTGTGCGACCTCTCATATCTGACAAAATTTTGATCAGTTTATCTTTTGGTTCTTCTCCCGCTGCTTCCCATGCTTCCACTTCTTCGACCTCTTCATCGTTGTGGTCTAACACATCAAAAATACAACCACACCTTTGGCTTTGTTTGATCGATGCAACTTCATTTGTCAAAGTTCGCATTGTTCAGACACACTCGTCGAACATCTCACGATCAACTGTGACTATTGCGCCACGCGCTCTTCGTCCAACACCTTAAACGTTAACGCCTCTATGAGCCATTTTCAACCTCGGCTGAAACTCCCACTCGCCCAATCACAACCAGACTTCTACAAGTTGTGCACATCTCCACCCAACCATAGCTGGAGTTGTTCAACGCACTTGCACACTAGATTCACTTCCAATGTTGATACCACTTGACACTTTCCTACTCACGGGATTCTTCCACTCTAATACCACTTGACGCAAGGCAAGTTAGTATCATTGCTTCTCAGGAAACTTTGGCTCTGAATTTTACTAGTTCTTTCTGGATCGGATACCACTTGATGCAAGGCACCTTCGCAAAAGGTTCTTGCTTAACAATTACACACAACAAACACGTTCACATAAACAAGATGTAAACAGGATGCCAGAAGCTGGCTTATATTACTTCTACCGAAACGGTTACAATGCAAACTACAAGGAATGTAAATAACTAACTATTGTCGGCCTCAACCCATTACAATACAGAAGTAACTGTGTGTTGTCTCATTGTGTTGATTGTCACCCTCTCCTAGTTCATTGTGGAACTCTGAGCTATGGCTCGATATTCTCTATGCTTAGAATATGTGTGATTATTCTCTCCAATCTACCAATATTCTCCCTGAACTCTGCTCCATGCTAAATCAAAAAATGGAACTCACTGAACTGCCTGCTCTGTGCCTACATAGAATCCTTTTACCCTGCTGCTGTTGTTCCCGAAATCACTTCGACCCCCGAGACACGCTTCCTCTATCTGTCGATCTCCTCAGATCCTACAGACCTTCAACTGTTAGCACTGCTGTCATGCTGCACAATCCCTGCCTGTGTTGACATCTGTCACGATCTAAACTACCTGCAATAACTGTTAATAACTTCCTTAGCAACCCTGAACGGCTGCCAAGTACTCTTCTTGAATTCTATGCGTCCTTCTGACACTGCTACAGTAGTCAGTCTGATCACATTCTTGACCATACTGTCTTCTGTCGGTTTCCTTTCGCATCCCAAGGCTTCGCCAGTCTACCCATTCCTCCTTGCTTGGCTCATGCGCAAACATGTCGGAGTCATGGTTCGACAACAAGTCGACCATTGACATCTCCACTGCTACTTTGTCATCTGTCGACCTCTAGATTGTTGACTTTCGACCTTCTGCACCTCTGTCGATATACCTCAACAACTTCTTCTCAACTTATTGACTTCGACATCCAATCTGCTCTTCCAGACCAGTGGTTGTCGGCGTTCCTTCTATTCAGTCTCTCCTTGCCGATCAACTTCGACAATATTTCCTAGGCCCTGATGCTCTTGCATCATTCTATCTCCATCCTTTAATTAGAGAATTCTTGATCTTAATATCCTTTCCTCTTCATTTTTGGCATCTGGGTAGTCATTAGGTTATATTATAAATAAAACCACTATTACATTAATTTTATGTTGGATGGAAAATAAGTAAAATGATTGTATGCATGTATTATATGACTGGAGTGAAGATAATAATATTATTTTGAATATATTTATATTAATAAATAAATGAAACAATAAATATAAATAGAAGCATGTTACAGCTTTATAGAATATACTCTTAAAATTAAAAAAATTAGGGATAATAACACTTTATTTACATTTAATATTTTGTATAAGTTTCTTTTATGTTGTTTAAATATTATTTATAAAAAATACTAATAATGAAGTTAATAAAAGTATTTATGAAATTTTTGACAAGCTATTATAATGTGTATTATATATATTATACAGTGTATATTTACAAGGATAAAATGTGAGGTTATGGTTTCTTCAGAAATGGAGATAGTTTCAAAATAAAGATATTTCCTTGTAATATATATATAAACACTTATAGTCCCAAGGGAGGAAATGTGAGGTTATGGTTTCTTCATAAATGGAGATAGCTTTAAAATAAAGATATTTCCTTGTAATATATATATATATATATAAATGCTTATAGTCCCAAGGGTTAGTTGAAGAGATAATGATTCGGACATGAGTGGCATCTTTTTTTCTGTTTACATATTCCATTTCTTTAAAGGTATAAAAATGGTTGATTTATAGTTATTTTGTTACAATGTTAATGCACCATTTTTTTTTCAAACAAAACTATGGTAATGAATTTGTTTGGGATTATGAAACTCTAAAACTCTTAATGAAGTTTTTATATTTCTATGTTAATGACTAATTTTAGATATGAGCATACACAAAATGGTCCTTGTCCATATCATCAAGCCTAAAATTGGGATTACAACAGTAAGAATTGCAATATTATTCATTCAATTTTTTGCACCATTAAATCATGATTTCTATTTTCGCTAGAACAATCATTAATTTTTTATTAATTATATGAATCTTTATCTATCATTGTCTTTCATTTTATTTATTTTTTCTAGCGAAATCAACTTGAATGTGACAATGCTTTGCATGTCAAATATTCATAGAATTCCACATAGCTATGTTTCCTTCTATCTCTTCCCAACCCTAAGATCAATGAGAAGTATCCTATGTAGCATTACTTTTTGGAGAAACATAATTGCTTCCTAAGTGGTATAATTAAGAAATCTATGTAGAAGGTAACATAATTATTTTTATCATCAAATCTATTTATTAGGTATTACGCTCTATCATCCCGTCCATTACACATTTTGGTATGATTTGAGAGAAATTAAGAAATCAATATCTTCAATAAGAATAACATACTTAATGGTCTTAGTGAATAATCTACTTTTTCTTTGTGTTTGTATGGATAATTGTAGTTCTTTATATTGTAATTAAATAATAGTGTATAAAATTGTTATTAATTTAGTTATTTCATAGTTATTATATATAATATTTATTTAGTAATTGTATTTTCATTATATTTATATGTGATTTAGTAGTTTAATATTTTAATATTTATTATTAGTTTAGTAGTTTTATATTTATTCCATTTTTGTTAATCATTTTTAATCAATATAATGTGAATGATTGAAAAAATCCTTGTATGAGTGCGCAATATTGATCATCCAAATCAATGAAACAAATATATAAAATTGCATATTTAAATAATAAATAAAATATTGTACATGTGGTGAAAAAACTTGCATGAAACAACATTGCACATGATAAAATCGACCAAGTGTCACTTATATATAAAATAAACTATGCTTACATTAATCCATAATACCACACATCAAATCAACTAAATGTCATACACAGGAATAAGTGGAAAGGGACTAAATTTATATAAACATGTAAACTCACATTAAAAATACTATACATAAATAATGGTGGACATGATAACGAACTTGAACATGGAAATCATCATCATTTTCTGGGTGGTAGACCTATGAGGCTTCCTCTACTGGAACAAGGAAACACTAGTAAAAAACACCAAGGTAGCATCCACATGCTTGGGGTAATGGCGACAAGAAAAGGAAGGAAATGACTCAGCGCCGAAATGATAAATATGACCAAGGACCAACTTTAGGCAACCTCAATTGTTATTCATTACACAGATTCAATTCCTCATTCATGTAAGATGGAAATCGAGTGCATGTAACAAATTATATGGTAGGAAACCAAAATATTTCAGGAAGTGCAAGAATTT
Organism: Larix kaempferi; assembly: GCA_027924585.1. NCBI lineage: Eukaryota > Viridiplantae > Streptophyta > Pinopsida > Pinales > Pinaceae > Larix > Larix kaempferi. The sequence goes on along the minus strand of BSBM01000500.1, from coordinate 4,627,022 downwards.
CAAGCTGTAGCTAACTGGTTTGAGGACCCGAGATATTATCGGGCAAGGTAATCCATGCATATTTGTTCCTTAGTGATTTTATGGACCTAGAAGGTCCTACTTGGCAGTGTTTTAGAGGACCATCATTTTGAAATTGACATAATGGAAGGTGAGTTGTGGATTCCTGAAGATATGAGGTTAGAGTTAGATATATTAAAAGCTAATCTAAAATCACTTGGTCATTGTATAGGGGTGGATTTCATCCCACACACACCTCCTTCTCCTTCCATCACCCAACAAAGAAGATGATGAAGAGGTGGGGAAAAACCAAGACACACAAGCGTTGGAGCCAAGTTGATAGGTATTTTAGGAAGGTGTTGTTTACAATGCCATGGACAAATGGATTCAAAATCTAGGAAATACAAGGAAAGAATAATGTTGTATGAAAGGTTGATTTGTATGCACTGGGTATTAAAAGATCTCCTCAAACAAGTCTTTATGTAGAAAAATAGAGAGTTATCACACCTCAAATAGAATCTTGATTACCTCAATAATCAATGGGAAGTTAACAAACTATGGTGGGAAATGTGCATAATCACAAATAAAATGGAGTTGCAATCACAACAAAAGATCCCTCTTATTAGGAGTACCCCCAACATTCCTTTGGTCATATATGATGAAGAAGACCCCCCTATCAAGTATATAGTCTTTCTCCCTCAAGGTTTTGAAGTTTTGTTTTTTTAATGAACATTTTAACAGTAAGCTCTGTGGTTAAAACCTTGAGCAAGTATACTAGTAGTAAAGCAACTTTAGACAATCAATACAATTTCCTTTTTTTTAATCATCCCTAAGGATATCCTTGATATTAGTATCTCTCTGACTCTCTTCTTGATCCTGATCTCTCCTAGAGGTAGGCTATTGGACATATTTTTATTTTCTGATCTAATTTCTCAGTTTTCAGTTAATAGAAGGATTCTACTACTCTTACCTACGAAAAAACAACACTATATATAAAAATATCAAGTACAAAAACATATAATTTGAAGGACACAAATATTATATATATAAAATATGGGATTCCAAGTATTACAATATTGTGTTTCCAACTAACACACTAGTACATCATGATCATTGATCAATATTAGTACATGATAAGCACTAATTTCATATATTCAACAACATCTAGATTTGGGAAAAGTATATGACAATCATTTTCATTTACTTTTCGAAATATGTCAACAGACATTAAGATAAAATCCCTTCCTTCTCTTTAAAACATTTGTATCTATGCAATTTATCTTCATTTGGAAGGGGAATCTCACTTGTGAATTAATAATACTGACATTCATCTTCAAGAATCTCTGTTACTCCATAGATTATAAAACTTGTGTGAATTTTTTTAACACTAGCAACATTCCATCATATGGATCTAAAAATTTCATTTTATCACCTTCTATGAGTTTATGACCTTTCTGTAATTTGGGCGCTAAAAGAAAATAAAAAAATATTGGAAAAGCATTTGTTTACAATTATATTCTACAAATGTATATATAGTTATTAGAATAATAAAATTTAGTGCACTCATCAATCCAATATTTGGAATACCATGGCCTGGACTTGATTGGCTAACATGCTCAACACCAATAGTGTCATCTTTTAGATTTTTCACTATGACATGATTTGGATAACATGCTCAACACCAATAGTGCCATGTTTTAGATTTTTCACTATGACATGATTTATGTCAACATATATGAAAACAAATTATTTTATTTCAAGGTGTTTCATAGAAAACGTTGATGAAATTCCAACAAAGCAATTTTCTAACACTATCATAGTAATAAAGATTAAGGATTTACTGGCTAAATGCTACAACAATATTAGGGTAAGTCAATGAGGAATCCAACTAAACCAATGAAATTATAAAATTATTAACTTAATTAATGTTCCTAAAGGACCTCAACCAAATGTGAAAAATTTTAATGTGCTCTAAATGAATATTATGCGTGGATAAAAAGAATGACCTAGCAAGTAAAAAAAATGTACCAATGGGTGGAATCTACAAGTTCTTGCGGAATCTACAATTTCTTGCATGGCATTTGAAAGAATCAAGAACTCCTCAACAAGTCAACATGGAAATGAATATAATCCTTTAATCACCAAACATTGAATAGTGCCAACATGTGAATGGGACCCAAACATATTAATGTGGTTGTGTACCTTATTACATATGAATATAGAATATACAAATTACCTTGATAATAACATTATATATCCTCACAATAGACAACAAGACAATGAACACACCAATGTAGAGAAGACCCTTGAGGTAGAGAAACAATTATCTTATAAAAGGAATCACTCCACAAGCTATACTTGCTACAATATAATACTCACCTCCAAATTACTCAATAGAATGATGCTAATGTATGTTCTTATGCCAACTATATTTTATTATTATATTATTTTTATAATTTTCCAGTGGAACAATTTACTACCCACAAACTCCCAAGTGGATCTATTCGATTTACATTCTTTATACCTTTGGGTAGGTCCCTAGGTATGCCATATTATCTTCCCTAGGTACATTTCATTCCACCCTCATTCACATGTTTCATCCTCAAACAATAGAATGAATCCATATAATATGATCCACTAAGAAATGTAGTCAACTAGTCCTAAGCACAAGCACCATCCATCCTAGTAAAATGTGGACATTGGGTCCAAATTATTCCTTGCCACCTCACAATTTATTATGGTTTCTACTTTGGTTCCATGTTTCTCAATAGTACTCTAATATATCCATGTGTTTCTTTTAGTTATCAAAGTGCTTCCATATTAGTTTCCTCTACAGTTCCATCTTTTTCCATAGTAAGTTTGTTGATATCTCTCAAGTCCTTTCCTCGATGATGATGGTCTTTGATGGTGATGTGGGTGGTGATATAAAACAAACTTAGTTATTGGTTATGCTTTCTTTGACTCTCAAATATGTCAAACATGTAATCCTTTGAGTCATGTAGCTCCTTAGTTTCGTCTTCCTTTTTATGCTCTTACTAGGGAATTCCTTTTGGTTCTTTAGTAGACCCTTGTTCTGATTCAACCTTGAAATATTTATTTGATGTGTCTATAGGTACTTCAAATAGTTTCTTTGTACACTACACCAAATCCTTATGATTAGCTTCCTTTTTAGCTGCTTTTTTGGATTCTATGGACTGTTTCAATGTATTTTTCTCCATTCTTTTAAAAAAGTCAGTGCTATTCATCGGGATGGCGCAATTCATGGCATCATTTGCACCTACTAGCCCAAGTCGACACTTCCTTATTTGATCTGAATTTAGCTTCCTTGTTAATTTCTAAACTAGCGTTGTGTTTAACTTCTAGTTTTACGTCATATTTAGCTTCCAATTTAATGTCGATTGTGCCTAAATAGTTAAGTTGTTGAGATATTGGGGGTAATGGACCCATAGGGGCTTTAGGGATTAGGATCTTTAGTGATCATGGGATTTGTGTATTAGAGTATTTAGGGATTAGGGATTTATGGTTTAAGGGTTGAGGGATTAGGAATTAGGGGTTAAGGGATTGAGGGTCAAGGGATAAGGGGTTAAGGGCTTAGGGGATCAATAGTTTAATTGTTAATGCCTAGGGATTATGGGATAAGTGGTTAATGTTTAATGTATTAATGGTTAAGTGTCAAACATAAATTCCAATAAAAACTTATTACTATATTCACTACTTCAAAAAATATATCTAGCCATTCTCATCATATTGATACACTTTTATAACATTAAGTACACAAAGTTACAATATTTTCAAGCATTTATTTCTAACGCTATTTACATCTTTACACAAAATATAAATCCATTAAAAGGATGGATAAATGATTCTTCCTACTATCTTTATGTATGAAACAAAGTCATGATCATGATCACAACCCATAGTTTTGTATCTTCACAAACATGTTGATACAAAATGAATGGAAGAAGCATATAAAATTGAAAGTCATGGCTAGGTAGTCTAATGGTTAATGGATTAGGGATTATATTGGGTTAAGTGATTAATGTCATCCATCAACCCTACACAACGAGCAGTGAATGGGGCCAATGCTGAGATTTCTTCAAATTGTGACTGTAGGCATTGGCATTTGACATGGTCAGACTAGAAACATGCCTTGAGGGTATGGGAGGGTTTCAAGACTCGAGGATTTATGATGTACCCACATAATCTAAAATATCGTCCATGTTTCCATCAACATTCATCATGCACATGAGTCACCTCCCATTGTTATAATTCGTCATTCCCACATATAGAATCTTTGTCATACCTCTCTTTTAATGTCATGGGACTTCCAATATGTGCATAACCAACTTCATCCATCCACCATACATAGTGAGTAGTGAATGGGGCCAATGTTGAAATTTCTTCAAAATGTGCCTGTATGTATCGAATTTTTACATGGTTAGACTAGGTGCATGCCTTGATGGTATGGGAGGGTTTTAAGACTCAAGTAAATCATCATAATCATCATCACCACCATCATGGTTGTAATTTACATAATCATCATCATCATATTCATCATGACCAAATTTTTCCATCCATGCCAACAAAGATAAAACCTGATAGACCAAACTTTGCAATAAAACCTAATGAAGATGTCAATTTCCATGTCCTTTCCTTTTTCTTATGGCATTAGTCGAGATGATTAAACCATGATTCTATTAAGTTAATACATCCCCAAATAATTTTATAGGGTCCAACATGCAACTTGTTTATTGGTTAATGGATTAGGGATTATATTTGGTTAAGTGGTTAATGTCATCCATCGACCCTACACAATGAGCAGTTGGTGCAAGTCAAGGCGGTCGGACCTTCTTTATTAACAATACACACAACAAGACACAAATTCTCACACAGACTGGATGTGAACTGAATGCCAGAAGTAGGATTCTATTACTTAATCAAATTATAGGTTACAATGTTTAACTACAAAGCAACTAAAGTAGTTGGCCTCAACCTATTACAAACTACAGAATGGAACTCTGTCCCTCAGTGTGTTTCTTGGTTGTGTGTGATACTTTCCTTATCCCGATCCTATGTTGAATGGAGAAAGAATCTGATCCCTTCCTCTGTGCCTTCACACTGCTCTTATACTCTACTTTGCTGCTGCTTCTCCTGAGGTCACTCCATTCCCCAAGACGTCTTAGCTTTGTTCACCGAATTCTCCTAATTTTGTAGACCTATAGTTGTCAGCGCCCCTCGATCATGCTGCACAACCTCCTCCTATGGTGACATCTAGGGTGATCCAAACCACCTTCATAACTTCTCATAAATTCCTCAACAACATCCAACGGTCGTTGCCTTGAATCCCTCATCATTGAATTTGATACAGTATTCGGTCCCATCAATGACGTCGACCGTATTGCACTTCGTCACCTTCAAACTCACTTATCGACCCTCCTTAGTATTCACGGCTTCTAGTCCGCCCCGTCCTCCATGCTTGGTTTTCACCGCAACTCATCGGTGTCGCTATTTGACAACAAGTAGACCTTCGACACCTTCACTTCTCCACTTCTTTCATTTGTTGACCTTAGACTTGTCGAATCTCGAATTTTCTCCTGTGTATCGACCATTGACAGCTTCTGCTCGACTAATTGGATTTGAAAACCAATCTCCCTTTCGCACCAATGGTCGTCGGTATCCCCCTGGTCGAATTCTCTTGTCAATCAACTTTGATTGTTTCTCCTAGGCCTCGATGCTCCTGCATCGGACTCTCTAGGTGAAAAATAACTCGGCTGCTCCATCAGTCTCTTGTATTCCTCTTCGTAAATCCATGTCGCCTCATTCGACTCATCATCCCTCCATCGAACTAGATATTATTTCTTCCACTAACTTCGCATGCACCTGAATCCGTGTTCCTCCAACACTTCGGTGATTTCCTCCTTGTGTCGATCTGGAATTTTCCCTGTCCATTCGATATTCGACACTTCTGCGATGCTACTTGTTGAACCTTCTTCAAAGTTGTACAGATCTGAGACATTGAATGTAGGATATATGTTCAATTCTTCTGGTATCTCCAACACATAAGCATTATCTTAAATATTCTTTAGAATCTTACATGGTCCAATATTCTTCATCTTCATCTTGTTATACATCCCTGTCAGAAATCTCTCTTTCCTCAAGTGTGCATAGACTAAGTCTCCTACATTGATCGAATGTAGCCTCTTCTTCCTGTCAGCTCTCAACTTGTATGCCACGTTTCTCTTTTCAATGCGCTTATGCACATATTTATGCACTTCTTTCATATGCTCTTCGAATGATTGTGCATCCGCACTCTTTCTGATTTTTGCCGGTATCTTGACCAAATCCACCACTCCATGTGGGATTCGACCTTGAAAAATATGGAATGGGATCATACCTGTCGACTAATTCACAGAGTTGTTTTATGCGAATTCTACTTGCACCAACACGTTCTCCCACTACTTGGGTCCATCGGTTGTCAAACATCTTAGAAGGTTTCCCAAAATTATGTTTACCACCTCGGTTTGTCCATTAGTCTGTGGATGGTATGCCGAGATAAAATGCAACTTTGTGTCCAGTTTCTTCCATAGGGTTCTCCAGAAATGACCCATAAACTTGGTATCTTTGTCCGACGTGATACTCTTCGGAAACCCATGCAATCTGAATATCTCCTTGAATAATAGTACAAAAATGCTTGTGGTGTCACTCATCTTCCGACATGGAATACAGTGTACCATCTTCGAAAAAATATCGACTACAACAAATATTGAGTCTCTTCCCTGTTGCGTCTTCAAAAATCATAGCACAAAATCCATGCTTAGGTCCTCCCATGGGGTATTCGACACTGGTAATGGTGCATACAGCTCCGTATTCTGAATTCTTCCCTTTTCCAACTGGAAAACTCAACACTGGCATACCCACTTACCGACATCTGTCGTCATTTCTGGCCAATAATACTTTTCTTCGACCAACGCCTTGGTCTTGTCGATGCCAAAATGACCTGTAATCCACCACTATGCATCTCTTGGATTAGGTTCTCCCTTACAGATCCTCTAGGAATACACAACTATTGTCCCTTGAATAGGCATCCCTCCTTAATAAAATAATCCAAGTATGGATTTTTGTCGACACTCCATGGTTCACGACTAACCTTCAACGCTTTCGTAAAATCCTCGTTGGTCTCATACTCTATCTTCAGCAACTCTATTCCCATCACCTGAACTATCATCATGTTCAACAATGCAACTCTTTGAATCAGCACATCGAAAATCTTGTTCGAATTTCCCGATTTATGTCGCAACATGAAGGTATATCCTTGCACGAATTCAACCCTCTTCATGTTCCGTTGATTCAACTTCGACTGAGTGGTCAAGTACCTCAGTGCTTGGTGATCTGTGTTCAACACAAATTCATTGGGAAACAAATAATGCATCCACTTCTTCAATGCTTGTAAACTAGCATATAAATACTGGCCGTAGACGGAATATTTCAACTTCGCTTCATCCAAATTCTCGCTGAAGAATGCAATTGGTTGGCCCTCCTGGCTCAACACTCTTCCAATTTCCATTCCACTCGCATTGCAATCGACTTGGAAAAAATTGTCGAAATATGGGAGCGCTAGAAGTGGGCTCTCAGTTACATTTTGCTTCGAATTGTCGAAATATTTCTGGGCAGCTTCTATCCACTTAAAATCCCCTTTCTTCATGCACTCTGTCAACGTTGCACATATCTGACTGAATCCTCTGATGAACTTCTTGTAAAAAATAGCAATTCCATGTAAACTTCGCACTCCTGTCGTGCTTGTCAGTTTTGACCACTCCAATATATCCTTCACCTTCTCTGCGTCCATCACTAACCCTTTACCCAAGATTACAAATCCCAAGTACACCAGCTCTTCCTTCATGAAGAAACATTTCTGCAGGTTCACCATCAACTTCTCTTACCGCAACTTCCAGAATACTTGTCGAATGTGGTCCAAATGTTTGACTTTGGTTCGATTGAATACCAAGATGTCATCGAGGTATACTATGGAGAACTTTCCCAAGAATGGATTCAATACCTCTTTCACCAACCGCATGAACGTATTGGGTGCATTAGTTAATCCGAATGGCATGACTAACCACTCATACAGTCCTTCCTCCATCTTGAAGGATGTTTTCCATTCATATCCTTCTCTGACCTTGATCTAGTGATAACCACTCTTCATTTTGATCTTGGTGAAGTATCTCGCTCCACTCAAGAAATCCATCAAGTCATCCGTCATGGGAAATGGAAACCTGTACTTGATCGTGATCTTGTTGATCGCTCTAAATTCTGTACACATCCTCCATTCTCCACCCTTCTTCGATGCTAGTACTGCTGATACCGCAGACGGGCTCAGAATTTATCTAATCAATCCTCTGTCCAACAACTCCTGGACTTGTCGATTTAATTCTTGACCCTCTTCCAGAGTTAATCTATGTGGTTCCTTGTTTGGAAAAATCAATCCTGGAATCAATTCAGTCTGATGGTATATGCTTCTCATTGGTGGCAATCCCTTTGGTGCTTCATCGACTACTATGCTCCTGAACGCGTCAAGCATCTCTCCTACTTTGACCGGAATCTTCTCCATTGTCGAACTCTCGACACATGGTCCTTTTGGAATGATGGTGAAACATCCCGATTGTTTCTCCTCCTCTGCTGGGAATTACTTGGTTAACCAAATCAACACTTGTTTTTCCCAATAGTTGCTCTCACCCTGCTTGCAGTCAACTTGATCCTCCTGCTTCAGTTTCAGCATCCTCCGCATGCAATTTTTCCACATTGTGACTGTGTTGGATGGACCATCATATATCATCTTACGATCATATTTCCAAGGCATTCCTAACAATAGATGATAGGCATCCATTGGGATTATGTCGCACAGTACACTATCTTCAAGTTTCCCAACTAGGGTATTTTTTAAGGATTATAAAATTATGCTCAAGTGTAGTATTCTAGGCGATTATTTTGGATTGAAAAAAACATAAATATAGATTGGTAGGCAAATATTAAATATGAAACATACAATTTACCACTGAAACTTGTAAATTTTGGCGAATATAATGATAAAAAAACATATTTTATGTAAATATAGGTGATATTAGAGACTAAAAATGACCAAATAGCGAATTTATTTTTTGAAAAAAGGCCCCAAAAATAGCCAATTGGCGAAATTTCGCCCCTAAACATTTCCTTGTTCCCAACCTTAACGTTTATCAAGCACTGTTTGGTTACCTTCACATGGTGTCCTTTCTGCAACCATGATATCTTGTATAGGTTTGGGTGTTTTTGACATCTCAAACCCAACTTGTCGATGACATCCATCGACACAAGATTATCTGTACTTCCACCATCGACTATGGTCTCGCAATACCTATCGCTAATCAGTACTCTGGTTTGAAAGATAGCATTTCGCTGTGCTGGATATTTCTCGTTGCGTCAGTCGTCTTGAACCGACGTTCTTCTGGACATCATGGTTCGACCTTTTCCTCTACCATCCTCGCCATTGTTGGATGTCGATTTCGTTCTCTCGTTGACTTGCTAATCTCTTCGACGTCTGGGTTTTGACTCTTCTGTAGCATGTAGGTTCTTCGTGCATTCATATGCCTTGTGTTTGACTCCTCGACACTCATAACATCCTACAGCTGGTCTGTCAGCTCCTTTTCTTCCAGCTAGACCACTTCGACCATATGCACCCCGACTGCGGGTCTCTCGACCATCCCGTCGGTTCTCCTATGTTTTCTCTCTAGTCGTTGTCCCTTTCGCATGTCGATTGTCTTCCACTACTTCTCTTCTCGTCCCACTACTTTTCCCTTTCACAAAAACAGTCTTCGCACCTTGATCATTCATCCCACCTCTGGTCGATGCGGCTTTCCTTGATAGTTTCTCTTCTTCCTTTAGAGCTAATTGGTAGGATTCACCGACCACTCTGAACCTCGACAGGCTTAACTCATCTTATATGGTGTACTTCAATCCATTCACATATCTCGCAACATCTTCTTCTCCTTCGTTGGTTTGTCCCGACCGACTCGAAAGTCTATAGAACTCTTTTGTGTACTCCTTCATGGTCATATCTTTCTGTTGAAAGTTTTGCAACTTCCTAAACAAGGAAATCACATAGTTGTTAGGAAAGAACTTCCCCTTCATCTTGGTGACCATCCTATCCCAACATTTGATCTTTTCCTTTCCTTTCTTGACTCTGGAAGCCTGTACATTGTCCCACCACAATGAGGCATGAACCTTCAGCCTCAGACACACAGTTTTAACCTGTTTAGGATCCTCTATCTGCTCTATGTCGAAGTATTTATCCATCTCTCTGAACTAGTCTATCAAGTCTTATGGATCCAAACATCTTGAGTAGGTACATACATCCATCTTTGTCCGACCTCTCATCTCTATCAGAAGCTTGATGAGTTTATCTTTTGGTTCTTATACTGCTTCTTCTTGTGCTTCCACTTCTTTGACTTCCTCGCAACTATTTCATAGTGTATCGGGAATGCATCCACGTCTCTGGATTTGTTTGATCGTTGTGACCTCACTAGTCAGACTCCTCATTGTTGGCATGCACTTGTTGAACATTTCATGATCAAATGTGATTTCTACACCACACACTCTTCATCCTCGGACATTAATGCCTCTTTGAGCCATTTAAACCGCAGCTGAAATCTTAACTCCGTCCAATCGCAACTGTACTTCACAACTCGTGCACAACTCTACCCAAACCCAGCTGGAGCTATCTACGCACTCAGAGGTTCTTCCGAATCTCCGGATTCAACTGCTCAACACTGGATTCCAGCTCCAACTCTGATACCAACTGGTGCAAGTCAGGTCGGTTGGACCTTCTTGTTTAACAATACACACAACAACACACAAATTCTCACACAGACTGGATGTGAACTGAATTCGAGATGTGGGATTCTATTACTTCAATCAAATTATAGGTTACAATGTTTAACTACAAACCAACTAAACTAGTCATCCTCATCCTGTTACGAAATAAAGATTGGAACTATGTCCCTTAGTGTGTTTCTCGGTTGTGTGTGATCCTTTCCTTCACCTGATCCTCTGCTGAACTAAGAATGAATACGATCCCTTCCTCTATGCCTTTGCACTGCTCTTCTACTCTTCTCTGTTGTTGCTGCTCTTGAGGTCACTCTGTTCCCTAAGACGTCCTTCTTCTGTCCACCAAATTCTCCTGATCCTGCAGACCTGCAGTTGTCAGTACCCCTCATTGATGCTGCAAAACCTCCTCCTGTGGTGACATCTAGCGTGATCCCAACCACCTTCCTAACTGCTCGTAACTTCCTCAACAGCCTCCAATGACCATTTCCTTGAATCCAGCATCGCTGACTTTGCTACAATAGTCGGTCCCATCACTGATCTCGACCATACTAAACTTTGTCACCTTTGACCTTGCCTTTTGGCCCTACTTAGTCTTCATAGCTGCTATTCTGCCCCATCTTCCACACTTGGTTTTCTCCGCAGCTCGTCGTTGTCACTGTTCGACAACATGTCGACCTTCAACACCTTCGCTTCTTCGCTTCTTTCCTTTGTCGACTCTCGAATTTTATCCTGCTGATCGAATATCGACAACTTCTACTCGACTACTTGGTGTTTGACAAACAATCTACCATGAGCGAACTCGAAGCTTGATCTCCCTAGCTCAACACGAGTCTAGAACAAATAGAACAAAATATCAATCACTCTCCTAGATCTAATTAGAGATCAAGGAACTAGCTATGTTTACCTTATAGATCACTAATCCTTTTCTCCTTGAATGCTGCTCCAGTCTTAATGATCTTCAGATCTAAGCTGCAAAACCTGTCACGATAACAAGACAACAAAACAAGTAAAAAGCATCTACACAATAATAGATCTAAGTAAGCAGTCAAGTGGGTGAACTACACAAGATATCTTTAACACAATGAGATTTTGGTGTAAAGCACTTATATCACTGTATTGAAAGGGAAGTACATAGGATAAAAATATTACAACCAATGACTTGACGTAGCAATCCTCATCCGACCAAACCAATGCCAAATCCTCCCAAGAAAGTGTGAGTCTCCCAATAGATGAGTAGAGATCTCTCGTAAGGTAATTTCACCAGCATGTAGACACTATAGACTTCCTCCCTTGGGAATGGGAGTGAGCTTCACTTATGTAGGACTAAGTGGATAGGGTAGGTTGAGATATGGTAGGAGAGAGATAGGGGATCCTTCCAAGAGGTTAGCAACCGAATGCCAGCTCTCCCAAATGGTCAAGGATAGGGATACATGTCATCTAGCTTCGAGAATGGGCTCGAAGAAGCTGTTTTTTTCCATTAACTCACATCATCACGGGCTGCAAGAGGCCAACCTGCAACGTCGCAGGTTGCATGAGGACAACCTGCGATGACCTCTCAAAACCTAGTATAAATGGGTTTGCATCTCTTCCAGGTTAATAACTTAGTCAAGGAAACTTTAGGGATGTTTACACTGAGTCTCGTGATGGTAATATTATAGGTGTAACAGAATGCCCCCCAAAGCATGAATCTATTTGAAATTGGACAGGTGAAATGCTTTGACAGAAGGAATGGCAATGGCTCGTCGGATGAAGGACGTTGCTGTAGTAAAACTGACTATGAGTACACAGTCTCATGACGCACAACATGGATGCCGACCAATACATTGCAGATCCATGGTAGTAATGACCGACTGAACACAATCATGGCTACTAGACACAAACATGGATCCATGATGAGATGATAACACAGCTGCGACCAATACAAATGTGGATTCGTGTGATATGACTCAAAACAAACTCCATCGCAACCTGAGTAAAACATGACTCCCCAGGGTCTTCAAGCAGACCCTGCAATGATGTGAATCTATCCATGTGATTACAAATGTCTTGATGTCGAACAAGGTAGAAACCACTTGATTACTGGTCGTTGATGTATAACGTTAACAAGCATAAGGGAAATCACCATTAATGTCAATGATCCCCAAGGTAGCATAGTACATATCCTCAAGTGTGAATAAATGAGTTGAATTCGAATGCAAGATGAAATCTTTCAACCAAGAGTCAAATGATGTAAACTCATGTTGAAAGTGAGGTAACCTTCCATTTAGGCATGCAGGGAGAAGGTATTTGGTTGGTTTCTAGATTCAATCCTCGGATGATGTGTTGAAGTCGATAAGGATGAATCCGTCGAAGGAGGGGCGTGATGAATCCCTCATCATCGACACGAAACACGAAAAATGATGTTGAGAGTAGATCGGATGGTACAGTAACATGCAAGACTAACTTAGAGTAGACCGACATGGTAGTAGGCGTACTGACTGCAGATAATGAATGGTGAGAATATTCTTGAACATGGGAATGGCATGACTTGGAATTATTGACATGACGAGTACGACACCAAAACCTAATGCAACTGGTGAGGGAAGCATTCTTTGAATGACTCAAAGGAGTGACAAGACTCAGGAAGTGGGAAAAACTCGAGGACAAATGGATGATCCAAGCATAGCATGCAAATGTAAATGAGTGCCATTTTCAAGAATGACTAGGTATTGCCACAGATAAAGGGTGTAACATAAAAGATTTCCTTTTTCCCCATCATGAACGATGAGTGCCTCATGTGTTTTTTACGAGCTTGATGAGGGTAACTAGATGCTCGGTATAGATCATCTCATAGATGAGTCCAATCCCAAATATTTTCCAAACCTGGGAGAGGATGGGTTTGTCCCATAACGGGCCCTTCAATGTTTGAGTTTTAATGAGTCCATAGAAGGTAAAAATCGGTCATCATTTCAGGTTTAGAGAGTCTGAAAAGAACTAAAGAAGACTCCAACGGTCCTTTTTCATAAAGTTAGCCTCATCGCCCAAAAAAAGGGTAAAACAATGCAGGAAAGGACTCTTCTAGTCATGATTGGCTGGAGTATACCTTTTTCGTATGTAGTTCCCCCTGGTCCGAAAAAGGGGTAAACTATCACCAGGAAGATGACCATTCAAATTCTTTAACAAGCGTGAACGTGACAAGTTCATTTGGAAATCTTTTCGTATTTCAAGAGCCTGAAAAGAGCTTAAAGATAGACTTTGGGTGGTTCCTTTTCTGTAGGATTTTAATGAGCCTGGAAAAGTGATAAATTGTAACTCGGTGACTTATTCTCATGGTTTTAAGAGCACGATAAAAAACAAAGAGTAAGATCGTCATAAATAATTACAACCTAAGAGATACAAAATAACGACAAAACATTCAAGGGGTTGTTCATACCTGGAAGGACTACTTTAATGTGAGAACGACGCACAATAGGACACTTAACATCTCTGTATGCTTGAAAACTAGGTCAAGCAGTCAACCAGGTGTTCAAATGACATAAAAATGATCCAAACTATAGCAAATGACCTAAAAAGCATCAAATATTTAAAAAATAATATTCCTTTTTGTTTATAAATAGAAACAAAAACCAAATATAGTTACCATTGTTCATTTGCCAAATTGGGAGAAAAAGTGTCGTTTGGAGCAGAATTTCACTTGCCGATTGCTGGAGCTACGAGCAACCATTCCACGAGCCGTTTGAAGCAGGTAACCCTAAATCTCATCCATCATACTTCCAGTGGTTTAGAATTTCATTTTTAGTTCATTTTTTAGGGTTTTTGAGTTGTCCCTTGTGGGGAGCTTGTGTGCCCTCGGGTCGTCGCAGGTATCCCTTATGAGAACTACGACGAAGCCGGGTCATCGCAAGTCCTGCAAAGTTGGGTTGCGATTATGTCTCCCTGTCCATAAGGACAAGGTGCGACGACAGAAACGCCAATGTTCAAAGCAAAACCCTAGCCAAAATAAAAAGTTTTAAATGCTTGAGTGAGTTATAATGGTATTAAAATGCTCCTATTGACAGGTTAGTAGCAGCTAACATGGTCTTAGAGTGGCGTGAGTGAGAACATGAGGTAGATGATGTGTAAGCAGTGAATGACCCATTATGTGTAGAGGCATTATGGAACTGCAGGCTACTGAAGTTCTTCAATGTTCAGGGCATGAGGGCCCAAGTACTACTACTAGAACATATGGTCCGTTGTTGGGACGCCACGTAGCAGTACTTTGTGATCAGAGAGCACACTTTGACTATAGATGTTGAGGATATCTACTTCTTGACTGGATTTCCCTAGAGGGGGGACAATGTGGCTCTTACCGAATCACGGGAAAGTGATCAGACAGTAGACGAATTGATAGTTCAGCACTGCACTCAACATGCTCATGCCTCTAGTGGGAAGATTCCCATAAAAGAGGTGCGAGAATGTCCACTGCGAGATATTGTTTTCACCATAACGAGGATAGCAGGGAGCCAAGAGCCTTATCTAGCTACTAGGTCCCAGATGCTGTATGCAGAGGAATGTATGTCTCCGAAGGTATTCAACTAGTGTGAGGGACTCCTCGCTAACATTCGAGCTCAGTTGACCAATTGTCAGTGTGGAGAGCTCAAGCAGTTCGGATACAGATCGATAGTGATCTCATTTATATTGGAGCGGGTTCCCCTCTTGCGCCCGTAGGTGCCTTTGGATGATAAGGATCCTAAGGATCCTCACATGACCTGATGGACAAAGGTGATGGGCCACCATGGTGGGGGTCCTATCATCGGGTATGGTCCTGATTTTTTCATATGGTTGGAAGGCCAATTGCTTATGGTAGAGGACTATCTGTACAGTGGCATGGATTACAGGGAGGACGCAGACTTGGAGTTGCCCGAGGGAGCAGAGTGGGGAGACATCGGTAAGAAAAATGACCCTTGTAATTTTTAGTTTTGTGTATTTATGATTTTTTTTGTTATAGTGCTGATAAGTTAATAACATGTGTGTGTAGACGTGGGCCTTGTGCGACCAGTAGGGGTTTCTCTTCTTGCAAGGAGAGAGAGAGGAGAGGGAGCAACCATGGCCCCAGCCGTACATCTTGCCATCATGGAGATGGAGGACGTCTACGAGAACTTGACTAGGTTGAGATTAGATGTTCCTGAGCCGATAGTGGACGGGTTACTGCGGCCTATGTAGAGGTATGCAGTGGGGGCATCCGTGCGCTTCAATGTGCTGCTCCGCAAGGTAGCGAGGGAAGTTGACTGCTTCCAATCTCAGCAGGACATAGTTGTGAGACTTAGGGGTGCACGGGCTAGGATTTAGGCCTTATGTTGTAATTATGTATGTACTGAGAGCTCAGAAGCCTCTGATTTTGTACTACTGAAAGCTATGAGGATTCAGATTTTGTACCAGCACTGCGTTTTATGATGATATACATATACAAACATTTTGGCGGTTTTATACATTATGTGTTTTAAATGGATGAATGATGTGATATTTTTTATGTGTTTGCTTATAAAATGAGTTATTTACATGTCATGTCTACTTTCAAAGTTCATGAATATGCTTATGTGTGTGCAATGTACCAATCTAAGATGAAGTTGTCCATGGAGTCGGCAACTGTGTTCATGTCTCGTGGAATGTGTAGGTACTGAATGGACTAGAAGGACCTTTCTAGAAGATGGACATGTCTATAGAGACAGAGTAAGGTAGGATCACAGATGGTGTAGAATCGGTTAAGATGAGAGACCACTAGTTGAGAATCCAAGTGGATGAAAATGTGGTCCATACCCAAATAAATGGCATCGGTTAGGGTTCCAATGACTGCTTGATATTCCACAGCATTGTTGGTTGCGAAACCTAGACACATTGCTATGGAGCTGATAAGCTCGATAGTAGGTGAATAGAGTACCCAGGCTACTGAAGCAAGGTTGTGGGTATGCCGGCTGGCGTCGTCCATGAATCCGTATCAAGTTTCCATCTGCACATGCAGGAAGGACATGATATAAGAAATGAAACAAGACCTAAGCATGCAAAAATCAAAGCGTCACACCCTACAAAAACACACACACGCCATGTAGAGTATATACAAAAGTAATTATGCATGAAAGACTCAGGCATAGTACCTCTTCAGGTAGAGCCCGTTGCAGGGCTCACCCAAAGATATCCCGTTGCAGTTTTCAAGCTCGTAAGCTCCCTTCTCTAAGACGCGTTTCACTATGTAAGGTCCATGGCACATAGACTCAAACTTTCCTGCCCCCAGCTTATCATGTTTTTGGTCGTATGTGAGGACCAAATCTCCTTTGCTTTAGACGCAAGGTTCTACAAACTTGTTGTACTTCGCTTTGATGCATTTCTTATGAGCCTCATTGGCAAGAGCGGCATTGCAGTGAGTCTTGTCGAGCTTAGCTAGGTAGGGGAAGCATTCTTCCTCAGCAACAGTGTTGGGGAGAAGTTGAATGGTGATATTGAGGGATGGAATCTCGCACTCAATAGGAAGGACAGCCTCCAATCCATACACTAGTTGGAGGGGAGTAAATCCAGTGGCAATTTTAATGGAAGTTTGATGAGCCCATAGTGCGGAGAAGAGCATGTTATGCCAGTTGGACTTGTGCGTACCCACTATGCATTGGATCATGGTTTTCAATACCTTGTTAATGGTTGTGGGTAGTATGGTGTTGAGTTTTCATCTAGAAAATCCAATCTAGTGCTACAATCATCAACTATGTGGTTCATAAAGTGAGAACCATGGTCTGTAACTATCGCTTGAAGAACTCGAAACCGTGCTATTACATGATTAAACATGAAGAGTGTGGCGATTTTTCCATCGTCCATTTGTGTAGGCATTGCCTCGGCCCACTTTGTAAAGTAGTCCATAGCTATGATGACATATCTATGCCCCCCGGTCGAGGTAGGCTTACAATGCGTGAAGTCAATGCCCCATTTAGCGAAAGAGCCAATGGCAATAACCAGGTGTAACGGGGTGGGACGGGTGCGCTTTTTCATATGAAAATGTTGACATGGAGGACATTTTTTTACGGCCTCGATACAATATTTAAAGATAGACGGCCAATAATATCCTGCACAAAGAATCTTCTAGGCTGTAGCCATCCCAGAGAGATGACTTCCACAAGCCCCAGTGTGACATTCATTTAGGACGTGTTCAGCCTCTTTATGAGTCAGACAACGTCGAAGAATAGAATCAATACCACAGCGGTACAAAGTATCACTGATAATCAGGCAATACCTCGTATGGTGGTGTATTCGACGATGGTCATCACGAGACCATTGAGGGATGAAACGTTGGGTCTGAAGATATAAAGTGATATCCCCATACCACGAATCAGACGTACTGATAAGAAACAATGACTCATCTAGAAAAGAGTCATTGGGCTTAGATTCTACATCGACACGGGGAAGGTCACAGATGAGCTCAACAAACACCAAAGACTTTTTAGACTTGGATTTTTCGAAAAGGAGATCGAATTCCTACAGTATCATGATCCAGTGTGAATACTTGCCCCCAAGCACTTGACGTGTCAAAATGTGGTACATGGGGTTCGAATCGGCGATGATGGTGGTGGTGCGAAGAAAAATGTAATGTCGGAACTTCTGCTTGGCGATGACCGCTGTGAGAGCGAGCTTCTGAACATGTGAGTAACGGGTTTGAGTGTCAATTAGACCCTTATTGGCGTAGTATATCACATGTTCTTGGGCGTTCTGGTCTTCCTGCACCAAAACCATGGCGATAGTGGTGTCAGAAGTAGCGAGGTATAGAATGTAATCTCGATAGTAATTCGATGGTTGGAGAACAGGGGCATGCGTGATGGCATGTTTCAAACTTTCAAAATATTATTGAGCTTGATCATCCCAAATGAACGGGACATCCTTTTTCATCAATCTCATGTAACCCTGCGTCTTCTATGTGAAATTACAATCGAAGCGCCGTAAATAAGTCGCTCTTCCTTGTAGACTCTGAAGTTCCGTAACATTAGTTGGAGGTGGGAGAGAGACAATGGCTTCCACCTTCAAGGGATAAATGTGGATCCCATCTTTCGAGATGATAAACCCTAAGAGGCATCCAGATCCGACATAGAAAATATACTTATAAGGGTTCAGACAGATATTGTACTATCTGCATTTGAGGAAAACGACCGTCAGATGATCTATGTGGAACTTGCGCTGCTTTGAGTGGGAAGGGAGGTCATCCAAGTAGGGTTCCACAAAGTCATTCACATCATGGAAGGCGTACGACATGGTCCGCTAGAATGTGGCACCAACATTGTTAAGACCAAATGGAAGTTTACGATACACAAACGTTCCCCAAGGGCAGATGAACGCAGTCTTGTGTTGGTCGGCGGGGTGGATCTCAATCGGGTTGTATTCGGAAAAGCCATCCATGAATGAAAAAATGAC
Organism: Larix kaempferi; assembly: GCA_027924585.1. Lineage (NCBI taxonomy): Eukaryota > Viridiplantae > Streptophyta > Pinopsida > Pinales > Pinaceae > Larix > Larix kaempferi. Next base: position 4,607,765 of record BSBM01000500.1, on the reverse strand, counting down.
ACTTCTGGCACAATTGTCGATAATCTGGTCAATAAAGGGAGTCAGGTAGTTGTCCTTAGGACAAGCCTTGTTGAGATCCCGATAATTGAACCAGACACGAATGGTGCCCTGCTTTTTAGTAATAGGGACAACGTTTGAGACCCATTCTACCAATGGGACAGGGTTGATCAAGCCGGCCTTCAAGAGTTTCTCAAACTTTTCTTTGATTGCTGCAGTCTTCCGAGGGTGTACTGGTTGCAACTTTTGGCGGACAGGTTTGACGTCGGGATATATTTTGATTTCACGTAAAACAATGGTGGGGTCTATTCCAGGCATTTCCTCGTAGGTCCAAGCAAACACATCTCGAAATCACTTGAATAAGGCCATATAAGCAATGAATTCTTATGGGGAACACTTATGGCCTAGCTGAATGTGTTCCACTACACCATGAGTAGCTGAAATGTCAATCGAAGTGGTAGGTTCGATGTTCGCAAGGTTTTTCTCAGTGTTTGTAAGACATGTGAGTATCAAGGATTGAGAGCAAGAGTGGATATTTGGAAAAAAAATGGTGCTAATGCTATTCTCCACAGTGTCCAAAAAGGGAAGGAAAGATGAACGATGATGGAGGTCTTCCCACGGAGGATCATCCACACTCATGATTTCCATGATGGACTTGTAAGAATGAAAAGTACATAGCAGGGGATCAGATGATGTTCGTTGTAGAGAGTAGGAGGTCGAGGCCACAACTAAGTGTTCCTCCGGTGCTGACTAGATAGCCTCGTACGTGAGTTCAGCAGGTGACAGAGGCATCGTGTCTCCAATCAGGTGTGTGGTGGCTTCGTCAGGTACAAGCCATGAATCAATGGAGTTGGGAATAGATGAAATCAGCGAGGAGATCATGTTCACCGTGGAAACATGATTTGGGGGATCCGGAGTAGGCAAAACGCCCATAAGGGATGAGTCCTTAATGAGGCCAAACCCCACGCTCTCATACTGATGCAAAGTTTGTCCAAGTAATGGAACGTTATCGCCTGGGTGAGTAGCGGTGTCAAGTATGCAGAAATCCAGTTGGTCGACAGTGACAATTCAGCCTTGATGGGGGAATTGTACTATGTGGAATACAGATGATGCGACCGCAGTCACAGCATAAAACCGATTACGACCAAGTAGAATGTTGTAATCTAACGGGGTAGCGACCACTTCCACATTAATGGTGGCGGTCTTTCCCCCCAGCTCGACTGCTAAAGCTTTTAACAACCCATGAGGTTGAAAGCCATGTCCATCACATGCTCTCAAAGTGGTAGAAGAATGATTCAACTCGGGAGATCCTATGGCTCTCCAACATGAGATTGACATGACTAACATAGAGGCACCTTCATCCAAAATGGTATGATGGATTGTCTTCCCAGCAATGTTTGTGGCAACTTGAAATGCCAACTGATGGGAGAGCCTTGGTTTGAAGTATTCCAGCCGGAACATGATGGCGTTGGATGATTCTGGGTCAACTGCACCGATGGCAGCGAGGAGAGTCTTGCATTGATTAGGATAGTTTTGCAAGACCTTGAGTGTCAACATAGCACAAGGAGCTTGTGATAGGTCCTCTACAATATTCTAGTTCTGAGAAACCCAATCATTGGGATTGAAAACCAATTTTCTAATCGTGCTCTTGGGTGGACGGAACACTGACTCAAAAGAGCGCTTCTCAATGGTGAGAGAAGCAGCCGGTACAGTGACGTTAGGCATCAAAGTGGAAGCTTTTTCAGTATTACTTCCAACAGGTTCCTTTGCTGGGATAGATTCATATGAATGAGAACGGGTGTTCAAGTTGATGGTCTCACTACGCATCATGAGAACATGTGCAGTGGAGGATGCTTCTCCTTGGGAAGGAGAGGTGTGTGAAATAAGTTGCCGGTTTTGAGTAGGGAAGGGATTGTTGATAACTGCGGGTATGGGTTTTCCCTTAAGAAACTTTTGAACTTCGTCTCTATGGGGGAATTCTTTAGAAAAATGGTCATCGCCAAATAGTAGAAAATGATACTTCAACTTCCTTTTCTGTTTGGTTTCATCAGGGGTGATCTTATGTTCCTGCTGGGTGGAATATTTCTTAGGTTTCCCTTTGTTCTTCTTCTTACCAATAGACTTCTGAGGTGAAGCTGATTGAATAGAATTCACTTCTTAGGTGATAGCAGGAATGGATGATTTGGTGGTGCCGTGACCAACCTATGTTGGTGATGGGGAAGAACCTTTGGGGTTCGACCATCCAACAGTTTGAGAAGGAGGCTAGGTGTTAAGGGATCCAATGATACCATCAACTTGGGGTCCCTTGGGCGGTTTCATGGGGTCATACGTGTTACGGGGTGTGTTAGGAAGGATACCAAACAACGTGCCATATTGAGGATAGACTAAGTCTAGTAAATGGGCACATGCGATGGCTTGTTCCTCAGTGACAGTGCCTCCCATGGAAACATCTCAAGCTATGGTAGGTATGAGAGAATTCGTGAACTAGTCCGATACGAGTTGGTATGGAATAGGAGCCTTAATAAAACATCGTCTCCTCCGCCACTCATGTATATGATCTGAGGTGCGAGTAGCTGTATTTTGACGGAGTGATATTAGAAGTTGTGTACCAGTTTCATACTGTATAGGAAGCTGGAAATGAGTCAAAAAATTCATAGCAAGAGAACCAAAATTGGGAAAAGAATGGGGTGGTAGTTCAATATACCACTTGGCAGCTGAACCAGTGAGGGTCCGTTGAAATAACCTAATATGGATCGAGTCGTCCATCAAGCAGTTGGATGAACACCACAAGTGGTATGTCATGACATGGTTTTTAGGATCCTCACCCGGTTTGCCATCAAATTTTAGGATATCTGATGGAAGTTTCACTGAAATGGGTGGCCAATTAGTTCCATGGTAGATGGGGTCGTTGGTCAGGAGAGACAGGTCAGGAAGGTCCAAAGTAGCTAAAAAGGGCAGTTGTAGATTAGGCTGTGGGTATTGATAGTACTTATAAGGTGTGTAAAGACCAGTGGAACCTTGTATTGACTGACCATAGGGTGTTCCAGGAGGAAACTTGCCATAGGGGTATGGATCACCCAGACCAAACGTAGGTACACCTCCATAGTAAGGTGGTTCATTACCATAATAAGGTGGCCCATTACCATAAAGTGGAGGCTTGCCTCCTCTACTGGGAGGGGGTGGGCCGCCTCCAAATGGTGGGGGTCTACCACCACCACCAGGATAGGATGGGCCGCCCCCGCCGGGAGGAGGTGGTGGTCTGCTCCCACCGCCAGAGTAGGGTGGGCCTCCACCACCTCCGGCAAGAGCGGGTGGTGGGCCACTGCTGCCGCCGGACGATTAAGGGAATTCTCCGCCACCTCCACCATAATAGGGTGGTCAACCACCACCACCACCATAGTAGGGTGGTGGTCCACCACCACCACCAGGATGGGATGGTACTCCACCACCACCAATAGGATGGGATGATCTTCCACCATCACCACCAGGATGGGATGGTGCTACACCACCATCGTTAGGAGGGGTTGGGACATGATGGCCGGAATGAGGTGGTCCTCTGCTAGAAGGTAGAGGTTCGCCTCCTCTAGAGTTGTGTGGGGGCCCACCGCCTCCAATGGGAGGTGGGGGTGGACTAAAGGGGGGTGGAGGGACTGTAAGTGGGGGTCCATGTTGTAAAAAACATTTCTATCCCCATAGAGTGTAAGGGTTTCCGAGGTAGGGTACCCCGTAGAGTGCATTTCTGGGATTAAGTTGACTCGGCACAGGGTTAAGATGACTTCGATACGCTTGACTCGATGGTGGCTGAATTACATTGGATGGTCCCCCGACATGGGATAATCCCATAGTGGAAGGTTCAGGAGGTAAGGAGTTTCCAACGGAAGGACCAATGGGAACCCCTGCTGCAGTATTATGGTTAAGAGATGGGGGTTTCCCCCCAGCAACAACTTGTTGACCACTAAGTAAAGGTTGACCCAACACAGGTTGTTGATTATCCACCATAGGATTACCATTACCTGTAAAGAAGGTATGGGGTAAAAAGTATCCTCCCCTTGAAGTTTGGGGTGGGGGAGGAGCAGGTGACGTAACCATGGTAGTCACAGGTGTGTTGGACTATTGTCCTTCAACAGGTTGGGTTGTCTGAGGCATAGGACTGGTTTGCTGTCTAGGAGACGGATGTGTAGGAATTGATGGTTGAACAGCCTCAGAAGTGGTCACGTGTTGCGTGGATGATTCTGGTGAATCATAATACAAATAACGACTTGGGAGTGGTTGACAAGGAGGTAACGTTGGGTCTTCAACCCTCCGTGCAAGGATCCAGATTGTAAATTGTGTGGCCATAGCTCGTAACCTAGACAATTATTCATGATAAGGTGCCATGCGATCGTCGGGAGTAGCCCAACTCGATGGGGATGCAATGGCAAAATGGGCCACTAGGTGGCCTAGAGATGATTTCCAATAAGTTGATGAAGGACCAGTAGTTGCTGAAGGGCCATACTGGGGTGAATTTATCCATTCCACCGATCCAGGCTCTCCCAATAAAACTAGAGGTAGGTCTTGTGAATTAGAAGTTTGCACTTCTTCACCCTACGAGGGATGAGAGGTAGGTGAATCTGGAGGAAACATATGTGCTCCAACATTCAATGTAGGGTTTTCTACTTCAGGTGACATGACCATGGATTTTGGGTCCATCCTTACCCTCAAAATTACCTCCTGTTGAAGGAGATATTCGGGTGGCAAGTTTTGAATCCTACAAGACCTTCTCCAAGGAAAGTCAACCAAAGTGACTGAAAGAAAAGTTTCTCCTAAGGAAAGATAAACAAAAGAAAAGTAGACCAGACAAAACCCTACACAAACAAAGGCCACAAGCAATCTTATGTGATAAGAGTGGATTCAACAGTTTGGAACCTCACGGGTTTTTCAAGGCTTCGCAAATCGCTATATACTGCAGGGTCCAACAGTAAAACGCGACAAGGAGGATTGGGACCGTACCTTTTCCTGAATACCGGATTACCTGGATGGTATGTGCATAGTAATCTCCTCGAGTGTTGTTCTTGGTGTATTTCTCTGCCAAGACTTCCCAAAGGTTAACTCAGTTGGTATTAGGAATCCTAATGGTGTCTCCCGATATATGCAAGGTATGTGGGAGCTCAAATCCATAGTGGCGCTGTCTAATGCACAACCGTACAGAATGAGACCTTCCTATATAATACCGAGTATGTGAAACACCTTTCTATATACGCCAAGTACATGAAACACCTTCCGATATACGCCAAGTACTTGAAGTACTTGGTGGGTATGTGAAAGAGCTTCGATATACCTGGTTGGTACGTGAAAGAGCTTCAATATACCGGTAAGTACGTGGAAGAATACAATACCCCCAGGATACAGTGCTGGAAAATAATGACAAATGCCACGCTTAACGACGTCGGAACAGGTCTCTAACTTACACACAAGTTACTAAAATTTTTACCCTAGGTCTACCGTTAATTTTATCTGGACGGTTAGGTTAATTCATGAGGTGAGTACATAGTCGTAAACATAATGCAGGCCCTAACTACATGCAAAAAATGTACTTTTCTTTTGATGAAATCTATGTATGGGAGGGAGAAATTTCTTTCCAATTATTTTACCGAAGCAACACAATGCAACACAATCCCAAATCTACCAAAAAAATGATAATGAAGTATTCTTTTATTTTTGAGCGAAACACAAAAAATAATACAACACTACTAAGCCAAATCAAGGCATGTTTTTCTTTTTCTTTTATCTTTTCAAAACAAAAATGATGCTAAGTGATGAAAAGAGAGAAGTTCTAAGTAGAGCATGCAAGATTTTCACTTTCACTATCATGGCCTAAAAGCATAAAAACCAAAAGATGCATGTAACTTTCCAAGCACGGGACTACTTTTGTAAAACTTGATATCTACTCGAATTTTTCAAGAAAATGAGCAACTCATAATTCGTGAAAAACACAAATAATTTAATTTTCTTTCAACTTTTCCAAAATATCTACAAATGAGACATTCCAATGCATGTACAATTCTTCAAATGAGCTTGAAAAATGATGGAAATGAAGTACTTTTGATTTTTCAATGGATGTATCAAAATAACAATTTGATGACAGCAATGCTCTTAAACACAAAGACTAAAATGAAAAGATCACTTGCAGCACTCCAATGACTCAAAAAATATCAAGAAAATGACGAGCACTCATATGGACTGAAGATACACACAAACACTCAAGATCAATCAGTAACAAGCAACACTAAAGAAATCAAAGCTCAAAAATGTATGCAAATGAGGTCTGGAAACCGATCCAATACAATGACCAGATCCGGCAAGGAGAGGAGGGAATACAAGGGTGAGTGGATGCAGGAAGGGAAGACGAAAGTGTCCACCACTACCAAATCTCAGACTTGTCCAAGACGAAACCCAAAAACAACTCCAAATGAAACCAAACACTTCAACACACTAAATAAAAAATGGGGTCTTTGACTGGATCTTGCAGCACAAAGGGAGTTTTCACACAAAGCCAAAACTCAAATCAGAAATGGAGAAGGCATACCTGTATGTCAAATTTGACATATCGACGCAGTTTGTGTTCGTACACAGAGCGACCATCGTAGGTCACTAATGTGGTAAGTGCGATGATGTCGTAGTCTACCAATGAATGGGTTGCGATGATAGGCCAAAAGACAGAGAACATAGATCACAAAATGACATAGTGTCACTCTAGCTCTACTGCCTAGCTGCGACGAGTGAGATCTAAGTTAAGAAATGAACCAATTCTCCAAACATTGAGAAATGAAATGGTTTAAAAATGATGAGTACAAACTCATAGGAGGACTACAAACTCTTCAAAGTGAATATCTGATGGTGAAACAAGGCTTACAAGGCAAATAAGATTATAGATGGCTTGCAAAAGCAATCAACTGAAAATGGTATTCAAATTGACAACTATAAACAAAGTTTTCCCTAGTATGGTTGCCAGATTTGTTTGACAGACAATCTACCAAGAGCGAAATCGAGGCCTGATCTCCCTAGCTCAATGCGAGTCTAGAAAAAATAGAAAAGAATATAAATCACTCTCCTATATCTAATTAGATTTCAAGGAACTAGATATGTTTACCTTATATATTGCTGATCCTTTTCTCCTCGAATGCTGCTCCAGGATTGACGATCTTTAGATCAGATCTGCAAAACCATGTCAAGATAACAAGACAAAAAAACAAGTAAAACGCATCTACACAATAATAGATCTAAGTAAGCAGTCAAGCAGGCGAACTACACAAGATATCATTAACACAATGAGATTTTGGTGTAAAGCACTTATATTACTGTATTGAAAGGGAAGTACATAGGATAAAAAGATTACAACCAATGACTTGACGTAGCAATCCTCATCCGACCAAACCAATGCCAAAGCCTCCCAAGGAAGTGTGAGTCTCCCAATAGATGAGTATAGATCTCTCCTAAGGTAATTTCACTAGCATGTAGACAATATAGACTTCTCCCTTTGGAATGGGAGTGAGCATCACTTATATAGGACTAAGTGGATAGGGTAGGTTGAGATATGGTAGGAGAGAGATAGGGGATCCTTCCAAGAGGTTAGGAACCGAATGCCAGCTCTCCAGAATGGTCAGGTATAGGGATCCATGTCATCTAGCTTCGAGAATGGGCTTGAAGAATCTATTTTTGTCCATTAACTGACATCGTCGTAGACTGCAAGATGCCAACCTGCGACGTCGCAGGTTGCATGAGGACAACCTGCGACAACCTCTCAAAACCTAGTATAAATGGGTTTGCATCTCTTATAGGTTAATAAATTAATCAAGGAAACTTTAGGAATGTTTACATTGAGTCTCATGATGGTAATATTTTAGGTGTAACACTTGGCTTCGACAACCAATATCCCTTTCGCACCAGTGGTCGTCGAAAATCCCCCTGGTCAACTTCTCCTGTCAATCAACTTCGACTATTTCTCCTAGGCCCCGATGCTCCTGCATTATACTCTCCAGGTGAAAAATAACTCGAATAATTCATCAGTCTCATGTATTCCTCTTTGGAAATCCATGTCGGCTCATTCGACTCATCATCTCTCCATGGAATTAGATATTATTTCTTCCGCGAAGTTCACATGCACCTGACTCTGCATTCTTCCAACACTTCTGTGATTTCCTCCTTGTGTCGATCTGGAATCTACCTTGTCCATTCGATGTTCGACACTTCTGCATTGCTTCTTGTTGAACCTTCTTCAAACTTGTATAGATCTGAGACATTGAACGTAGGATATATGTTCAATTCTTCTGGTAGCTCCAACACATAAGCATTATCTGAAATATTCTTCAGAATCTTACATGGTCCAATATTCTTCAACTTCATCTTGTTATACGTTGCTGTTATAAATATCTCTTTCCTCAAGTTTGAATCGACTAAGTATCATTTGTTGAGTGACTATATCCTCTTCTGTAATGTCCCGTGTTAGGAATTTTATTAAAATAACAATTTTCACTTTTGTTTTCCTAGTTAGATCTTTGACTAGTTTTGAGCTCTAGGTCCCCAAATTGCTCCAATTGCTCCCAAATATTCTGAGAAGGTATATGGATGATTTTGGAACATAAATATGTGTTTCAGGGATGCTTTTATACCTTTAAAATACTTCTACAAATCCTCTTTCAATTCTGGCCAATGTAGGGAACTTTACTAGTAATTTCCCTTTGACTAGTATTGGTCTCTAGGTCTCAAATTGACTTCAAATGCCTTCAAATATTCAAGGAAGGTGTATGAATGATATTAGGAATTGAATATGATTTTCATGGATGAGATATGGCCACCAAAATACATCTGCAAACTGTATTAAGATTCTGGACCAAGTATGCAATTTTACTAGTAATTAGGGGTTCAAATCCCCCTGGGGTAAGTATTGAAAATAGCTTCCCAAATGCCTCCAAACCCACTAAAATTTATTAACAGAGGTAGGGTATGTCTCAAGGATATTATTAAGGTCTCATTTTCATCATTAATTGATTATTATATCTGTTCCGACCGTCTCCCATTCAGCTACAAAAATCACCAATTCGACCCTTGGGGAAATGGCACTATTTCTTCTCCCAATGCAATTAAACTGAGTAAAAATACTTCAAATTCTCAAGTACAGTACATGAAACTTTTAAAATACATACATGGTAGTCTATTAATCATAAATTTATCATAGAACCATCCATTCATTCGAAATCATCAACATTATCATGCTATACATCAATGCAGTGGGGAAATGGCACTGTTCTTTCATTAAAAATGAGACTTATACATTTCTACTTGAAATTTCGACCTGGAAATTTCTGTAGATTAATAAAAGAGTATTTAATTCATATTAAAAAATAAATGGGGCATGATAATCACCCCCAAAGAGTACAATAGCTCACAAAAAACGCCCTCCCTCGAGGATCAAGAATATGCCATAAAAATTGGAAATGTTGAGATAATGTGTTGTAATAGAAGAAACCATGAGCTTCCCTGTAGCTTACACCCTCAAATAAATACTCCATTAAAGCACCAAATGAAAGGTCTGAATGGCCTTTCCAATTACCAACTTGGATGGGAATCTTTTACCCTCGAAATTGGATAAGGCAAGAAACTAGTCATCCACTAGCTCTCCCTCTACACAAATGCAATTGCAAATTCTACAAATGATCAAAAGCTGGTTTCATTATTTGTTATTTACATTTATAAATTTCTAATTTCCTCCATGGGTTGAATTCCTTCCAAGATACTCAAGCCAACTCAAGTTGGGAAGAGATTCCAAAGAACACCACTTGTACAACAATTCCTAGTCTCCTACTTCCACCAAATCACATGTGGAAGCATCTTAGTTTCCCTAACACCCTTTATCACCATCTTGGAGTCTATTTTATCCATGACATGTCACATATGTCATATGTCATCCTTCAGGTCTGATTTGTGTCATAGGTGTCATAGCATCTTCATCATTGTTGTCATAGAGCTAGGGAATCTAGCCCAAGTGTCTCAGTAGCTCCAAATTGCCTCTTCCTTTTCCATGGGAGTTACTATTGCTCTATATTTCGACCTCATTGACTCATTCCAAGTATTTTGACCTTATAACTCATCCCAAGAACATTAGGATTCCCATGGATTCGAAATTGCAAGAAGAGGATGCCATGTGGCACATAATGTCTAGCTTGTGTGGTTCCCACTTCCTCCATGTGTCTTCATGATCAAATTCCACTTTTATTTTCACTTGTATATATTTATTTATCTCCTTTATTAAATATTTATTCCATCCCAATGTTCCAACATCATTTATTATCCCCATTATTCCAAATCCCAAAGCTTCCACCCCAAACCTAGGAAACTAGTAATTTTCCTCGACAATTATTTGACCTTTAGCATCAATTTGAAAACATCTAATGAATAGGGCCAATTTTATTAGGCCATTGTGACCCAATGACAAATTTAGGAGATAACAAATCCTCCCTTCCCAATATTACTTGCCCTCAAGCAATTCTAAACATGGGTGTTGAAGAACCTGCTTTCTGTATAATTCTTTGAAGTTGCCACTGAATTTCCCAACCTTGAGTCTTTGAGATTCCATGAATATTTTAGAGAGGAACCACCATGATTGATGCTGCAATACTCTAATTAAAATCACTTTATTAAGCGGGGAATCCATCCCCCATACTACTTGTTTCCCAAAACAAATTTGAAACCAATGAGACAAAAATGATCCTAGGGTCCCATTGCTTGTATTGCACCCCAACAATTAAGAGTGCTCTCCAACACATACCATCAGATAAGAGGATGCATGGATCCCATTTTCTTGTATGCATTCTTCCAAATATCATGAGTACAAAATATATATCATCAAAGTACATAACAACATAATGAAAATGTACATCAAGGATATGCTTCATCAAAGAGTCATGAAAGTGTTTATACCTCCAAGCATGTAGACCACCATTTTCCAAGTGCATACAATATTCAAGTGACCCATCAAATATTATCCTATGACATAGGTGAGGATCCCATGTCCTATAATGCTGCTCCAAATGGATGTGATGTGCATCAAAATATTCAGCCATGTATTCCTTCATCCAAGAAGTGAATGAAGAATCTCCACTAAAATCTGAACCAAATAATGAGCATAAAAAACAAGGAGACTTCAAAGGACTCAAATAAGTCTCACCCATACATCCCTGAATGTGATAATCATAAAGACGTAACAAAGTATGTGGCTTCCAACAAAAATTATCTCCCATTATAAATCTATTCACCCAAGTGTTGGATGAAGTTCCTCTAACATTGAATGAACCAAGTGTTGAGCAAGAAAAACCATGAGTCTTCAAGTGACTCAAATGCATATCATAAGTGCATCCATGTAGATGTGCATAATCATAAAGTGACAAATGATGCTGTTGCAAATGTGAATAAGAATGTGCTCCAGCCATGCCATCATAAAAGGTAAATCAAGGAGTTCCATACTCCTCATGTGGCACCATAAAAAAGAACCCTTTCACCCATACTTCATTGAGACTAATGCTGCAAAACATGGAATTGTAGGATGTAGGAGAATGAACTAACTCACCCAAATGATAAAAAAGTGCAGACGTTTCATCATGGGAAGGATCCATATGGGTAGTATCATGCAGCTCCTTCAAAAGTGTGAAACCTTTGCCATAGATTGGTTCCAATGTAGAGGAATCATGCTCTTCTTTAAAAATTGCATAACCTTCATCAAGAGACAATTCAAGTTCCTCTTCCACCACATCAAGTGTTTGGATCTCTTCAAGTTCCTCTTCAAACACATCAAGAACATTCAAATTTACACATTTCTCATGATCCACCATGTCATGATAATCCTCCAAACAACATACCATTTGACAATCTGAAACATAGGAGGAAAAACAAGTATCTTGCAACTTTTCAAGAAGTTGCTCATTTTGAATTGTGAGCTTATGATTATCCTCATTATTCTTAAAGTATGAATCATGTAACAATTCATTAAGCTCAAACAAATGGTTTCTATCAAAAATAAAATACATGAAATTACCTTTGATGTGGCACATTGCTCTTTGAATCTTCTCCATGTCTTCAAGGAAGGATGTTTCCTCTAATGAAGTAGCTCTCCAACAAGAATTTGACACCAATGCTTGACTGCCATGGAGATTGTTGAGGGAATCTTGGATATTCTTTTCATTCATCTTTAAGGACCCTTCAATAAAATGAGGCTCTTGCAAATGAACCTCATCATCTTCTTCATTTTTTCTTGGACCAACTTCATGAAGCTCAAGTGGTGATGGGGAAGTTGATATTGGTTCTTCTTCAACTGCTACAAGGTATTCATTATCATGCTTAAAGGAACTTGGGCTTGCAGAAACACTTTCAAAAGTGATCTCTATGTCACCATCACAGAGGTGTGAGCACCCATCAGTAGGTACTACTTCATAGTTTAAGTACCCATCAGTAGATGCTCTTTGGTTCATGTCTAAGCTAGAAGGTGTCTCAAAATGATCTTCCATATTTTCAATAGAATCTTCTTCATACTCTTGTGATGTCTCTTCCTTTTTCTCTTTCAAGCAAGCTGATGCATTTTTCCCCTTGTTTTCCTTAGGATCAATATCTTTGTAATCTTTTTTTGAAGAATTCCCAAAATTTCTCCTCAAGTAGGACATCATTTCACTCACACATATATGATATTCTCTCCAAGGTTCTTTACAAGAAGGGCATAAATATTTCTTCACTAACTCCACATATTCATTTTTCGGCCTATTTTCAAAAATATGTTCAACAAAGTACTCAAAAGACATGAAATTTTGTGTATTTTTTCTCAAAGCAAGATATTCTTGATATTTTTGATATTGTTGGGGCAATGTTTTATATGTTTCTCTCCATCTTTGGAACTAACTCATAGAATTATCCTTGGTTGGTGTGACACACTCATATTCATCAGATTTAAAGTCATAAGAATAATCTTCATTTCTCTTGAAATTGTAAGAAGTGTTTCATGATGGCACCTCTTCCTCGTACCATTCACATTCTGCTTCATATTGCTCATAAGCATCTGCATATTCCTCATAAGAATTGTAGTCATAGGATTCATCATAATAGTAAGACATGGCTTCCAATTATTCTTGAATGTATGTACCTAATTCACTGGTGCAAGGACCATGCTTTGATACCACTGTAATGTCCCTTGTCAAGAATTTTATTAAAATGGCAATTTTCACTCTTTTTTTCCTAATTAGACCTTTGACTAGTTTTGAGCTCTACGTCCCCAAATTGCTCCAATTGCTCCCAAATATTTTGAGAAGATATATGTATGATATTAGAACACTAATATTTGTTTCAGGGATGCTTTTAGACCTTTAAAATACTTCTACAAATCCTCTTTCAATTCTGTCCAATGTAGGGAACTTTACTAGTAATTTCCCTTTGACTAGTATTGGTCTCTAGGTCTCAAATTGACTCCAAATGCCTTCAAATATTCTAGGAAGGTGTATGAATGATATTAGGAATTGAATATGATGTTCAGGGATGATATATGGCCACCAAAATACCTCTTCAAACTCTATTAAGATTCTAGACCAAGTATGCAATTTTACTAGTAATTTGGGGTTCAAATCCCCCTGGGGTAAGTTTTGAAAATGGCTTCCCAAATGCCTCCAAACCCACTCAAATTTCTGAGAAGAGGTAGGGTATGTATCAAGGATGTTATTAAGGGATCATGTGCATCATTAATTGATTATTATATCTGTTCCAACCCTTTTCCATTCAGTTTCAAAAATCACCAATTCGGCCCTTGGGGAAATGACACTATTTCTTCTCCCAATGCAATTAAACTGAGTAAAAATACTTCAAATGCTCACGTACAGTACATGAAACTTGTAAAATACATCCATGGCAGTATATTAATCATAAATGTACCAGATAACCATCCATTCATTCGAAATCATCAACATTATCATGCTATACATCAATGTAGTGGGGAAATGACACTGTTCTTTCATTAAAAATGAGATTTATACATTTCTACTTGGAATTTAGACATGAAACTTTCTGGAGATTAAGAATAGTGTATTTAATTCATATTACAAAATAAATGCGGTATGAGAAGCTCCCCCAAAGAGTACAATAGCTCACGAAAAACTCCCTCCCTCAAAAATCAAGAATATGCCATCAAAACTAGAAATGGTTGAGAGAATGTGTTGCAATAGAAGAAACCATGAGCTTCCCTATAGCTTACAACTGCAAATAAAGACTCCATTAAATATCCAAATGAAATGTCTTAATGGCCTTTCCAATTACCAACTTGGATGGGAATCTTTCACCCTTGAAATTGGCTAAGGCAAGAAACTAGTCATCCACTAGCTCTCCCTCTACACAAATGCAATTGCAAATTCTAAAAATGATACAAATATGGTTTCATTCTTTGTTATTGAAATTTATAAATTTCTAATATCCTCCATGGGTCGAATTCCTTCAAAGAGATTCATGCCAACTGAAGTTGGGAAGAGATTCCAAAGAACGCCACTTGTACAACAATTCCTAGTCTCCCACTTCCACCAAATCACATGTGGAAGCATATTAGATGCCCTAACACCATTGAAAATCCTCTTGGAGTCTATTTTTAGCCCTGACTTTTCACATATGTCATATGTCAGCCTTCAGGTCTGATTTGTGTCATAGGTGTCATAGCATATTCATCATTGTTGTCATAGAGCTAGGGAATCTAGCCCAAGTTTCTCACTAGCTCCAAATTGCCTCTTCCTCTTCCATGGGAGTTACTCTTCCTATATATTTCGACCTCATTGACTCATGCCAAGTATTATTTACCTTATAACTCATCCCTATAACATTAGGCTTCCCATGGATTCAAAATTGCAAGAAGAGGATGCCACGTGGCACATAAATTCTAGCTTGTGTGGGTCCCATTTCCTCCATGTGTCTTCATGATCAAATTCCACTTTGATTTTCACTTGTATAAATTTATTTATCTCCTTTATTAAATATTTATGCCATCCCAATGTTCCAACATCATTTATTATCCCCATTATTCCAAATCCCAAAGCTTCCACTCCAAACCTAGGAAACTAGTAATTTTCCTCCTTGGCAATTATTTGACCTTTAGCATCAATTTGACAAACTCTAATGAATAGGGCCAATTTTATTAGGCCATTATGACCCAATGCCAAATTTGGGACATGACATCTTCTTCCTATCAACTCTCAACTTGTATGCCGCGTTGCTTTTTTCAATGCGCTTGTGCAGATATTTATGCACTTCTTTCATATGCTCTGCGAATGATTGTGCATCCGCAATATTTTTGATTTCTGTCGGTATCTTGACCAAATCCACCACTCCATGTGGGATTCGACCTTGAACAATATGGAATGGGATCATACCTATCGACCGATTCACAGAGTTGTTATATGCGAATCCTACTTGTGCCAACACGTTCTCCCACAGCTTGGGTTTGTCAGTCGTCAAACATCTCAGAAGGTTTCCCAAACTTCTGTTTACCACCTCGGTCTGTCCATCAGTCTGCGGATGGTATGCCAAGATAAATTGCAACTTCATGTCTAGTTTCTTCCATAGGGTTCTCCAGAAATGACCCATAAACTTGGTATCTTTGTCTGACGTGATACTCTTCGGAAACCCATGCAATCTGAATATCTCCTTGAAGAATAGTACAACAATGCTTGTGGTGTCACTTGTATTTCGACATAGAATAAAGTGTACCATCTTCGAAAATCTATTGACTACAACAAATATTGAGTCGCTTCCCTATTGCGTCTTTGGAATTCATAGCACAAAATCCATGTTTAGGTGCTCCCATGGGGTATTCGACACTAGTAATCATGCATACATCCCCGTAATCTGAATTATTCCCTTTTCCAACTGGAAAACTCAACACTATCATACCCACTTACCGACATTTGTCGTCATTTCTGTCCAATAATACTTTTCTTCGACCAATGCCTTGGTCTTGTCGGTGCCAAAATGACCTGTAATCCGCCACTATGTAGCTTTCAGATTAGGTTCTCTCTTATGAATCCTCTTGGAATGCACAACTATTGTCCCTTGAATAGGTATCCCTCTTGGATAAAATAATCCAAGTATGGAGTTCTGTCGACACTCCATGGTTCGTGACTAGCCTTCCACGCTTTCGCAAAATCCTCGTCGCTTTCATACTCTATCTTCACCAACTCTATTCCCATCGCCTGAATTGTCGTCATTTTCAACAATGAAACTCTTCGACTCAACGCGTCGACATTAACCTTCTTCGAATTTCCTGACTTATGTCGCAACATGAAGGTATATCCTTGCAGGAATTCAACCCTCTTCATGTGTCGTTGATTCAACTTCAACTGAGTGTTCAAGTACCTCAATTCTTGGTGATCTGTGTACAACACAAATTCCTTGGGAAACGAATAATGCATCCACTTCTTCAATTCTTGTAAAATAACATAGAAATCCTAGTCATAGACCGAATATTTACACTTCACTTCATCCCAATTATTTGAAGAATGCAATTGGTTGGCCCTCCTGGCTCAACATTGCACCAATTTCCATTCCACTCGCGTCACAATCGACTTGGAAACATTTGTCGAAATCTAGGAGTGATAGCACTGGGCTCTCAGTTACATTTTTCTTCTACTTGTCGAAATATTTATGGGTAGCTTCTGTCCACTTAAACTCCCCTTTCTTCATGCACTCTATCAACGGTGCACATATTTGATTGAATCTTCTGATGTAATTCCTGTAAAAACTAGAAAGTCCATGGAAAATTCGCACTCCTGTCATGCTTGTCGGTTCTGGACACTCCAATATATCCTTCACCTTCTCTAGGTCCATTACTAACCCTTTACCTGAGATTACAAATCCCAAGTACAATAGCTCTTCCTTCATGACGAAACATTTCTGCAGGTTCACCATCAACTTCTCCTCCTGCAGCTTCCACAATACTTGTCGAATGTGCTCCAAATGTTTGACTTTGGTTCGAATGAATACCAAGATGTCGTTGAGGTATACTATGAAGAACTTTACCAATAATGGCTCCAGTTCCTCTTTCATCAACCGCATGAATGTACTGGGTGCATTAGTCAATCCGAATGGCATGACCAACCACTCATACAGTCCTTCCTTCATCTTGAAGTATGTTTTCCATTCATCTCCTTCTCTGACCCTGATCTGGTGATAACCACTCTTCAGTTCGATGTTGGTGAAGTATCTCTCTCCACTCAATCAATCCATCAAGTTATCAATAATGGGAAATGGAAACCTGTAATTGATCATGATCTTGTTGATCACTCTAGAGTCTGTACAAATCCTCCATTCTCCACCCTTCCTCGGTGCTAGTACTACTAATACCGCACAAGGGATCAGAATTTATCTGATCAATCCTCTGTCCAACAACTCCTAGACTTGTCGATTAATTTCTTAACCCTCTTACAGATTCCTTCTATGTGGTTCCTTGTTTGGAAAACTCAATCCTAGAATCAAGTCAATCTGATGGTATATGCTTCTCGTCATTGGAAATACCGTTGGTGCTTCTTCGACTACTATGCTACTGAAATCGTCGAGCATCTCTCCAACTTCAATCGGAATCTTCTCCATTGTTGAAATTTTGACACATGGTCCTTCCGGAATGATGGTGAAACATCCTAGCTATTTCTCCTCCTTTGCTAGGAATTCCTTGGCTGAGCACATCAACACTTGATTTTCCCAATAGTTTCTCTCGCCCTGCTTGCAGTCGGATTGATCCTCCTTCTTCAGTTTCAACATCCTCTGCATGAAATTATTCCACATTGTGATTGTGTTCGATCGAGCATCATAGATCATCTTACAATCATATTTTCATGGCATTCCCAACAACAGATGACCGACATCCCTTGGGATTACGTCGCATAGTACACTGTCTTCAAGTTTCTCAACCCTAAAATTTTCTCAAGCACTGTCTGGTTACTGTGGGTTACCTTCACATGGTGTCCTTTCTACAACCATGATATCTTGTATAGGTGTGGGTGTTTTCGACATCTCAACCCCAAATTTTCGATGACCCTTGTCAACACAATATTCTATGTACTTCCACCATCGACTATGGCTTGCAATACCTGTCGCCAATTAGTACTCTGGTTCTAAATATAGAATTTCACTGTGTTGGCTCCTTCTCATCACATCAGTCGTCCTGAACCAACATTCTTCTGGCCGTCATGGTTCGACCTTTTCCTCTACCATACTTGTCACTGTTGGATGTCGATTTCATCCTCTCGTTGACTTTATCATCTCTTCAACATCAGGGTTTCGAATCTTCTGCAATGTGTAGGTTCTTCGTGCATTCATATGCCTTGTGTTTGATTCCTCCACACTCATAACAACCTAAAACTGGTCTGTAAACACCTTTTTTTCCGACTGGACCAATTCTACCATAGGCACCCCAACCATAGGTCTCTTGACCATCTCATCGGTTCTCCTACGTATTCTCTCTAGTCTCTATCCCTTCTACACGTCGATTGTCTTCGACAACTTCTCTCATGGTCCCGCTACTTTTCCCCTTCACAGAAACAGTATTCGCACCTCGATCTTTCATCCTGCCTTTGGTCGATGTGGCTTTCCTTGATAGTTTCTCTTCTTCCTTCAGAGCTAACTGGCAGGCTTCACCGACCGCTATGAACCTCAACAGGCTCAACTCATCCTATATGGCATACTTCAAGCCATTCACATATCTTGTAACAACTTCTTCTCCTTCGTTGGTTTGTCCCGACCAAATTGATAGTCTATAGAACTCTTTTGTGTACTCCTTCATGGTCATCTCTTTCTGTCGAAAGTTTTGAAACTTCCTGGACAAGGAAATCACATAATCGTTAGGAAAGAACTTCCCCTTCAGCTTGGCGACCATCCTGTCCCAAGAATTGATCTTTTCCTTGTGTTTCTTGAGTCTATCAACCTGTACATTGTCCCACCATAATGAGGCATGACCCTTCAACCTCAGACACACAGTTTTAATCCATTTAGGATCCTCTATTTGCTCTATGTCGAATTATTTATCCATCTCTTTGAACCAGTCTATCAAGTCTTCTCGATCCAATCTTCTTGAGTAGGTACGTACATCCATCTTTGTCTGACCTCTCATGTTTGTCAGAACTTGATGAGTTTATCTTTTGGTTCTTCTACTCCTTTTTCCTGTGCTTCCACTTCTTTGACTTCCTCATCGCTGTGGTATAGTGCATCGGGAATGCATACACATCTATGGATTTCTTTGATCGTTGTGACCTCACTGGTCAAACTCCTCCTTGTTCACATGCACTCATCAAACATTTCACAATCAACTGCGACAGCTATACCATATGCTCTTCATCCTCGAACATTAATGCCTTTTTGAGCAATTTTAACCGTAACTAAAATCTTCACTCCGTCCAATGGCAACCCGACTTCACAACTCATGCACAACTCTACCAAAACATAGTTGGATCTATCTACGCACTCGCAGGTTCTTCCGACTCTCAGAATTCAACTGCTCAACACTGGATTCCAACTCCAGCTCTGATACCAACTGGTGCAAGTCAGGTCAACGTTCTTGCTTAACAATACACACAACAACACACAAATGCTCACACAGACTAGATGTGAACTGAATTCCATATGTAGGATTCTATTAATTCAATCAAATTACAGGTTACAATGTTTAACTACAAACCAACTAAACTAGTCGGTCTCAACCTGTTACAAAATAAAGAATGGAACTTTGTACCTTAGTGTGTTTCTCAGTTGTGTGTGATCCTTTCCTTCTCCCGATCCTATGGTGAACGAAGCATGAATCTGATCCCTTCCTCTGTGCCTTCGCATTTCTCTTCTACTCTGCTATGCTGTTGTTGTTCCTAAGGTCACTCCGTTCACCGAGACGTCCTTCCTCTATCTGCCAAATTATCCTAATCTTGCTGACCTGTAGTTTTCAGCACCCCTCGATGATGCTGCAAAACCTCCTCCTGTGGTGACATCTGGCGTGATCCCAACCACCTTCTTAACTACTCATAACTTTCTCAACATCCTCCAATGACCGTTGCCTTGAATCCCGCATCGCTGACTTTGCTACAATAGTTGTTCCATGCTTGGTTTTCACCACAACTAATTGGTGTCGTTGTTCGACAACATGGTGACCTTCGACGCCTTTGCTTCTCCGCTTCTTTCCTTTGTCAACCTTAGATGTGTTGAATCTAGAGTTTTATCCTGCCGATTGAATATCGACAACTTTTGCTCAACTACTTGGGTTCGATAAACAATCTCCCTTTCGCACTAGTGGTCATCGGAAATCCCCCTGGTCGACTTCTCCTTTCGATCAACTTCGACTGTTTATCCTATGTCTTGATGCTCCTGCATCAATAGTTAATGGGGCCAACTTTGAGATTTATTCAAACTATGATTGGATGAATTAACATTTGACATGTTTAGACTAGACACATGCCTCGAGGATATGGGAGGGTTTCAAGACTAAAGGATGTCTGATGTCCCCACATAATCTATAAGATCATCCATGTTTCCATCAACATTCATCATACACCTCACATTGTCATAATTTTTAATTCCCACATATAGAATCATTGTCATAAATCTATTTTAATGTCACGGTACTTCCAATATGCCCATCACCAATTTCATCCATCCACCCTACACTGTGAGCAGTGAATGGGGCCAATGTTGAAATTTCTTCAAAATGTGCTTATATGCATTGAAATTTCACATGGTTAGACTACACGCATGCCTTTATGGTATGGGATGGTTTGAACACTCAAGGAAATAATCATAATCATCATCACCACCATCATGGTTGTCATTTCCATCATCATCATCATCATATTCATCATGACCCAATTTTTCCATCCATGCTAACAAAGATCAAACCGACATACCAAACTTTGCAACGAAACCTAATGAAGATGTCAATTTCCATGTCTTTCCCTTTTTCTTATGGAATTATTCGAGACGATTAAACCATGATTCTATTAATTTAATACATCCCCAAATAATTTTATAGGGTCCAACATGAAAGTGGTTTAATGTTTAATGGCTTAGGGACTATATTGGGTTAAGTGATTAATGTCATCCATCGACCCTGCACAATGAGCAGTGAACGGGGCCAACGCTGAGATTTCTTCAAACTGTGACTGTATGCATTGACGTTTGACATGGTAAGACTAGACACATGCCTTGAGGGTATGGGAGGGTTTCAAGACTCAAGGATGTATGATTTCCCCACATAATCTAAAAAATCATCCATGTTTCCATCAATGTTCATCATGCACCTCCAATTTTCATCATTCGTCATTCCCACTTATAGAATATTTGTCATAACTCTCTTTTAATGTCATGGGACTTCCAACACACCCATCACCAATTTCATCCATCCACCGTACACAATAAGTAGTGAATGGGGCCAATGTTGAAATTTCTTCAAAATGTGTCTGTATGCATTGAAATTTTACATGGTTAGAGTAGGTGCATGCCTTGATGGTATGGGAGGGTTTTAAGACTCAAGGAAATGATCATAATCATCATCACCACCATCATGGTTTTCATTTCCATCATCATCGTCATCATATTTATCATGCACCAATTTTTTCGTTCATGCCAATAAAGATCAAACCCGACATACCAAACTTTGTAGCAGAACCTAATGAAGATGTCAATTTTTATGTCTTTGCGTTTTTATTGTGGCATTATTCGAGATAATTAAACCATGATTCTATTAATTTAATACATCTCCAAATAATTTTGTAGGGTCCAACATGCAAGTGGTTTAATGGTTAATGGATTAGGGATTATATTGGTTGAAGTGATTAATGTCATACATCGACCCTGCACAATGAGCAGTGAATGGGGACAACATTGATATTTCTTCAAACTGTGACTGTATGCATTAACATTTGACATGGTTGGACTAGAAACATGCCTTGAGGGTATGGGAGGGTTTCAAGACTCAAGGATGTCTAATGTCCCCACATAATCGAAAAGATCATCCATGTTTCCATCAACATTCATCATGCACCTCCCATTGTCATCATTCCTCATTCCCACATATATAATATTTTTCATAACTCTCTTTTAATGTCACGGGACTTCCAACACGTCCATCACCAATGTCATTCATCCACCCTACACAATGAGTAGTGAATAGGGCCAACATTGAAATTTCTTCAAAATGTGCTTGCATGGGTTGAAATTTTACTTTGTTAGACTAAGTGCATGCCTTATTGGTATAGGAGGGTTTTAAGACCCAATAAAATCATTATAATCATCATCACCACCCATGACAATGATTAAACCATGATTCTATTAAGTTAACATATCCCAAAATAATTTTATAGGGTCCAACATGCAAGTGGATTAATGGTTAATTGCTTAGGGATTATATCGACTGAAAGGATTAGTGAAATATTTCACTATGTTTTATAATATAAAATAATGAACAAACTTTGCATACATTTCGTGTGTTGGTTTGGATTTAAATTTTACCTAATGAAAAATGTAGTAATCCACTTTGCATACATTTTTCCTAATGGTTTGGATTTACATTGTTTTACATATACACTATAGGTAATTATATATTTTATATATTACATATTTAATGTATTTTTATTAAAAAGTATCTTCGTCCTAGTTTAGTCCGAGTCTAACCAATAAGCTAACAACACCTCAAAACCATTATTAACCAATAAATGACTAGTAACCATGCTACCTCTTAATTTCCAAGTAATCCTAATATTTTCTTCCAACAATTCATACCCAACTTTGAACATGTTAAGGATGTTGAAATAGGTAATTTTTATCGACACAAATAATACTAAAGCATTTCAAAGTGTGGACCATAAAATAAATCATTTTTAAAACAAGAATTACAAATAATTCTGAAAATTTAGAAGTCTTCCTTATTAACATTATTGCCTGCAACAATGTCATCCAGTGTATCATTGTCAATGTTCATATATTCTTTCAAGTACTTAATATTTTTCTTCCTACACCATCC
Source organism: Larix kaempferi (assembly GCA_027924585.1). Taxonomy (NCBI): domain Eukaryota; kingdom Viridiplantae; phylum Streptophyta; class Pinopsida; order Pinales; family Pinaceae; genus Larix; species Larix kaempferi. The sequence goes on along the minus strand of BSBM01000500.1, from coordinate 4,584,730 downwards.
TCCTAAAGTGGTATTTTCATCATCCTCATATTCACTTTCATCATCTTCATCATCACTGAAACTTGACTGTAGACCATCTATATTGGGATCATCATGTTATGTACCATCGATATCGTTGTCTTCTAATGGATCATCTAAGTTTGGAATGTTTCCTTCTTCTTCCTGAACATAACCATCTTCAATATCATCATGGATGTCAATTTTTTCAATGTTCTCTAATCCCTCTCTCTCATTTTGTTGGTTATCATTATTTTGTTCAGTATCCACTAAGGAATCATCAAATACATGCCTTAGTATTGGATCATAATGTGTGACAAATACCCATTTCGGATCCAAAATATCTTCATAGAAAAATACTTGCACATGATGAAGGACATACATATATTAGAAATACATTATAACAAATTGATTGATTAATAAACACACACACACACACACATATTCACAATAAACTATTAATTAATAGATTAATGATCAAGAGTACCACTTCTTGTTTGAGTTAAAGAAATACCTGCTCACAATTGAATTGGTAGAACACAAGGATCATTATCCTATGGTAGGAACCTTGATGAATCTCTAGAAAAAAATCCACTATGGGTATCATGTCTTCATGTCCTCTCAAATGTTTCATACCATCTACACTTAAAAATAAAACATTTAAAAGAGTGGTAATCCAACTCAATAATTTCTTGGATTTTCCCAACATATTGTAGATTCCCTTCAATGATATTCTTATCTTTTGTTGCTCGACTGGATTGCTTGAAATCAACCATGATGCCACAATCAAAGGATCGTCTCTTTACATCTACCCTTTATACATGATAATGTCGACCATATGCCCACATTGCAGGATATTTCCTCGCTTGTGAACTACCATTTATTTAATTTAAAACAATTATAATGAAGATTATTTAAATACTTAATACCATCATAACTGATTTGAAACAAAATTTTCTAAAATTCCAACTGTACCTTTCTTTCATATCCTCTAGATATGTTGATTTCATCCTCTATTATGTTTGAATCAATACTTGTGTCTTCTATTTGATTTTGAATTTGTTCAGTAATCCATTCTAGTGTGAAATATTTGTTCCATTCCCCAAGTGGATCAGTGGGAAGTGGAGTATTCCTTGGATTCGATCTCTTAAAATGTCTCCTTGCTTCTAACACTTCTTCTCTCTTTTTACCATATAAATCAATCCATTTGTTCATAAAGTCCATGTGGTACAGGATAAACTTGTCGAGTATAGCGCTGTAGTCTACACCTATTTCATGTCAATATGTTTATTTCAAATTACAAATGTCATGTTGTTAATCTGACAAATAAATGAATAAAGAGTAAATTAATGATTGCAATAAAGACAACCACAATTATCATGAATTTACTTACCAATTTCTACTTGAACACCATTAGATTGTGGCTTTTCTCCATCAATAATATATGATGCTTGTTCTTCATCCCAGAAGCATGTCCCATCTTCAAAATTCTTACTAAGGAATTCACATAGGAAGAAAAATGATTCATTCAATACATAACCTTAAACCATGCAACCCTCTAGATGTGCCTTTTTTCGGACATATATTTTTAGATTTTTCATTTACCTATCAAAGAAAAACACCCACCTCGTTGATATGACACCCACCAATTCAATGTCATCGACTAGGTGTACAAGTAAATGGACTTGTAGGTCCATGAAACTTGTAGGGAGCTTCTTCTCAAATAAACATACAATTTCTGCAATTTCCTTCTTCCATTTTGGCACTTCAAATTCATGGATCTCCTTGGAGGTCACCCACCTTATATAAGAATAGAAAATTAGTATCGAACTTTAGTCAAAAATAAAAAATGCAATATAATATCTCTATGTCTCTCACACATGAACATTTTGTAACACATACCTTGCAAATCTTGAAAATCGATTTATGGCAGTCCTTAATTCAATGGTAAGACATGAACCCCCCCTAATTTCCAATGGAATTATATGATATCAAACATATTTATCAAATGTCATTAGTAATTTTTCTCACACAATAGAATATCAAAATATATTTAGCACTTAATTAATGTTACCAGTAAAAGTTAAGCGATGATAATACCTTCATAAAGTTATGAAAATCATGTGATACGTCAATCAACTATAAAAGCTTTTTCCAATGATGACCCATAGCCAGTAGGTGTCCTTATTGAATGAATGACTTTTTTTAATTGGTCTAGCTCTTTTTTTTCAAAATCCATGGAGCCTCTGCATTTGTTTTATTTTCCATGTTTGGCCACAAATGTCTTCTATCAAATTTGGTACGCGAAAGAGCGATATCTCTCCTTGAAGACAATGTGCCCTTGTCTTTTCCTGATATAAGCCGAAATATAGAATCTGGAACATTTTTGAAGATGTGAATAGGATCTAATAGATGAGATATTAATATATCCTTCCAGTAAGGGATCTCATAAAATATGGATTTAATTTTCATTCCTTCTGGAATATTAACCACAACTTGTTATGGTTCTTCAATTGAATCACCCCTATCAAAAAAATCCTCCCAAGCTTTCAATTCAACATCTTCATATTTCTTAAGCCAATCACCTGGACCCATAATCATGGGAGGGATTCTATTTTTAACTTTTCCATCAAATTGATTCTTCAGGAAATTTCTAAACTTATGATATGGTGGTAGAAAAACCCTGTTGTTTGTGTAAATAAATTTATGTAGATCTTTAGAATATCACCCTTGAAATTGTTTTGCACATCTTAGACATGCAAATTTCCCCTTTGTTTGGATCCTTGTAGTTCAATAATCAATGTTAATAACATCAAAATAAAATTATAAAAGTAAGTATGAAATTATCGATGAAGATAAATCATGAGTGTAAATACTTAAATATTTTATCTTACAAGAACAAACACCAAGTCCTGGGAAATCATGGATAGTCCAGCATAGAAAACCATAGAACAGGAATGAACTATTTGATGGAGGATGTGATATGCCATACATTCTTATGCCTTTCCATAGCAGTTGCATCTCATCAATAAAAGGCACAAGATAAACATCAATGTTTTAAACTTGATGCTTTCCTGGAACAATGAGACTCATCATAAGGTGCTCCTTTCTAACACTCATCCATGGGGGAATATTGTATACTATCAATCCAACTGGCTAGAAAATATTATTTGCGCTCATGAAATAGAATGAACACACTCCATCTATTGCAATCCCAAACCTGATACTACGAGGTTCATCTTTGAATTTTCTTGTCCATTTTTCCTCTATGTGTTTCCTTGCTTTGTCGTCTTCAGAAATTTGCATGAATACATATTTAGTCCCATTCTTTGCATGCCAGTCCATCAATTCTGAAAATGAGTTGCAACGAAACATTTGTTGAAGTCTAGGTATAATTGGCATGTGTCGTAAAACCTTAGTTGGTATTGTAGGACCTTGTGCACATATACGATATCTCATCTCTTTGCATACGGGGCATTCTACCTTGTTTTGATATTTATCTCTGTATAAACTGAAATCATTTATACATGAATCAATTTTATTATATTCAATCGCCAACTCAACCAAAAACTGATGCGCTTCTCTGCAATTTGATGGCATCACATTCTCTTTAGGGAATATTCTAGTTTTTAGTGCCCTGTAAGATTGCAAGATATTAAATCAATTGAATGTTCGACTTATGATGAACATGTTTGATATGTCATTCTATACTATGAGTGTTTATATACAATATATGGTATTAAAATCCCCTTAATAAAATTTAAATGTATCTGATGAATGTTTACGAATTACATACACAAATGACAATGCAAAGTAAGAGATATATTTGAAATCACTTTAGTAGGGTAGTGACTCCTTTGTCTGAGCAACCAAATAGTGACTTGCTTTCCAATAATATTAATGTGCATGCTAGTTTTGAGGTTCTACTTGAACCCGATTTGAACATGGGTGTCTTGGATGCTTGCTTGATTGAGACTTTCAGTAGGTTTTTGTCATCAATATTACCTTTTTGGACGTATTTTACCCTTGATATCATCATTAGTGTCAACCATATTATCATTATTGTCATGATTGTTTCCATCCCCAAAGAATGATGTAAGCATTTCATCAATCCTTCTTCATGCATTGCATTTTCACTATTGTCGCCATCATTAAGGCTAGGTGGCATGTCATCAATGCATGGTAATCTCATCATCTCTTCAAATTTATCAGTTGGTAGTATTCTCTTCAATGTTTCTCTTTTAATGTCTATTTCATTAAACTTGGACATATTCTAGTCCAAGTCACTTTGAAGACGGGTAAAAAGCAACCTTATTAAACCCCAAAATCAAGGTTTCTAAAGTGAAAAATATGGTTTCAAAAGTGTCAAATCCGGTTCCAAAAGTGCCAAATCTGGTTCCAAAAGTGCCAAATCGGGTTCCAAAAGTGCCAAATCCAGGTTCCAAAAGTGCCAAATCCAGTTCCAAAAGTGCCAAATCCAGTTCCAAAAATGCAAAATCCGATTCCAAAAGTACCAAATCCGGTTCCAAAAGTGTCTAATCCGGTTCCAAAAGTGCCAAAAAACAGTTTCAAAAGTGCCAAATACGGTTCCAAAAGTGCCAAATCCCATTCCAAAAGTGAGAAGATGATCAACATGAAGAAGAGAAACAACAACAACAAGATGGAAATATGCCAGTAGGATAAAAGAGAAAAAACCCCGACATAGATGTGTCGGAGGTGGCGAGAAGAAAGAAACAAAAAACCGAATAAGAGTCTGCTTGATGAGAGGTTACAGGACGATGACTATGACTGCATCAGAACTAGAGTTCATGCACATATAGAAGAAACTCTCGCAGAAAAAGAAAAAAAAGAAAGAGTAGCTTCATGCAAGCATTGCAGAAGGTATTTCCGAGTTGAGAAGTATGATGGAAAGGGTAGAGCAATTACAAAGATATATAATGAAAGAATCATACTCTGAAGATAGATCAAAGGAGTCAATCTGAAGAAAAAGGAAAGCACCCGCACTAACGATGCAACCTCAGTTGATGCACATAGAGCCAACAAATGTCATATTCCCATCCGATGAAGTCACTAAAGGTGCGAAGTAGCTCATGCACTTAGACATTAATGTGGGAATGTTTCCTATAGAGGAAATGCATGATCTACACTTGCAGGTTGTATAAGAAATCAAAGATAGGGAAATAATAACATACAACCAGAAATTGAAGTTGGAATAAAGCTACAATGAATTGAGGAATGAATGGAAAAAAAATACAGATGAGATAGTGTACGGTCGACAAAGGCAGAAGAAGCTGAAGAAAGCCATTGCAGAAGTTTGTGTGAAGATCCTAGACTTCCATGAAGAACCTAAATTTTAAGTGATTATAGTCAAGATCAACAATACAATCGACAATCTTAAAGAAAAGATGGAGGACATGGAAATTGGTTAGAAAGAGAGATTGCAGACTTGGAGGATAGGAAACAACCTGGTACTCTGCCAGAAGTAAAGACAGCAAGAGATGAAGAGTTAAAAAACTCAACAGAAAGCATCTCCGCAAAAGTTGTGAGGTGCCAATATTTATTAGAAGAAGTGACCAAGTTATGGGCCACATTGCAAGAAGACCCATAATTGCAGAAGATTCGGGGTGAAGTACAAATGAAGCATAAGGACCTCAACTCAATGAAAAAAACGTTGAAGGACTTGTCATTCAGGCAAAAAATAAAGAAATTCATAGAAACAAAGGAACTTGGGAAAGAATTGAAGGCATTAAGACCAAGGAAGTAGAAACTTCAGGAAAGTTGAAACCAATGTAGGAAGAGGCATTGGCGCTTTCTAAAGATATTGAGGGGAAGCTGCAAGAGATTTGCACAATATAAATCACAATTAAAGACCAGATGCAGGAACCGATATCTACGATGCTGCTCGACACAGTGAAGGAATACGAGCAGGAAACTATGGAGGCTGTTGCGAAGTTGAGCACAACAGATCAAGAGTTTTCAACAAAGATGAATATCCCAAGAAACACGAAGTCAACAAAACCTAGTGCAAGTGACTCGGGGACGAGTCACAAGTAAGTGTTAGGCACCTGTTGTTGGTTGTGGAGCCAGATATTCTAGTCTCATAGATGATGATTCAGCTGTGTCCGTACCCCAGGTTTGGTTATGATCCTGGCCCGACGCTCAGGAGGAAAATTTTTGGGGTTGTTTTCGCCACCAGTTTTCGGGCCCATGGTTTTGGGTAACCCGTGGTATTTTCCCATTGTATTTCCCTTATAAAAGAAAGACATTGTAAAACGGCTAGGGTTAATGATGTATTAGGTTTTATGCATTGTAAAGATCTTTGAGATCTGTGAAGAGAGACTATGAGACAGTGAAGAGGAAGTGCAATGGTTGTGCTGCAGATTGTATCCCTTCACTTTGCTGGATGGAATAATAATAAGGACTGGCAGCTTCAATGTGGACGTAGCCCAAGTTGGGGTGAACCACGATATATCTGTGTCTCTCTTGTAATGTGTGTGTGATTATATTTGCATTTTTGTTTATTGTTATTGCTCTGCGATCCTATTTTTCTAACACTTGTTGGGCACAACCCAAGAAGAGGAAGTTATGAAGGTGAGTACAGTCAGGCGAAGCCTGACATTGACCATTTTTGGGAGAAAATCAACTCCAAAAATATAGGGAAGAAGGTATGGAGCGAAGATCAGTGGAGAATAAAGGACCTATTTCCTTAATAAAGACAAGGTACTAAGGACATCCAGAGGTGGTTGGCCCAGTTGAGGTCCAGGCGGAAACCTAATAGCTACAAGATAAGGAAGTAAAGAAGCGGAGTGGTGTAAAGTGTGAAAATCCTCACAACAGATCTAAGAGATGATGTATACCTCACAAGAGTAATTATGATTAAGCAATAAAATACAAGAAGAGTGGTCAATGCAGTATAATGAGCAACAAAATAATAATACAGTAGAACTTGGATAGAAGCAAAAATACTTCACACACACTAATTAATTAATCACAACATGGACAAATAAATAGTGCAATGCATGAGGATTCGAATGCATAAGGTGGAAATTCGAATTAGCCTTCATGGAGTGATCAAACGATCACTAGAGTGTCATTGGAGCACAACTAGTAGTTTATCTCATCATTAGTGGAATCATCAATGCTCAAGTAACTATCAACCATCAGTCAAACTGAGTCTAACTAAGTGTGGTAGGTCTAACTGAGTGTAACTGGAACTAATTGAATGAAGGAGGATCAGTGGAGGGCGCATGAGGAGCTAACTGGAGTCAAAACAGGTAGTCATGTCTCATCGAAGGTCAATCGGAGTGATAACAACAGTGAGGAGTCATTCTGGACTCAAATCAAGGAAAGACTGGTGGCTAACTGAAGTAAATTGGACTGGTAGGTGAGAAAGGCGCCCTTCTCATGTAGTAGGTGAAAGGAGGGTGCATGACAGGCTAGGAGGGATGAAACTGAGTGGAAGGAACCTCCGGGGGCTAGCTAATTGAGGTCTAGGTGCTGGGACTAATGATTGGAATGCATGCAAACCCTAAATGATGCATGCAAACCCTAAAAGTGCATGAATGACTGAAAATGTAAATGATCAAAATACTGGTGGGACTAGGATGGAGTATAGGAATATCCTAACATAAAGGACACACCACTACAGAAGTCAGAGCTGCACTGTCGGAGAAAGCGTCAGAGTCAGAGGAAGCGGTACCAAAGGGAAAGCGAAGTTAAAGCTTAGCGTGGTCCACATGAGAACAACGATTTTTTTGGGTTTTGGGTACTATCGAGGTTGGCCCATAGTTATTGTAATATGTGACCTTCAGGCACATCTATATAAGGGTAATTTTGTATGAGGAAGGATTAGGTATTAGAGGGTTGTTAGGATTTTGATGGTTAGATAGACCTTAGAAGAGAATAGTGATAAAGAGAGAATAGACTCTACAACTGAGTGCGTAGAGATATGATTGTAGAGAAGAGTCTACAGCTGATTACGCAGACTGGAGATGTTACGCTTCTGAGATAATAAAAGAAGAGTTCCTGTGGACGTAGCTCCCTCCTGGGGGTAAACAACGTAAATCAATATGTTTATGTGTATGATTTTATGACATGTTTTGTATATGAGTTTATGTGTGTTTATGTATTTACTTTCATATGTATGTGAATAGTAATCGCACATTTAGTAATTGGAATACAAGTGTGTGAATGTGAAGAAGAAAATATTAGTATGATGAGTGCGTAGCTAACTAGTGAATATAGTAGAGATTCAATGTAGCTATGTATACTACGATAGCTACGAAGTGCGAAGTCATCTGTTATTATATCCCATTAGTAGATTTTAAATAGAACGTTAAGTGAGGTTTTTAACCACATATGCACATCGCCATAGTTATAGAATCTTGATTCTGTAACCCCCCATATTCACTTCAAGTGAGACTTCAACCTGTTTACAGGGTGGTGCTGAAGGGGCCAATGAAACGGGTTTTGTTGTGTCTACATTTCTCTTGTCAATGAAGGGTCGACCGACCCTTCTTGTGCTCAGTATTCTTTCAGTGTTCACCATTATTCATATACATGAATTGACATCCTAGCCTTCGTAAGTTGAATATTTTTAAAATTCCCTAATAAATGAAGGGGCGGTCGACCCTTCTTGTGCCAAGATTTCTGTTCATAATAGTTCTAGACTACAAGAAGTGTTGGTCGATCCTTCTTGTGTTCACCATTATGGATATAGGTGAATTCACAATTCTCTACTAAATGAAGGGGTGTTCGATCCTTCTCGTCGGATGTCGGAAGTCAGGATAAATATTTTTTATATGTTCTAACTTAGCCAATGTCTTGATCCCTACTATTTATTGTAGATGTTAGAAGTCGGGTATTGTCGGCCTACCCTTTGTAGATTAAATATTTTTACATATCTCTAGTAAATAAAGGGTCTTCTGGCCCTTCTTGTGCCCAGTATTCATCCAGTGTTCACCATTCTGCATATACATGAATTGACGGCCTAGCCTTCGTAGGTTTAATATGTTTACAATTGCCTCATAAATGAAGGGGCGGCTGACCCTTCTTGTGCCCAGTATTCTGTTCATAATAGTTCTAGACTACAAGAAAGTTCGGTCCATCGTTCTTGTGTTCGCCATTTTGGATGCAAGTGAATTCACAATTCTCTACTAAACAAAGGGGAGGTTGATCCTTCTTGTCGGATGCTGGAAGTCGGGATAAATATTTTTTATATGTTATAACTTATCCAATGTCCTGATCCATACTATTTTCTGCAGAAGTTGGAAGTTAGGAATTGTCGGCCTAGCCTTAGTAGATTAAATATTTGTACATGTTTCTTGTAAATGAATGGTCGACCGACCCTTCTTGTGCTCAGTATTCTTCCAATGTTCACCATTCTTCATATACATGAATTTAAGGCCTAGACTTTGTAGCTTGGATATTTTTACAATTCCCTCATAAATGAATGGGCAGCCGACCCTTCTTGTGCCTAGTATTCTGTTCATAATAGTTTAGACTGCAAGAAGGGTCGGTCGATCCTTCTCGTGTTCACCATTCAGGATACAGGTGAATTCACAATTCTCTAATAAACGAAGGGGTAACTGATACTTCTTTTCGGATGTCATAAGTTGAGATAAATATTTTTTACATGATATAACTTAGCCAATGTCTGGTTCCAAAAGTTTCAAATCCGATTCCAAAAATGCCAAATCCAGGTTCCAAAAGCATACTTTTGCTTTTAATATCCCCACTTTTGAAATTGGTTTTTGCACTTTTCCGATATGATAAATATGATAATGGCACTTTTAGAACCTAATTTTTCCCTTTTGGAAGGCTACTTTTCACACTTCCAATACTTAAATTTGCAATTTTGAAAACCGATTTTGGCACTTTCAAGCTCTGAGTTTGCATTTTCGAAAATCCGACTCGACACTTTACAAGTATTATAATCACAGTGAAATTGAACATACTATTACAACCAAACATAAGTGTATTATTTAACAAAATACTTTCATTTTCATTTTATTCACAATTGGCCTCACATCAGTCACGCCATTCAGGTGCAGCAAGCAAGGCCATAATCGATCTAACAAGAATGTGTCATTGACATCTTGGCAAGTATACGTTTTTGTTATAATACAGTTCCCTTCCTCGTTACAAACATGTTTTTCTTTAGAGTAATCTACAATCACTATATTTGTAGCATCCCAACCATGGATCAAAATGTCACAAAATTTGTTTAAAGGATTGAGAAATACATAAGGATTTCCATCACCATGATAACCCTCTCTGTTTATGAAAGAACATTACTATTGTGTTAAAATTACTCTAAATTGTTCCCTTTGTAATCCTATTCTTTGTAATAATGTTATAAAAAAATCGTCAACGTTTTTTTGTTGTGCAGATGTCCATACCCCAACATCAAATATACTAAAGCATTTTTCAAAACATTCCCTAAATCCCGGACATATAAAATAATACTTTGTGGTTGATTCGATATCCAGTGTTCATGGAAATCCATATTTTTTTTTATGTATTGCATGTAGGAAAACTCCATTGAAATCGAAAATAATCAATGTCTTACTTGTAACCAATCTTCTAGTATTTGCAAACAAAAAAAACACACACACAACCTAGTCAATCAAATATTATGTTTCAATGTTTCTAAGTACATTTCTTTCATGTTTTGCAATTTTTGAAACAATTTTTGAAACACATCACCAGATACATGATACAATGTTCATAAATAATATGAGATTTTTCTAATAAAATTTGCATCAATCAAATGTAGAATTTAGAAAAAATATACAAATCACTAAATGAATTGTTGTCTATATAATATGAAGGTCATTTGAAGTTGAATGTCTTTAACCAACACCCCATTTTTGAATGAGGCCCGAGATAATTCAACAAAGAACACAACATTGTTTTTATATTTATTTCTCTATCTTGTGAACCATCAAATTTCCAACTAGTTGGCATTTTCAAGCCGTTTTCCTTGTTATTATCTGATGAATGATATTGACTTTCATTTATAAGCAACATGTCTATTTTTTATATATATCTCCATATTGGATAAGTACATATTTGAACAAATTTTTGTATATGTGCAGTACTTCGCCAACATTATAAATAGTACTATGTTTACATTGCTCTCAACCCCAAATAAATACAGTCTTCATTATTCAACCATACAAATATACCAAGTAATTTTATAATTTGCATGTTGTCAAGTGTGGAAAACCACAGAGCAATGTCAAAATGTTCTCTGGCAACACTAATAATATTGGGGATGAACATTCGGGCATAATAACGATAGCAATTATGGACAAAATGAGGTTGTTTGGAAAAATATTCAATGTTGGATAACATCCAAACTCCAAAGAGCAATCCCTCTATTCCTAGGACCAATAGTTTCTTTTGCGGTGATATCCATACTGCATACAAAAATAGAAAACACATTGAATGATTTAAAATCTCCATAGGTTACATCTATTGTTTTCCGCTCTTGAAAGAGGCAATGATAGGTTACATTTGATGGCTATCACTCAACTAGAAGAAGGAAGTGAAGGGTGTGATATCAGTTGATCCATGCATTTTACTAAGACCCTGCTAGAGTCAATGTACCAATTCAATATCTCTCCTAGTGGACGATGCAATAAAGAGCTTACTCAAAATGAAGTTTTCACATGGATGTGCTTTCACGTCATCACCCTTTAAAACAATCATTTATGTATTTCTTTGCGAATATTTCATTGGTAACTCCTTCCACACACTCTCCATATTTTTTTGTGTATTTCCTTTTTTATCATTGGTACATCTATCTCGAAACCATAAAAATACAATTTGTTCCCCATATGAGTTTTCTGCACTACATGCCCTAATTTTTTTTGTAAACAATGACTTCCCCTCGTTGACCCCACATTTAGATGACCAAATCCCAACATTGAATTTGGAAAGACATAATGTCAAAAATTGCATGGCATATGTTCGTGACTCATACAAAGTTTCTTTGTGTTTAAATTCAAATTCACTAACAGTACTTTCTTCCCCCTTTTTTCTCTCCAACAATATTTTTTTGATTTCCCTTTTTTTCTCTTTTGGAGTCATTTTCTGTGACTTTCTTGCAAAATAGAAAACCTTCAATTTCTAATATCAACAACATTTTTGTATGGGGAGCTGCACAGAAATATTGCTTGTCATTATATATTTCGGAATAATTTTTTTTTATCAATTTAAGTAGAAAATATTCTTTTTCTTTTACCTGTCAATGCCAGGCCAACATTTGAGTGGTGAGTAACATTGCTGGAGATATCGCATTTTGAAACCAAGCCCTTTCCTGGTTCATTATTATCCAAGCTCTTGCCTGGTTCATTATTATCCAATGTGATTTGTTGGCTAATATCCACGGACATCGTCGATGCCAGCTCTGGTTGTGGATGATCCACATGTTGAATAAAAATCCAATCATCTTGAACTGGAAATTTGTAGGTATACATTTTATATAAATTTTTGCAAGTATTCAAGGTCACTATCCCCGTTCATAATTTAGTTAATTTAACCAGGATCTTTGATAAATAAATTTTTACCTTCTTGTCTATATTGTTATCTAGTTTGATATTTCTTTGTGGATTCTCTATCACATTCAGGGTCGTTATGGGATATTACAATTTTATTGGATGATACCTAAGTGTGCTCTTTATTTGAAGTTGTAGTAGAATAGGAATTTGAATAAATTATTGAACATAACCGACCGAGAAAAGAAAAATACAATGAAATAAGAAATCTGAAAATGATAATACAAATGCCTTGGATTATACCCAATTCATGATAGAAATTGTTCATAAAAAACTCTTGTTGTACTGTATCCACAATATAAATAACTATTCTATCGACCCGATCAATGAACGAAGAAATCTACCTATGCGTACAACGAAAGAATTGTACCTCGAGAAGGGACCAGTCTCGAAAATATGTGATCCCAGAATTCCTGTGTCCTTTCTTTTGCAAAAACATGGCTTCTCGAACTATCATTGTTAACCCTGGGCAAAGGTAAATCAATCATTGGTAGGCCCTCATCCTTCCAATTCATATCTATTTGAAAAGTAGACAAATTATCCTCATCCCTTCCAATTCTCTAACACTGTATAATAGAGAATCCTATAAATAATTCCTTGGAGAAATCTTTATAAACTCCCTTGGTAGGATTCTACGTTACCTTTTTTTTTATTTATTGCTGAAAAGTGTGAAATATTTAGAAATCATACAAGAGTTTTCCATATCAGCTAAAAAAATACAAGTACATTCCGCTTCATTTGATTCTAAGTACTATAACAACGCAAGCATATCTTCTTCTGTCCATGGACTATCACAATTACACACATCAACAACAACAAATTCACAGTTGATTGTCGCACCAAAAAATTCAATGGATCTCAGTGTGTTGACCAAAGATACCGGATAAAAACATTGAAAAGAAAACCGTGAACTATATTTGACGACATCAATGGACATACCCATCCCCTCTTTATTGATATATATGTTCAATATTGTATCAGCATCATTTGGTAATTTAGTGCCATTATCCTCTTCAGATTCTTTCTTTCTGTTCTTACCCAGAGATTTCGCTTGTTTTTCGGAGCATAAAATACTACACAGTTGCTGGAGATGATTTGGTGCAATTTTATAGATTTCAATGACATTATCGATAGTGATAATCTGTGATCGAAAAGTTTGAACATTATGAACTTTAAAATATTCAAATATTGAATGCTTGGTTGACCTCTCGTCCTTGATTCACTTGCAATATTGATATAAAGTCTCTGTGCAAACATTTTTGTCAACTAATGTGCTCATCCACACTGATCCATTGATTATATTTTCTTCCACAACGGTCAATTCATCTTCAGTTAGATTACGCAATGGTCTAAAAAAATTAGAGCCATGAATCTTTATTTTATTTTGAACAAAATCAACCCAAGTGATGCTCTTCGGTGAGCATGGAAAGGAACTGCTTTTGTAAAGCTCGAATACAAGCATCCATTTACTCCACAATCGATCTGATGTCAAAACAAAAGTTAGCTTGTCTTTAAGGCTATCCTTTGTTTGAACAACAAATATATCCATACATTCACCTTGCAAATACTGCAAAAATATAAAATTAAAGATAATATTTAATTTGCTAATTTCATAACACAAGAAGCAATATAAAGACTTTGATTGATAAGAAGAAAAATTATATGCTTTCCAATCATCATTGGAAGCATTTCCCTTTCCCGGGCAAGATGGCAAACCACAGGATATCCATTTCTCCCTTGATTTTACAACTTGAGAAATGAATGGATTGTCTGCAAATTCCTTGTTTGATAAATTTTGTTGTTTGCATAATTTGCTGATAATGTGTTGAGGAACATCTTTATGTAGAAGATGATCTGTTTGATGCCGATACCTTGAATGGACCGATTGATATTTATCAGTTTCAATGATTTTTTTCTGCATAGAAATAGCATGCTACCCATCCAATATATAAAAATTTACTGAAGGAAAATTAATTTTGTCTTCATTTCCAAGAAGAAATCCCAATGTGGTCTCCTTATTGAAAGGCAATAAAATAACATCTCTCAATGTTGTTGTAAAAGTTGAGAGAAGAGATAAAACCATCTTTGACATGACCTCCTCATCAACGTTTCGATATTGCAAATGTGGAGGCACAACAACACATCTTGTTATGTCAATAGAATTTTTTTTCTCATTGAACAAAAAGTATTTGATATGTTCTTGTTGAACTTCTTTTGAACTTTCGAAGCCCTTAGTCGCTTTCTGCCTCATCGCAACAGAAGAACTTAATTTGAGTGCTTTGAAGCAACATTTGGTCACATCTTTTTCAATATGATCGATAATTGTTCTTCTAAGGTAGATAAGAATATTTTCATGGCCAACATTTGTCAACTTATTTTCAATATTCATGTAATGCAATACATACGAATTTTTTCGCGCCAAGATTCTTTTCTTCCATACCGACAAAATTAATTTCTTCAAAGATGATGCGGTATTAATTCCGGAATGATTAGAAGCATCATACGAGGGAAAAACACACAAGAAACTGAATTTGAATCGGGACCATTTTTCATTAGATATGGTCGAAAATTACAAACCATAAAATCAACCTGTAGAAGGAAACACCAGTCTCTCTCGACCACTTCAACTTGAACACGTAATAAATCTTCAGAAAAGGGATTTGCAAATGTCAATATTCTAGCTCGAGTTGGATCTCCTTCCTCATCCAAGAAGAGTAGATATAAATCCGGGTACAAATTATTTGGTTCATCCATCTCAACATACCATCCATGCTTGAGTAAAGCAAGGTTGTGAACTTTTAACAAATAATGGAACGAGATTTCCTGGTATTGACTAAGGCTCAACAACGAAGACATGTTTTATCTGCAAAAAATAATAAATATTGTCTATTTAATATAAGAATGCATACAATGTTTATAATTATCAATTAGTGTTTTAATATTAGATGTATACTTGCAAATGTTCAGGCTAATGATCGATGCAGAAGGAACGACCGCTCATTTTCAAAATCAATTGCTTGATTAAGAACAAATATGCTAGCATTATCCATCAGAGATCAAATGCACATTTTATATAGTCATTTGAGATTGAATCGATCATAGAAGGAGTGATCATCATAGAAGGGGAGACCAATCCTTCTTGTTGGAAGTCGGAAGTCATGATAAATATTGTTTCTATGTTATAAATTAGCCAATATCCCGATCCCTACTATTTATTGAGGAAGTCAGAAGTTAGGAATTGTCAGCCCAGCCTTCTTAGATTAAATATTTTTACATTTCTTTAGTGCCCCTAGACTTTTGTAGACATTGAGGGCACCTGCTGAGTGACCTGGCCGATTGAAACATTAATTAAATAACCTTTTGGACTTATTTTTGAGTATGTGTATCTGAACTGTTGATGTAAATGAATAATTGCATATGTTAAAAGATTAGCTATGACTATGGAAAATTATGTTGATGGGTAATGCTTAACGACTAGATGTACGGTGATCATGTAGTTTCCGACGAAATGTATATTTGATTAGATAAATAAGGAGTTTGAATAAATCATAAATGTTTAACAATACTAGATTTAGAAATCAGATGATGATTATTGAGGACAGTGCTACTAATAACTTGTTGTGAGAAGTGTGTGTCGAAACAAGTGAGGCGGTTCACCAACGGACACACAAAGGAACATGAAGGGCCGTAGAGTACGGGTAAATCACACACAAAGGGAGCGACGATGATGTCGACTTCCAACAAGAATACTACGCATGAGCAGATAAACACTGATCCGCTTGCTCAAGAGGAATGCGTAAGGGCGTACGAGGTGGGCCACGACGGAGCTGGTCACATACGAGTTGAGGGGCGCGTAGTGAGAACGGACTCACTCCTCAGCGCCATTAGTCCCTAGATAGCATGTAGACGGAGGATGGATGGTAACGATTCCTAAAATCCCTACAAGAGTTCCCGAAAGTCAAAATGGAAAGATGGTGGCAGAAGGGCCCGACGATGCGGTACCCTGTCGAGAACGGAAAGAATAGACGCAAGGAACCAACGATGCGGTACCATGCCAAGGAATGGAAACCATGGACGACTGGACCCGACGGAGTGGTGCCATGTCAGGGAATTAAAATCAAGGAACCAGGAGCCCAACCGCGCGGCACCGTGATCCTAGTGAGTTTGATTGTTAAAAATTAACTGCATAAAAACTTATAAGATTAACTCTAGATTATCACTTAGCAAATGCATAAAAGTATTTTAGGCATTTGCACACGAATTATTATTTTGAGCATTTAAAATATTAATAAACCATTATTTAGGAGCAAAGTAGAATCCTAAGCTTGGACACCTAGTCACCAAAAATCTAGGAGATAATTAAAATATCTGGGGGACAAACTTGGGCAAAATTAGGGGTGTTGGTGCACTTCCCAGAGAAACTGACACTTGGATGGGTGAGTGTTTTAATTAAATAATTAATTAAAAATATTTAATTATGCATGAAGCGACATGTGTCGCATGAGATCTTCCTTTATAAGGAAGGCTTGGGGAATGGGTAAAGGACCCAGAATCTGGATGATTGTCGTAATTTCTAAATTGCCTCAAAGACTTGCTGCTATCTAAGGGTTCGGCTAAGAAATCCTGGTGGGAGGGGAATCGCAAGCTAAATTTCTGAAATACATGTGTGAACTCTACGGCCCGATTAACTCGAGGGTCTGGAAGGAAGAAGAGTACTTCCAGACTGGTTGGGTGGTTTACCGAGGTGTCCGCCGGTGAGTGATTGAGGTCTCCAGTGGTAGCACAACATGGATCATCTTCAACACTACTCAAACTTCTCCAAGCGACCACCACCAGAGAGGTAACCCTTGTGTTTTGTATGCTTATTTCATGTTGGAAGAATTTTTGTTGATTAATTATTCTATGCCCAATTTATGTTAGAATTGTAAATCTATGGATTCTAACCTCACGTCTGGCTAGGATATGCTTACTGTAGACGGATTCGCTTAGAAATTAACTTCTGTGGTATGATAGTAAGAAAATATAGAATGCAGAAAAGATCAAATGCTCAGAACAACTTAATTCTGTTTATTAATATTTTAGCTTTATAAATATCCTTGTCAGTGAATTAGTATTTAGGAAACTATACCCTCTGTTTTCAGTATTTGAAATGAATCGAACCGTATGGATCTGGATAATTTGGGAATGAAATAATGTTGATTTATTTTATATATGTTACTGTATCTTACTTTGATGTAATCAGCTATACTTGATAGATCGAATATGTATTTCTATTACAGAGTTCCATCTAAAATTTCTAATCGGTCCTCTACCCGAAGAATCTATTTAACGCTCAGATTGATTGGTAAATAATCCTTTCCGAGGTCCATAAAGATTGACCTGTATTTTAATTACAGCGCTCATTTATTCTTTTCGTAGATCGATTTCTTGAGCTATGATTCGACTCTGTATTTATTTTATTGTTACTTCCTTGAGGTATATTAAGTTTATACTGTAATTCCCAGGCAGTTCCAATCTGATCCCCACCTACGCATGATAACTGTTGAGGTTCATGTTCTTCCAAATCATTTAGAAAGATATACAGAACCGCCAAAACTTCGAATTCCTACCCGGTGAAAGTTGTATCTCTTTTAATTGAACCAGATCTATAAATTCTGTTAAATCTCATAAATTTTGTAAATCTCTACATTGAATCCAGTGGATCGAACTCCAAGATAATGGATGTATCGATCTTGCTTTTCAAGGTTTTTAAAAAATTGGATCTCTCCATTGAGTCCAGTGGATCGAACTCCAAGATAATGGATGTATCGATCTTGAGGTTTTTAAAAAAATTGGATCTCTGCATTGAATCGAGTGGATTGAACTCCAAGATAATGGATGTATCGATCTTGCCTTTCAAGGTTTTTAAAATTAGATCTATGTTATATCTTTATACTCTGCACAGTTAAAAATTAGTTTGACCGAATTAATTTAGGGCGACTCTGTATTTTAGTAACAGAGCTCAATCCCTAAGTTTTTGATATAAATTCTTTTGACATTATCTATTACTTAGAAGACGCATTTCAGATCTATTTCCACGTTTAAATTTTAGTTTGGCCGAATCAATCTAGGGTGACTCTGTATTTTAGTGATAGAGCTCGATCCCTGAGGAGTGATATAAATTTCTTGACATTATTTATTATTTAGAAGTTGCCTTCCAGATCCATCTTCATAGCAAAAGAAATTAGTTGATTGAAGTTATCTAGGGTGACTCTGTATCCCAGGAACAGAGCTCGATCCCTGAGGATTGATAAAAATATCTTGACATTGTTTATTATTTAGAAGTTGCATTTCCAGATCCATCTCCACAGTCGAAAATTAGTTGATCGATATAATTTAGGGCGACTCTGTATTTCGGTGATAGAGCTCGACTCCTATAAAATCAAACCATCCTGATTTCGATTATGATTACTTATAATCTCCAGAATTAGTGAACGCATGGGATGTATGTATTACAATTAATACAACTCGACAATATCACTATTTTTAGAGATGACCCTTCGTCTTGAAGAAACCCAGATGTTGGCAGAAATAATTTAACAGGTCGATCTATGTTTTCATCTTGTTAAACACTCATATCTAATGGGTAAGTGTCATCCTACTGACGTTGTCTCAATTTAAGAACTGGTATGCCAAATTGATCTGAGCTTTCCTTAAATGTATTATAATAAAACTCGTGTTGGGTTCAATTTTTAACTAGACTGTTTTATTTAGAAGAAAAGTGACAAATCTGATAAATTACCTATATGCCATTGATAGCTCTATGAATCATTAATTTTTCGACTCTGCCAATACTCTGTCATTTGATTGATAAATTTATAATTCTATGAATAGCAAATGTGCATTCCTCTAAATATCAATCATGCGACAGAGTTATTCCTCTTATTTTATTTTCCTTTTGTTTTGATATCGATTGGGTGATCTACGATGTGTGTCTACAGCTGGATCTTAAATACTGAGTTAATGTTCATTTGATGTATCAATTTCTTTTAAATAAAATCGATGGGTACAACTAGTATAAAGATCCAAGCTTGTAGGATCGATGGTCTGTTTTAACTCCATTCGAATGACGTGGTCCTTTTCATGCCCTCTTACTCGACTACACTGAAGACCCTGTTTTGCTTGTAGCAGGAATTTTAGTTTAAAATTATGTTTACAATTGAAATTATGCCTGAAATCGTCTAAAGGCATTTGGTTATTATCGTTGTGTAAATTATGGATTCTCTATAATTGTATACTTAAGATTGAAGAATCAATTGTTACTTCTAAATTCGTTTTGCAAAAGAATGTATGCTTAAATTCGCCATCGATTGGTAGCAATGTCTTATGCTGTCGAATCTCTAGTATGTATCTAAGGATAGCAGTTGTGGAGTGGGAATGTTAAAAATCATCTGAACTCTGTTTACAAAGGAAGATGAGCATCTAGTCCTCTAAGATTTCGATTATTACAGTATTGCGTTTTTATAAGTGAGAATTCAATTAATTAAATCTTCCAGTTTCGAATACCAAGGACTATGTGTGGATAACCATTAGAAATAAAATTGGATGCAACCTAGTCATGAAATTGTAAGGAGGCATTCCCTAAATTTGATCCCAAGTTTTATACGAATGTTTTAGTTTGAGTTTGAAAAGCCAACTCTGAATTCAATGTGTTAGTTTTAAATTAGAATTAAGGTATTCTTTCAATTGTTGATAATGATAGTGATATGTTGTAATCGTATACATTGTTCGTCCTCAATTTATGTCAATTTTATATTGTAATGAAATTGATATGCGATAATTATTTATGTTAATGAAATTGAAATGAGGCAGTTATTTATGTCAATTTGTATCTAATAGAATTGATGTAAATAGTTTATTTATGTTGATTTATATTTCATTAGAAGTTAAAAGAAATAATTGATTCATGTCAATTTTTATATTGCAAGTAACCGAAATGAAATATCTTATTATGAAATTATCGAATGAACATAGGAGTGATATGGAAATCATGAGGCAGGGTTGATTATTATAAATCTGATTTTGATAATAAGTTTGGATGCGAACGATACTAATTATTATTTTACAACTTACACTTGTTGAGAGTTTAGTAGTACAAAAAAAAAAAACAACGTACTCTTTTTGACAAACCCTACAATTTCTCTCGTAAATGAAGGGTCGGCCAACCCTTCTAGTTTTCAGTATTCTTCTAGTGTTCATCATTCTGGATATACATGAATTGACGGCCTAGCCTTCATAGGTCAAATATTTTTACAATTCCCTCATAAATGAAGGGGCAGCTGACCCTTCTTATGCCCAGTATTCTATTCAAAATAGTTCTAGACTATAAGAAGTGTTGGAGCCTAGGCCGCAGCTATGGTAAAGCTGCGAATTTTGAGGAAAAAGCACAAGTGTTGAAGGGAAAGTGCTAATTTTGAATAAACACCAATTTTTGGGCATAAGGAAAAGGTGCGCAGTACGGTGCCAGATGGATGAGCTTAGCACAGATTACGGACCGAAAATCGCAGAGCTCGCACACACACGTCAAAGGAGAATAAATGTGGCCGAGTAGAGAGCTCAACTACCATAATAAATGAAGCAACGGAATAGAGGGCTCAACTACCCTCATTAAGGCTAAGTACAGAAGTTATGGTTGCTCTAACCAAGGAATAGAAACGGACCAAAGCATTGAAGGCGAAGGACAAGGAGCGGTAAACGATGAAGCGGCGTCCAGACCCGCAATCTGCGCCGAAAGTCACAGAACCTGCAGGAAGCGGCGACGTGACTGCAAGCGGCGTCTATAGTACACCTAGCCATGTCCGTGGTTAGGGTATTTGGGGAATACTGCTGGGAAAGACCCACAATTTTGTAAAGGTGTGACCATCATGGCCACCTATATATATGTGTAATTGTAAAGGATAGACGTTAGTTGGTTAGTCAGTCAGTTAGTAAGCTAGCCATTCAGTCTTCTATTGTGTTGTTAGAAGACAAGAGTTAGAACTGGATAGCCGTGAAGCTAATCCCTGAGTTGTAGACAGTCTAAGTCGACGTCTGAACTATTGTAATCTCTAAAGAGAAAGAGACTAGATCGAGAGAAGGGCTCCCAGCTATGTGCGTGGAGTTTCCTGGAAAGATCTAGGCTGCAGCTGTGTGCACAGCAGGATTGTAATTCCTATTCTGTGATTAATATAAGATACTCTCCCCGTGGAGGTGAACTTCATAATTTTCCTTGTTGCGACGCTGAGTTGTATGATTGCATGTTTTAATTCACTATCTGTGTGTACATGAACATTGTGTTATCTTTATGAATATGCTAAGTAAGTTCGCAAGCTTTCTTGATAGCTATAATTGTTAAGTGTCGAAGAAACCTGTAGAACGCTGTCGCTACGGTGATCGAGGCATGCGTTACTGCGCTGGGTGCGCAAGTAGGAACGATACATAGGGTATCAATGCGGAGGGTAATTTCCTCGTGCACTGGAAACGAGGGACCTCGCGGTTAAGCTGGTATGAGTTGTAGCGCTGTCGCGCTGAGAGATACAGAGGAGTGAGACATTCCACCCAAGAACTCTCGCGAGAGGGGAGAAGACTGCAGTCTCTGCATTGCCAAGGTTGAGGAAGCTTGATTCCTTAGCCCCCCATAGCCACTTCGGGTGAGACCTCGAGCTGCTGCGCAGCTCGTTGCTGAGAGGGCCAGTGCGCCAAGGGGTTTTGTTGCTGCACTTCATTAAAACCCGGGTCTGTCCAAAAAGCAGCCAACAAATGGTTCCGTTGCCTTGAGACTTGTTACTTCGGCGACGCGAGATTGTTTCCTTATGGTTGGTTAAGCCAACAAATGGTTCCGTTTCCTTGAGACTTGTTACTCCGACGACGCGAGATTGTTGCCTTATGGTTGGTTAAGCCAACAAATGGTTCCGTTGCCTTGCGACTTGTTACTGAGACTTGTTATTTCCGCGACGTGTGAGATTGTTGCTGAAGCCAATAAATGGTTCTGTTGCCTTGAGACTTGCTCAGCTAACAAATGTGCTACTGGAATCCTATAGCTAAAGAAATTCAAGACTGGTTTGATTTAAAGACTACAGAGTTCGCTGAACAAGAAAATAGAAGCTCTAGGCTTCAGACAGAAGACTGGTTGCAGAAGTATATCTATACTGACCTTCACAAAATTTTCTTTGTCACATTTGCACTTGAGTTGCATGCTTGGATATCCAAGTTAGCAGATACTAGACCCACTGTCCATGTTGATCGACCCATCGCTTGGACGCCTGAGCTAGTCAGTATTTTGAAGCGGGTAGATAATTCTGTGTCTTGCGCAATAGACTTTTGGTTGAATAGTCTGCTGGAAGGTTTCATCACTGAGTTTGCAGTAGATACAAGAAAGAGTTTCAGTGAAGCAGAGAGGAGTTTCTTCCAAGCACACAGAGGTAAGTTCTTAAATTCTCTGAACTTATGGATAAAAATGCTTCTATATGAAAAAGCAAAACTATGCATAGCTTCCGATGAATAGCATAGCCAAGTAATGTCCGCAGATTCTGATAGTGATCCTGAACTTATTGGTTGCACTCGTAGTGGAAAACGGTATAAAGTAGGCATTAACCAGTATTCTTTTGATTCTAGCTTAGAAGCTAGTCAAGTTCCTCGAGCAAGCCATATAGAGAGACAAGAGAGTGTTCATATCCCTTATCACCCCTTTACACCGCAAAAGCCAGACGGAGCTCAGTATAACCCCGCAGCAACACCTTCTAGTAGCCTGCACAGTACTTCTGGTACATCTGTACCACCTTTGTTCAACCATCCAGGAGGCACTGCTACAGCACCTCCACCTCAACCTAGCGCAAGAAGGATGGGTGATGACATGAAGCTACCAACTTTTAGAGGAACAGGGATAGAAGACCTTGAGCAGCATTGGTTCCTATGTGAAGCCATTTGGACAATTAAACAAATTAATGATGATGTTGTTAAACTGGTTCAGTTAGCAACCACACTAAGAGAAAGAGCCTTAACTTGGTTCATGAAATACTCAGCCGCACAGAATAGGACGCTTGCTGATGTAAGAAATGCTATGATTAGAGAATTCAAGAAACCTAAATCAGAATCACAGTGTATAATAGAGCTCAAAGACATCAAACAGTTACCTACAGAGTCAGTATGGGACTTTGACCAGAAGTTCAAAGCCTTGATAGATCAAGTAAGCTTTGAGTTTGCACCACAGCAGCATAAGGAATGGTTCATTGCTGCGCTGCTCCCACACATTAGACTTCCTCTTATGCAACAAAATCTCACTACTCAGGAACAAGCTCTAGAGATGGCTATGAAACTAGAAGCTTCACCAACTGCTGGAACAAGCAATGATGTTGCGCAGTTGCAGAACCAATTAGCAAACTTAACCTTGCAAGTCCATGATATTAAGAAAGGCAAGAAAGTTAAAGAAGAAATTTGGTGTACAAAGTGTAAAGCGCAAGGTCATTCAAAGGACCATTGTCCCGTTTTCATAGAGTATATTGCAACTGGAGCACCTAACCCTTTACCATAGGCACAGGGGCCTTGGTGTGAAATCTGTAGAACTAGAGGTCATAGACCACAAGAATGTCACTTACTTTAGAAATATGTACAAACTCCAAAGAATCTATATTGTAATTTCTGTAAATCAGTAGGCTATGATGAGAACAATTGTAGAGCATATGATCTTATGATGGAAAGGAAGCATGATGTTTATAGAGTACAATTAGAGACACAAGGACCCACAGCAGGCCCACAGTATGACCAAACTCACGACGGTAGAGCAGGAAATTATAGGGGTCGCGGACGCACAACAAATTTTGGTCGAGGAAGAGGACAGATCACTTGTTATAATTGTGGAGCGCAAGGTCATTTTGCAAGGGATTGCCAAAATCCTACAGCCCTTTGCAGATATTGTAAATCTTATGATCATATCATTGAAGAATGCCCTCAGTTGATGGCCAAGATGCAAGCAAAGACGCCACAGGTCAATCAGAATATTCAGTTGATTGGAGTAGAAAAAAGAGAACCAGACCCTACAGTTAATATAGTAACGCGCAGTGGAGCAACCACTGGTGCGCAAGAGATGGGAACTAGAAAGCAAGCGACGCAATGGGTGCGCCGCGATGATGTTAAACCAACCCCACTTAATCTGCAGAAGCAAAAAGAAGCATTCAAGCAAGCTCAAGAGTATTTCTCATATCCGAGAGCTTCAAGTTCTGTCGCAATTCCGCATAATGATATTAGATCGCAAGTGCTAAGACACGAGAACCTGGCACAAGAATAGGCGACTACATCCGGAAGGCTTGATGAAGAGGATGCACTAGGCAGTGTCCATACGTTTCCGAGGAACTGCTTAAAGTTGTTGCGCAATGAAAAAGCAACTATGGAACTTCAACACCTATTGGATAAGTCTCAACAATCTGCTTCGATGAACACACCGCAGCGTGCTGTTCACCAGATTGGGAGTCACACTAGAACTGGAAAAGAGATGAGGCTCACAGCGCAGATTGGCGCATTTGAAATGGACGAAGTTATTTTAGATTTGGGCTCAGAAGTTAATGTTCTCACCATGCAGACATGGGAAGATGTGGGTATCCCTAAGCTTACAAGATCTCCTATCCAGCTAAGACTTGCGAATCAACAACGAGTTTCTCCATTGGGTAGATTACCCAATGTACCTATTGATATCGAGGGAGTAAGAAGTTCTGTAGACTTTGAAGTAATCAAAATTCTGGATGATAGTAGACCTTACCCAGCACTTTTAGGTATAGACTGGGCATTTGATAATTTGGCTGTTATTAATTTGAAGAAAAGATAGATGACCTTTGAGGATGACCAGATTAGGGTCATTGCACCGCTTGATCCTATTCAAGGACCAAGGTATATTTAACCCATTCGAGCAGAAGAAGAAGCGTGCCACATGGAAAGTTTGTATCAGATGAATGCTAGTCAGAGTGACTATGTCAATCCCACAGTAGACGGCCATATCAGCTGGCGATGTGATAGCTTGTGCACATCAGACTCATACGCAGGATTGGAAAACTGGCAGAATCGTTTACATGAGGTTTCTGCGAGGCGTTGCGCCATGATGACTAAATCCATTCGATGGATTGGTACAGAAGTGACTGACACTCCAATTTTTGATGGTTTAACTGAAGTAAGTAAATTCATACACACATATGAATAGCAGATTCCAGATGAGCAACACATACAAGCTTTGGATGTCGCACTGCGCGCTACACCCGCAAGATGGTGGGGTGGGCATAAAGAGAATATTTACACATGGAAAGACTGTCGCAGATTGATACTGCGCAGATTTCAGGACACCACAACAGAAGTGTTGCACAAATATGATGGACAGAGTGACCCCAGGTCACACGTTGAAGCATGTATTAAGCAATGGTCAGATATTCTAGAAGATGAGTGGGTTCACCTATTCATCCACACGTTGGATATAGTTCCAAGGAACTGGTACACTGAAATAGAATTGCGCAGAGGAACTATCACTTGGCCTCTTATGATAGAAAGTTTTCAACTTACCTTCAGTTTCGAGTCAGAACATCCAAGCATCGACCACGCTTTAAAGTGTCTTAAAAATAAGGTATTTGAACAATGTCCATTACCAGAGTATTCCCAACCAGATTGGGCTGTCCAGATAGAACATGCCCTGGAATGCTATAATTTCACTACTGGAGAAGAGGAGGATGATCCTCGCAACATCAATATTCCAGAATCAGAAGGGACACGCAATGTTGAAGGTCCTCAGCTTGATATCCCTGCCATTACAAAACACATCAAGCTCAAAAAGATCAACATCGGTACAGAAGCCGAACCCAAGTTTGCTTCTATCGGAGATTATTGGGATGATGAAACTGTTGGCCATATTTCAGATTTATTACGTGACTACCAAGATATCTTTCCTACCAAATTTACAGAAATGAAAGGCATCCTAGGAGACTTAGGAGTGATGTGCATACCTCTGAAAGCAGACACCAAGCCAGTAAAACAACGCCCGTATAGATTGAATCCGCGATATAAAGAAAAGGTTAAAGAAGAAATTGATAAAATGCTCGCAGCAGGTATCATTGAACCAGTAGAGGAAAGTGATTGGATTAGTCCTATGGTCGTACAAGAGAAGAAGACAAAAGGCGAAATAAGAATCTGTGTGGACTTGCGCAAGTTGAACGACGCATCAGCGCATGATCCATTTCCTACTCCTTTTACAGACGAAGTGCTTGATAATGTGGGAGGACAAGAGGCTTACTCCTTTACTGATGGCTTTTCAGGATACCATCAGATCAGAATCCATCCAGACGACCGCCATAAGACCACTTTTGCGACTGAATGGGGCTCATTCCAGTATACGGTAATGCCCTTTGGTCTTAAAAATGCTCCTGCTATATTCTCTCGAGTTGTTGTGGCTGTATTTAAAGAATTCATTCATAAGTTTCTAGAAGTCTATTTTGATGATTGGACTGTGTTTGGTTTACTAAAGAACCATATAGGGAACCTGCGCATGATGTTAGAAAAATGTAGACAGTATCAGATTTCCCTTAACTTGAAAAAATGTATCTTCTGTGCTCCTTTTGGTATTTTGTTGGGACATATTGTATGCAGACAAGGACTCCTGATGGATCCTGCGAAGGTTTCCATCATTGCTAATTTACCTGCGCCCAACTCAGTCAAACAATTGCGCACTACATTGGGACATACAGGGTACTACAGAAAATTTATCAAAGGTTATGCAAAGATCACAGCACCTATGGAAAGATTGCTGAAAAAGGATTTGAAATTCCAATGGACAGAAGAATGCCAATAGAGTTTGGATACACTTAAAGAAAAGATGATCACTGCGCCAATTCTAGTTTTCCCAGATTGGAGAAAACCCTTTCATGTTCATGTCGATGCTTCTTCCATAGCATTGGGGGTCGTGCTTACACAACCAGGAGAAGGAGGTATTGACCACCCGATTGCTTACTCCAGCAGAAAGCTGTCCACAGCCGAGAAGAACTACACCACTACAGCAAGAGAAGGACTAGCTATAGTGTATGCCCTACAGAAGTTCAGACACTACCTACTGGGCGCACATTTTAAAATGTATACTGACCATTCTGCTTTGAAATACTTGGTCAATAAGCCAGTGTTAGGGGGAAGAATTTGCAGATGGCTACTCCTCTTCCAGGAGTATGATTTTGAGGTTATTGTAAAGCTAGGTAGATTGAATGCAGGACCTGACCACTTATCTAGGCTAGAGTCGGGGGAGGAACCTATAAATCTGGAGGATAATCTACCTGATGCGCAGCTGTTTTCCGTTCAAGCAGCAGATGAATATTATTCCAATATCCTTGAGTTTCTCACTACCGGGAAAGCGTCGGCTGAGTTTACAATCCAGCAGAAGAAGCAACTTGTTGTCAAAGCCGCAGACTTCACTTTGATAGCAGGCCAGCTCTACAAACTGGGCCTCGATGAAGTCTTGTGCAGATGTATCCTACCGCATGAGAAGAACTCCATCATCGTAGAAGCGCACTCAGGAACCGCAGGAGGCCATTTCGCAGGAAATTCGACTACGCAGAAGATCTTAGCCACAGGTCTTTGGTGGCCGACATTGCACAAGGATACTAAGGAATTCTGTAAATGTTGCGACGTATGCCAACGAATAGGAAAACCCTCAAGGAGAGATGAAATGCCGCTAAGACCCCAGATAACACTGCGTGCTTTTGATAAATGGGCCATTGATTTTGTAGGACCTATCAACCCACCAGGAAAAAGAACCGGCGCAAGATACATCATTACAGCTACTGAATACCTCACCAGATGGGCTGAGGCGAATCCAATTAAGAACTACGACGTTGCCGCTGCCGCGCAGTTCATTTTTGAGAACATTATCACTAGGTTTGGATGTCCAGTGATTCTTATGAGTGATCAGGGTACACATTTCCTCAATGAGACTATAGAGGCCCTTACTGAAGAATTCCAGATTAGTCATCATAAGAGTACACCCTACCACCCTCAAGCTAATGGTACGGTGGAGGCATTCAATAAGATTCTCGAGAATGCCTTAACAAAGATCTGTAATCAACAAAGAGATGATTGGGACCTTAGAGTCACAGCTGTACTATGGGCTTACAGAACCACATGCAAGAAACTAACAGGTCACACACCTTTCAGTTTGGTGTATGGACAAGAAGCAGTTATGCCCATAGAATACATTATTCCTAGTCTCAGAATTGCGCAAATCACAGAAATGGCAGATACTGATACTATGAGTGAAAGACTTTCGCAATTGCTTGCCTTAGAAGAAGATAGACTTTTAGCCGGATTCCATCAACAGGTACAGAATGCAAGACAGAAAGCTTGGCATGACAGGCACATTAAGAATAAACACTTTGAAGAAGGAGACTTGGTACTCCTCTATGATAGTAAATTCATCAAGTTTCCAGGCAAGTTTCGTGTACATTGGTTAGGACCTTTTTGGGTCATAAAGATAACAGGAGGAGGAGCAGTTCAGCTTACGAAGCTTAATGGAGAATTTCTACCTACAATGATCAACGGGAGTCGGCTCAAGCTTTATCGCGACGGCCACTCCACCCTGTCGACTTAATACAGTGCCAAAAGAAATGCAGATGTCCAGTGTAGTTGAAAGAGGCATCGCATTATCAGTCTACACGGAAGTCG
This sequence comes from Larix kaempferi, assembly GCA_027924585.1. Lineage (NCBI taxonomy): Eukaryota > Viridiplantae > Streptophyta > Pinopsida > Pinales > Pinaceae > Larix > Larix kaempferi. The sequence goes on along the minus strand of BSBM01000500.1, from coordinate 4,555,478 downwards.
CGAGACACTTTTAGTCCCAAGATTCCCGCGCAGTTCCTTGAACCATCCGCGCATATCAATAAAGTTTGTTTTGAGCGAGCCTATATTTGCGCTCTTGCGAAGTTTTTCCAGGTCGTCAAACCATCGCTCTTGCGGCATTCCCTGTGTTAAGTTGTCGCTTGAGGAGTTCTCGTTGTGGACCCCTCCATATGCACAGTTACCTATGATGAAGTGACCCACCGAAAAATTTGAATTACAGCTGTTATGTAGCCGCGTCTGAAGTATTAATGCAGGATAAGCCCGCCATTTAATTGTAGCCGCTCTGACAGATTCGGCTCGATCTCCGTAAGATTTCCATTTATGTCATGCGCCGAAAGATTTAGCTTCTCCTGGAAGCCTGTCAGAGCCCGTCCATCACAATTAATGCACCGCAGAGGCGCAAGGGATAAGGGGCTTGTCAACTCATGCATAGGCATCTACAGCTAGTAACCCCACTTGCCCGCATTTACTGTCACCTATTAGCTATAAATACCCCGCACTTGTATATTTTCGGGTTACTTTTCTCGAGTTGCATAGTCTTGTTTGAGAATCAAAGTTATTGTTTTCAGAGTCGAGTTGTGCAGAGTGCTTCCTTTGTTTTCAGCGTTCGTAATTCACGTTGTTTCGTCATTCGCCTGTTCAAGGTTTGTTGTCTATACCGGTTCACGACGGAGAACCTGTCTACTGAAGAAGTTGTTTTTCAATTTATGCGCCGAGGCTTAGATTTCGGCATGACTACTCCGGTGACAGCGCCGAGGCTTAGATTTTGGCATGACCACTGAAGATGTTGAAGAAATCATCAAGTCTTGGTCGGATGAATGGAGGGAGGCCGCCAAAATTGCACCCGCGATGCCACCTCCTGCTGTGCAAGAGAAGGATAAGGGCAAGGAAGTCCCTGAGCAAAGAAGTGATGAAGGTTCGACAGAAGCAGCGACCAAGAAGCAAAAGGTGTCGCACCCCCCTGAGACCATTCCCTCGGGGATTGACCAGTATTTACAGGAGCAATTTCGTGAGCTGCGGACCGCGCACGCTCATATCAAAAGTGCTCTGGACCTGCAGTTCGTAGAGTTAAAAGGTCTCGCAGGAAGAGTTGCGCAGACCCATGCGCCAGCATCTACTTCGCAGGCGCCACAAGTAACCACAAGTACCGAGCGAGTTGAAGTACTCGCAGAAAGGCATACTGTCGTGCACATCCCGACTACAAGCATGACACTTCCGGATCCTCTGGATGCACTACAGGTAAGCACAGTTGGGCCCATTGAAATAAATTTGTCTTTGATTCCCATAGAAACCTTGCAGCTAGTGCACGAGAAAGTTTCTGTTGAGTTGAGAGCTAGAGAGCTCTCTACATTCCAGACAAACCAAAGACTGCAATCGCAGGAGATAGAGCTGAAGGCAGGCTACAAAAATATCTCTGAGAAGCTCGCACTTTATGAAGCACAAGACATTGGCATAAGGAACGCAGTTGATGAAATTTCCCAGGAGTTGCCGGCCTGCGACATTCAACCCGACCTTCCTCTGGTTGAGAAAGTTCAAATTATTGGAGGAAGGGTGAAAACCTTGGAGCACGAAATAGTTGCTATGGCTGAAGACCATAGAACGCAGATCGCCGAGTTAGAAGCTCGTGTTGCAGCGCATTCTACAGATGATAGGCATGAACAATTTGAAGCGCTACGCAGAACTTCCACACAAATGACGAGCAGAGCAGAAGAAGCCGAGAACCTAATGAACCAAGCTATGGAGGTTTGGATGGAGCTTGAGACGCTCCCTTTCAAAATTGGTCTTTTGGAACAGGTACAAGCCGCAGAACAGTCCCTAACTGTTCTGACTGAAGAAGCTAAGGCCTTAGAAGGCTTAGCAAAAATGAGGAAAATGAGTGAAGTGCGTAGAATCCAACAGCAACTGCACAAGCTCAGAAATGAAGATGCTAAACTCACCAACAAAATTCAACCATTTATGGATGAGTATGCTGATCTCACTGCCCAAGTCGAGGCAAAGATCAAAGAAATTGCAGAATCTCAACAGATGATTGATGGCATAACTGAAGAAGAAGCCACTGCAGAAACGGTGCAGACAGCTGTGGAATGTGTCGACGAAATGGACTCCGCTATTGCGTAGTGGAAGAAAACATTCACGGAGACCCAAGCAAAAGCAGACGCGCAAGTAAAGCGACCAAACGCTAGTGCGAGTGGCTCGAGGGTGAGCCACAAGTAAGTGTTAGGGGCCTGTTGGAGCCTAGGCCGCAGCTATGGTAAAGTTGCGAATTTTGAGGAAAAAGCACAAGTGTTGAAGGGAAAGTGCTAATTTTGAATAAACATCAATTTTTGGGCAGAAGGAAAAGGTGCGCAGTACGGTGCCAGATGGATGAGCTTAGCGCAGATTACGGACCGGAAATAGCGGAGCTCGCGCGCACACGTCAAAGGAGAATAAATGTGGCCGAGTAGAGAGCTCAGCTACCATAATAAATGAAGCAACGGAGTAGAGGGCTCAGATACCCTCATTAAGGCTAAGTACAGAAGTTATGGTTGCTCTAACCAAGGAAGAGCAACGGACCAAAGCATTGAAGGCGAAGGACAAGGAGCGGTAAACGATGAAGCGGCGCCCAGACCCGCAATCTGCGCCGAAAGTCACGGAACCTGCAGGAAGCGGCGACGTGACTACAAGCGGCGCCTATAATACACCTAGCCATGTCCGTGGTTAGGGTTTTTGGGGAATACTGCTGGGAAAGGCCCACAGTTTTGTAAAGGTGTGACCGTCATGGCCACCTATATATATGTGTAATTGTAAAGGATAGATTTTAGTTGGTTAGTCAGTTAGTTAGTAAGCTAGCCATTCAGTCTTCTATTGTATTGTTAGAAGACAAGATTTAGAACTGGATAGCCGTGAAGCTAATCCCTGAGTTGCAGACAGTCTGAGTCGACGTCTGAACTATTGTAATCTCTGAAGAGAAAGAGATTAGATTGAAAGAAGGGCTCTCAGCTGTGTGCGTGGAGTTTCCTGGAAAGATCTAGGCTGCAGCTGTGTGCGCAGCAGGATTGTAATTCCTATTCTGTGATTAATATAAGATACTCTCCCCGTGGATGTGGTTTCCCCGTGGAGGTGAACTTCATAATTTTCCTTGTTGCGACGTTGAGTTGTATGATTGCATGTTTTAATTCACTATCTGTGTGTACATGAACATTGCGTTATCTTTATGAATATGCTAAGTATGTTCGCAAGCTTTCTTGATAGCTATAATTGTTAAGTGTCGAAGAAACCTGTAGAACGTTGTCACTGCAGCGATCGAGGCATGCGTTACTGCGCTGGGCGCGCAAGTAGGAACGATACATAGGGTATCAACACGGAGGGTAATCACCTCATGCACTGGAAACGAGGGACCTTGTGGTTAAGCTGGTACGAGTTGCAGCGCTGTCGCACTGAGAGATACAGAGGAGTGAGACATTCCGCCCGAGAACTCCTGCGAGAGGGGAGAAGACTGTAGTGTCCGCATCGCCAAGGTTGAGGAAGCTTGATTCCTTAGACCCCCATAGCCACTTCGGGTGAGACCTCGAGCTACTGCGCAGCTCGTTTCCGAGAGGGCCAGTGCGCCAAGGGGTTTTGTTGCTGCGCTTCATTAAAACCCGGGTTTGTCCAAAAAGAAGCCAACAAGAAGTGTCCGTCGATCCTTCTTATGTTCAATATTTTGGATACATGTGAATTGCTGGATATAGGTGTTCACAATTCTCTACTAAATGAAGGGGCTTCCAATCCTTAATGTGGATTACGGAATTTGGGTGTTAGCACCAATTTTTATCTAGATGAAGTGGAGGGTTAGACCCTGAAGTAAATGGAGAAAGCCTTGGTGGTTGGAGCAAAGTGGCCCTGAGGAATTCTAGGTGGGGGCAGTTTGATCAATATTTGTGGCTCAAGGGATGAAATGACCAAAGCATAAGTCTAAACATGGCATAAAGGATTAAAATGGAAAAAACCCGCCTCAGTTAAACAATGGAGCGCATGGGAGGCAGAGATCAATGGCGATGAAGATCCACGGCTGAGAAGCAACCTCACGAAAGAAGTAGGGGGGTGTTTTAAGTAGAGGTGGCATGCGTAGCCCACGAGCATGTTGGGATTAGATCGACGGTCTATGATGTAGATCCACGGCCAGGAAATACTTCGTGGATGTGACTTGTGCGAAGAAAATACATTCTCATAAATTGCAAACTTTTGGTAGGGGGTGCAGGTTCGACGTCCCAGATCCGACGAAGTTTGGATCTACGGCGGAGAATAAGTTCGCAAAAATGAACTAGCGCGGATAAGTAGCAACCCCAGATTTTGCGAAGTATGCTAGGGAACACATTTTCGGACGACATGGATATGAGTAAAGGTCGAGATCGATGGTTGAAAGGCGCGTCTGTTGTCGAATGATGGGCCTAAGAACAAAGGCCACATAAGAGTCGTCATATGCCCTCTACTCAACGCGAGAGCCTAGTCAAATCTGATCAATGCCATGCCAGAGCTCAGTAATCATCCTGCGGCGTGTGAGGGTCCTATCGAGAAATCATCCCTAATGATCATCCTGATCACCAACTTGTTATAAGCAGACTCCCAGTGTTTATTGTTCACGTCCAAATTCGAAAGGGTGGGAGGCTCAAAGTCCCAGGATTTTTTCAGTTGCGATTTTGGTCATAAAGGAAATTCAAGAGGCCAAGGTGATTTTTATGCCAGTGCAGGCATGGTCTGACATGGAGGATGACCACGTTCCTTCATCGCTTGTGAAATTCGACCACGTAGATGGAAGTTCAGCCAGGGATCTTCAAGATCCCAGAGAGGGACAGGTGCCCATGAAAGCTCAGTGGAAGAAGAGGAAAGGGCTCCGGAAGGTTGAACAGCCCACTTGCCAAACTATGGATATTCTCAAATATTTCATAATCCTCACTGAGGAAGTGACACCTCTTCCTTCGACAGAAGAGGCGCAGGTGGTTGATTCCCTCAAAGTGGAGGATTTCTTCGACCAACAGGGCCATGTAGTAGCTCCAGCGTAAGATGGCAGCCTGCTCATGATATTTTGTTTCCTGTCATATCAATCTATTTCGGATATGTAATATTCCTATATTTTTGAGGCATGTTAGGGCCTGCCAACTGCTCAGGGGCCGTAGTATTCCACAATCATGTAGTGACACCTACAAAGTCTGTCATGTTTTTCTATCAACTTTCATTCTCTGTTGTAATTAGCTTTCAAAGGTGGTGGATTGGGCCACATGGGTGTCGTCATATCCATAACTGTTTTCTGTTAGAAATTTCGAGCCAAAGGGCCTATAAATTCTCATGTAGTAGAGATAACAAAGGGTTAAAAACATTTTGGGACCCGTGAGTTTTTTCTGTGTTGAGCATTTTTGAGATACCATTGAATAAAATCTGGCAAGGCCGAGCAAACATTTTTACTAGAGATTCATGTGTTATTGGTCTAACAGTCTGTTTACTTCTCTTCTTATGTGAATGTTTTCCTTCACTGTTTAATTCACCTTGTTATGCTTTTTCATGCTTGGATAAGTGTTGTACTGGAATAGAATTCATAGATGTTATGCTCTATTCCTTTCATTTCAAGCGTCCATAACTATTTTCTGCTAAAGTTGATATAGACTTCATTATTATATGCTCTATATTGATGGGCTATTCTTCTATTCTTCTTAATCACCAAACAAAAGCTCTTTGACTGTGAGCTGGTAGTTATCTTGCCTCTGTGTGGGTTTTTTTGCAAATCATTGTCATGATAATCATATTTTTTTTGTTCTAACACCACTTCCCAATGGATTCCCATCTCGATTTCAACCAAACAATAATTTCATCTTAGTTTCATTCACATATCTGGCCTTGTTAGACCAATTTGTGAGAGATCCCTCTCAGGAGAGTAAGAAGCCAGCTTATTTCTCCTAAAGTGGTTTTGTGGTTACCCCAATTTGGCCTCTTTGCAACCTAGAGGTACATTTTGGGTGCTAGCAAATTCGCGTCATTTCCGGGGAATGAATGTTATATTATCCCTGGGTAGAATGACAAAGAGTTTTAGATCTGGTTGTTGATGGTGAACAGTAGTCAGACATTGAGGAGGTTGTGTACCATTCACCTAGCGACTCCACTCATGATGATATCAGTATGAAGGTGAATCCACTAGGAATATTGGTGACTCCATGTCAAATTTAAGATGTTGAAGATCTTATAGCGACTCCACATTGAAGAGATCCAACATTCCACTATTTTGCAGGCTACTCCACTCATGATTCGATCAAATTTGCAGGCTCCGATGGAGAACAAGCCCAGCTGACAGAGGCATGGGAGAATTAAGATTTAGGTATCAAAGTGTTGATTTCGCAAAGAGATATTTTTCTTATGCATGGACTTCCTTTTATCCCTATGTGTATGTATCAAGGAATTTCTGTTTCACCAAAAATCTTTAAGTCATAAGGGAACTTCCTTTGTATATCCTTCATTAGAAATTGCAGATGTACATTCTTCTTTCATTCCTAGAGCTGATCTTGTTCCTTCTTTTGAACCATATGACATTCATAATCATCCTTGAAAACCCCATGAGATTGAGGTTAATGACTTTCCCCTTATACATACTCCTTTGCCTTCTAGATCTCAGCAGAGATATAGTAGTTTGAAGCTACCCACTTTTCTTCATGGATATCTCCCCAAATACCATAAATACCTCTCTTTATTTGATGGAGAAGATGGGAGTCTTGCAGCAGAGAAACATGTTCAAGGATTTGAGCATTTTCTGGATATTTTTGAAATAGAGCATGATGATGTCTGTATGAGGGATTTTGCCCAATCTTTCCAAGGAGATGTGAAGAGATGGTTTAAGCACTTGCATCCTGAGTCCATTCATACATGGGAAGAGTTTTGAATTCCTTTTTGGGGTTTTGGGGTAAGAGAAGGTCATTGGACCAAGCTCTTTCAGATTTTTATTCCCTAAAAAGACAAGAAGGTGAAGCCATGTCTAGTTTTAAAAGGAGGTTTGCAAGCTTTTATTATAACATGCCAAAGGAAATTCAGCCTTTAGAAAATGCTGCTAAATTGCATTATGCATCTGTCCTTCCTTCTGATTTGTCTTTTATTCTGTTGGAGAGGAGATCTTCCACATTGCAGCATCTGTTCATTGATTCATTGGAGGTTGAGGATAATCTCAGGATATCTGGAAAAATTTTAGAGCAAGACATTGAGGGTGGAATGGAAAGGGAATTAGATATATTGAAGAAAAATATGAACCAGAAGAATCTATTTTTCATTCCCATCCTTTTCATGGTGAATTGAGGAGTGATTAGCCCAGAGATATACAGGGAGAAAATAGCACTAATATGTTTTATATAGATTGCAATCAGCAGGTTGAAGTTTCTGCTATGGAGAGTTTTAAACAAGATTTCATCTCTCCTATATATGATGAATACAAAGATGAATACTGGGATGAGGTACATAAACAACAAAAAGAAAATTTTGGAAATTTTGGGATTGCTGGTGAAGAAAATTCAATTGAAATTTATGGTCTAAGGTCTGAAAATAGTGTGGATAGTAAGTGGGATGGAAATGATTGTTTTCCTTTATGTTATCCTTCATTTAAATTTCCGAAGCAAGGGGGTGAAAGCACTGACCAAAAGAAGAAATTCGAAGTGATAGAAGGTGTCATAAACCTCTTAGAAGTGAATGAAAGGAATAAGCAAGCATACGATCAGCCCTGCTATTTAGAAAAACCAGTCATAGAGGGAAATCAGATGGTAGCCCTGGATTTCACCATTGTAGACCATAGAGATAGTAAGCCTGATGAAAGCAATAACCTGCCTCTCTGCTCTAAACTATGTGGTACAGTGAAATAAGGTTTTGAATTCATGAACGAGGAAAGCTCAAAGGCCTTGCAGGTGGAACCTTGCCTTCATCAGAAAAAGGGAGGAGGGACTGATTATCAATATATTCATGAAGGTTTCCAACAAACTCGGGTTTTTCCCTTAGCAGAAGATGGAGTAGATGGTGGTAGCAATAAATAGTTTCTTGTTGTTTCTCATGAATTTAATGAATACATTCAACATGTTGATTAGATAATAAGCACTCTGGAGGGGAACCAGAAGGGCCAGTATACATTTTCTTCATATCATTTAGGCCCAAAATCCTTGCTCCCAGGGGAAGTTCTCCTTCTTGAGCCCTTTGAAAATCAGGAGGGAATTTCTTTCGAAGCTCCATAGCAGAATCAGGTTTTTAATCCAAGAATTCTAAGCAGCCAAAGAAGTGATATTATTTATATCCCAGGTGTTGAAACAACACCTCATGATATAGAGCTATAGTCTCAGTAGGAGCATGTATATGAGTATGATTCTTTCAGCCCTATTGGGTTTGCTAAGAGATCGAGCATGCATAATTTTCAGGTTCTATTTGAATCTTGTCATGAACATTCCACTCCTATACTTAGTGTGAATGAAAAAGGAGATGAGCATACCACTTACAGCTCTTTTGAAGGGAAATTGTCCACTTTGCAAGTAAATTTACATTTTGATAAGGTGCCAGGTAGGTTACAACTGAGGCAGCCCTGTCATGTCGAAGGAATGACAGAGAGTTTTGGAGGGTATCATGCCTTTTATGACCCAGTAGCTGGTTACATGGAAAGAAATCTCTAGTGGGAATGATTGGTTATATTTATGCCAAAGGGATTACATCTATCATCATTGCTCCGTGCAATTGTGTCCTTATTTTCTGACTTTAGTTAAGCATGATGTGAAAGCTTTCATGTTAGATCAGTTGTTGCATTGGTTACATTGGCACTTTTGTATCACTTGATATGGTAGCCATTTCAACAGCATGGGGTAGGGTAGTTTGTGCATAAATAAGCTCGACATGGCGAGCACCTTTTCATCATTTTCAGTTGCAGTAGTGTATTACAATCCTTAGTTTGGTTTCCAGTATGTACAGTTTAGTTCAGTTTTTCAATTTCAGTCTTAGATGGGGAGTTGCAGGTCATAATTTTGTGATGAGAAAGGCCCAATGGATAAGGCACTGGCCTGCGGGGTTCATTTCTACCTCACAGGGAGGATAGCATCCCCAATTGGAGCCAGTTGTTAGCACCAATTTTGATATGGATGAAGTGGAGGGTTAGACCCTGAAGTAAATGGAGAAAGCCTTGAGGGTTGGAGCAAAGTGGCCCTGAGGAATGCTAGGTGGGGGAAGCTTGATCAATATTTGTGACTCAAGGGATGAAATGAATAAAGGATAAGTCTAAACATGGCATAAAGGATTAAAAGGGAAAAAAAATGCCTCAGTTAAACAATGGCGCCCATGGGAGGCAAAGATCCGTGGCGATGAAGATCCACGACTAAGAAGCAACCTCACGAAAGAAGTAAGGGGGTGTTTTAAGAAAAGGTGACATGCATAGCCCGCGAGCATGTTGGGATTAGATAGACAGTCGATGATGTAGATCCACAGACAGGAAATACTTCATGGATGTGATTTGCGCGAAGAAAATACATTTTCATAAATCATGAACGTTTGGTAGGGGGCGCATGTTTCGACGACCCAGATCTGACGGAGTTCGGATCTATGGTGGAGAATAAGTTCCCGAAATGAACTAGCGCATATAAGCAGTAGCCCCAGATTTTGTGAAGTATGGTAGGGAATGCATTTTTGGAAGTCCTGGATACGAGTAAAGGTCGAGATCGATGGTTGAAAGGTGCGTCTGCTATCGAATGATGGTCCAGAGAACAAAGGACACATTAGAGTCATCATATTCCCTCCACTCAACGCGAGAGCCTAGTCAAATCTACTCCAATGCCATGTCGGAACTCAGTCATCATCCTATGTCGTGTGAGTGGTCCTGTCCAGAAATCATGCCCAATGATTATCCTGATCACCAAATTGTTGTAGGTAGACTCCCAGTGTTTACTGTTCACGTCCAAATTTGAAAGGGTGGCAGGCTCAAAGGCCTAGGTTTTTTTTCAATTGTGATTTCATTCATGGAGGAAAATCAAGACGCCAAGGTGATTTTTATGCCAGAGTAGGAATGGTTCGATGTGGAGGATGAACACGTTCCTTCATCCCATGTGAATCTTGGCCACGTAGATGAAAGTTCATCCAACTAGCCCGAAGAGCCCAGAGAGCGACAGGTGCCCATGAATGCTCAGCGGAAGAAGAGGAAATGGGTCCGGAAGGTTGAACAGCCCACTCACCAATTTGTAGAGATTCTCAAAGATGGCATCCTATTCATGATATTTTGTTTCCTTTCATATCAGTCTGTTTCAGATATGTAATATTCCTATATTTTTTAGGCCTCTTAGGACCTTCCAACTGCTTAGGGGCCGTTGTAGTCCACAATCATGTAGTGACACCTGCAAAGTTGGTCATGTTGGTCTATCAGCTTTCATTCTCTGTTGTAATTAGCTTTCAAAGGTGGTGGAAAGGGCCACATAGGTGTCGACATATCCATAACTGTTTTCTGTTAGAAATTTCGAGCCTAAGGGCCTATAAATTCCCATGTAGTAGAGATAGCAAAGGGTTGAAAACTTTTTGGGACCCATGATTTTCTTTTGTATTGAGCATTTTTGAGATATTGTTGAATAAAATATGGCAAGGCTGAGCAAAAAATCTTCCCAGAGATTCATGTGTTATTGGTCTCACAGTTTGTTTACATCTCTTCTGATGTGAATGTTTTCCTTCACTGTTTAATTCACCTTTTTATGCTTTTTTATGCTTGGATAAGTGTTGTATTGGAATAGAATTCATAGATTTTATGCTATGTTCCTTTCATTTCAAGCGTCCATAACCATTTTCTGCTAAAGTGGATATACAATTCATTATTATATGCTCTATATTGATGAACTGTTCCTCTATTCTTCTTAATCACCAAACAAAATCTCTTTGACTGTGAGCTGGTAGCTATCTTGCCTCTGCGTGGGTTCTTTGCAAAGCATTGTAATGATAATCATATTTTGTTTGTTCTAACTCCACTGCCCAATGGATACCCATCTCGATTTCAACCAAACAATAATTTCATCTTAGTTTCATTCACGTTTCTGGCCTTGTTAAACCAATTTGTGAGAGATCTGTTAGGATATTCCTATACTCCATCCTAGTCCTACCAACATTTTCATTATTTTGCATTTTAGTCATGCATGCATTTTTGAATGCATCCCTGTCATCAGGTTGGTGTCTCCTAGTACCTAGAGCTTAGTTTACTAGCCCTAGGAGCCTGATTCTGCTAAGTTCTAGCCGTCCTAGTCAGTGATGCGCCCTCCTTTCACCTACCACATGTGAAAGGATCCATTCTTCACCTACCACTCAGTTACACTTCAGTTAGTTGAGTTATTTATGGATCTTTCCTTGATTTAAGGCTAGATTGACTTGTTAACTAACTGAAACACTTTGTTGGTCCCCCGGTGAGACTAGATTGCCTATTTTGACTACAGTCAGCTCCCCATGCACCCTCCACTGAGCCTCCTTCACTACATTAGTGCTTCCATGTGCCAGTTACACCTACCACACTCAGTTAGACTCAGTTTGACACATGGTTGACCGTTACGTGTGCATTAATGACTCCACTGATGATGATTAGGACTCCTAGTAGTGTATTGTTGACACTCCATTGATGATGATGATGAATCCTAGTGCAGATAAGCCACGCCCATGCAGGCTAATTTGAATTTCCACCTTGGTATTCGAATCCCCTCCACTATTGTATTATTTAATGTTCATATTATGATTAATGAATTAGTGTGTGATGTTATTTTTCTTCTATCCGAGTTCTATTGTATCATAATTCTGTTGCTCCTTTACACTGCATTGACCACTCTTATTCTATTTTCCTGCTTAATCTTAATCTTTCTTGTGAGGTATACATAAACTGTTAGATCTGCTGTGAGGATTTTCACAAGATCCTTCTCAGGAGAGTAAGAAGTCATCTTATTTATCCTAAAGTGGTTCTGTGGTTACCCCAATTTGGCCTCTCTGCAAGCTAGAGGTACATTTTGGGTGCTAACATCAGGATAAATATTTTTTATATGTTATAACTTAGCCAATGTCCTGATCCCTACTATTTACTATAGAAGTCGGGAGTTGGGAATTGTCGTCCCAACCTTCGTAGATTAAATATGTTTACATTTCTCTCTTAAATGAAAGGTCGACCGACCCTTCTTTTGCTCAGTATTTTTCCCGTGTTCAACATTTTGGATACATGAATTGACAGCCGAGCCTTCGTAGGTTGATTATTTTACATTTATCTCTTAAATGAAGGGAGACACTCTTAAACAAAGAGGATAGTCTGCACACAACAATTTTGGCATTATGCGAAGTTTGCAAATTTGAAGATGTGTTGCAAAGTACACATAGTAAATAAAATCACGAAGTAAAGAAGGGGGTAGTGATGTGAAGTTCTATCAAGAGAATGGAAATGTGTAGTGATATTCACCACTCACCTAACCTTCGGCGAAGCTAGAGAAAACTAGTCGTTATAGTTTTTGTTTCAAAACTAGCCATTATACAGTACTTTTGGGAAATCATATTTTTCCACTTTAAGGCATACTTGTCCGTTGAAGACACACTTAATGTAAGGAAAGAACCAATATATAAGCTATATTTGGAAAATGGACATAACATTTAATGTTAACTTAGCCATTTTTGGGCTCTTCTTAGTGTGTATTATGCCTATAAAAAAGAAAGAAGCGCACCGTTACCTGTTTTATCGTGATTCTTAATTTTACCGTGAGTAAATTCTAAGTGTTTACCAGCGAAGAACAGAGCATTCCGACAGTACATGTATGAGCAAGAAGACTTACAAGAGATATTAAAGAAATTTCAACAGTCTGGTCTAGAATCAGTTATGAAGACTGCCGTGAAAACAACAACTCAAGAGAAGGGTGGGACCTCTAGAGACACATAAAAATCCAAGCAGAAGGATAAGAAGAAAGAAAAGGAATAAGATAAGCCTCAGGATGCATAAACACTAAGAGAACAATAGGTAGAGCGACCTCGGGAGAGGTCGATTCTGTTTATACCTAAATACATTCCACCTCGCATAGAAGATGCACTGATGGTAGTGTTGAAGAAGAACATGCAGTATGACATACCTCTGCCGCCGATGTCAAGCCATGTTCGGGAGAAGGAAAACTTGTTGGGAAAGATCCCAGAGTGTAAGTTCGTAGATTACGATCTGCTGAATTTGACCAAGTATCTGTAGTTTCAACCATACAGTTACATGCGTAGATAATTTGATGAATCCACTAAGCATACAACCATACAACCACCAGACTAGATTTCACTGTTAGAGCATTCAGTACTGTCGAACATGTTAAGGATTCCACACTTTGCGCGAAGTCCAGAGATAACAACTATCATGCACACACCAAGGATACTTGTGGCTAGACCGCAAGATAGATATAAATATCAACTTGATCTATAGGATCACCCATCTAAGCAAACGACCTGTTGAATACGAAACGGATTTTTTGGGTAAGAACAAAGATAAAGAACTCTCCAAGAATATGAAGAGCGAGTTTGGGTTAATTAAAGGAACTTGAGGGTACCAAGCAAAATAGATTAAATATGTTGCCACATGGTTCATAGTGCAATTTCTCGTAAGCAGAGTACTAAGAAAATGCAGACCGAAAGAAGTGTCGGCTGCTGCGATCTACCTAGCTGCTAAAGCTAAGGATGAGCTACCATTCAACTGGGAAGGCTACCCGTTGAATGAACTTTTGGATGATGTAGCGGATGCACAGGACAATAAGTTTCACTTCAGTTGGTTGATAGTCCTCATCGCATTTGTGGGATGGAAAGATCCAAAGTACCATCTGAATGTACCGTTGTTCCCTGGTGACTGACGCAACCTCGATACCCAAATATGCGGAGCAAAGAACAAAGAGAAAGACAAAGGTTGAACAATGTTCAACTATATACATTTTATAAGAAATTATGCGAGGTGATTCCATGCACTTCGCGTATCCCAAAGAAGATAACAGCTGTGTACATTAGGAAGATGAGATTCAAGGTTGGTATCCATTGTATCTTCATACATCCGATAGAGCCATAAAATACAGAATGGTATGAGGGTCAATATCAGCTGGATGCGTTGAATATTCACCTTATTATTGAGGATTGGATGCTGGAATGGAAAGTTGATGCACCAAAATAATTTCTGACGACATCTGATGAAAGCGTCGATGACAATGATCAACAAGAGAAAAATGGTGCTGGAGGAGAAGATGAAAAGCAACAAGAAGAGAAAAAACAACAGCATGCTGGCGATCCGTTAGTAGGATAAAATAGAAAGAACCTTGACACAGATGTGTTGGAGGTGGCGAGAAGAAAGAAACAAAAAGTGAATAAGACTTTGCTTGATGCTAGGTTATAGGACGATGACTATGACTACATCGTAACCAGAGTTCATGCACATATAGAAGAAACACTTTTATAAAAAGACAAAAAGCAAGAGCAGCTTCACGCAAGCATGGCACAAAGTATTGCCTAGTTGAGAAGTATGATGGAAAGGGTAGATCAAGGACAAAGAGATATAATGAAAGAACCAGAACCTGAAGATAGATCAAAGGAGTAAATCCGAATAAAAAGGAAAGCACCCCCACTAACGATGTGACCTCATATGGTGAGGATAGAGCCAACAAATGTCATATTCCCATCTGATGAAAGAAGCTCACACACTTAGACATTAATGTGGGAATGTTTCCTATAGAGGGACTGCATGATCTACAGTTGCATGTTGTAGAATAAATAAAATATAGGGACATAATAACATACAACCATCAATTCAAGTTGGAAGATAGCTACAATGAATTGAGGAATGAATGCCGAAAAAAGATGAATGAGATAGCGTATGCTCGAGAAAGGTAGAAGAAGTTGAAGAAGGTCGTCGCAGAAGTTTGTGAGAAGATACCAGAATTTGACAAAGAACCTGAAGTTGAAGCGACTATAGTCAAGATCGACACTGCAGTCGAAAATCTTAAAGAAACGATGGAGGACATGAAAATTTGATACAAAGAGAATATTGGAGTATTGGAGGCTAAGCAACAACCTGGTACTCCACCAGAAGTAAATACAACAGGAGTTGAAGAGTTAAAAACTTCGAAAGAAAGCATCACCGCAGAAGTTGCGAGGTGCCAAGATTTATTAGAAGAAGTGACCAAGTTATGGGGCACACTGTAAGAAGACCTAGAATTGCAGAAGATTCATGGTGAAGTACAAAGGAATCAAAAGGACCTCAACTCAATGAAAACGACGATGAAGGAATTTCTGCTGATGCAAAGAATACATATTTCACAAAAACAAAGGAACTTCAGAAAGAACTAAAGGCATTAAACACCAAGGTAGCATAAAATTTGGGCAAGTTGCAACCAATGTAGGAATAGGCATTGGTGGTTTCTGAAGAGATTGAGGTAAAGCTGCAACTAGAGCTTCGCACAACAGAAAGCACAGTTAAAAACCAGATGTAGGAAATTATATTTGCGATGCGGCTCAACAGTGAAGGAATACGAGCAATAAACTAAGGAGGTTGTTGCAAAGATGAGTGCAACATATCAAGAGTTCACAGCAAAGATAAATATCCCAAGCAACGTGAAGTCAACAAAACCTATTGCAAGTGACTCAGGGATGAGTCACAAGTAAGTGTTTGTGGCCTATTGGGCGCAGCCCAAGAAGAGGAAGTTATGAAGGAAAGTATAGTTAGGCAAGGAAATGCATTGACCATTTTTGGGAGAAAAGCGACTCCACAAATCGAGGGAAGAAGGTATGGAGTGAATATTAGTGGAGAAGAAAGGACCTGTTTCCTCAATGAAGACAAGGTACTAAGGACAACCAGAGGTGGTTGGCATAGTTAAGGGCCGAGAGGAGACCTGACTGCTACAGGAGCATGTATTAAAGAAGTAGAGTGGTGTAAAGAACATGCCACCTCAGAATTCATAGCTACACTTTCAGAGAAAGCGTTAGATTTAGAGGAAGCGATGCCAAGGGGACAACAAATTTAAATCTTATCGTGGTTTACATGAGAAGAACAAGGTTTTTGGGTTTTGGGTACTATGGGTGTTGTCCCATAGTTATTGTAATATGTGACCTTCGGGCACATCTTCATAAGGGTAATTTTGTATCAGGAAGGGTTAGGTGTTATAGGTTTGTTGGGATTTTGATGGTTAGATATACCTTAGAATAGAATAGTGATGAAGAGAGAAAGACTCTACAACATAGTGCGTAGAGATATGATTGTAGAGAAGAGTCTACAGCTGATTAAGCAGACTGGAACTGTTACCCTTCCGAGATAATAAAAGAAAATTTCATGTGGACTTAGATCCCTCCTGGGGGTGAACCATGTAAATCTGTGGGTATGTGTATGCGTTTATGGCATTTTTTGTATATGAGTTTATGTGCGTTTATGTATTAACTTTCATATGTATGTGAATGGTAATCTCACATTGAGTAATTGGAATACAAGTGCGTGAATGTGAAGAAGAAACACTTAGTATCATGAATGCGTAGCTAACTGGTGAATACAATAGAGATTCAACGTAGTTCTGTATATTGCGATAGCTGTGAAGTGCGAAGTCATCTGTTATTATATCCCATTAATAGATTTTAAATAGAACGTTAAGAGAGGTTGTTAACCACATATGTTCATCACCATGGTTACAGAAGCTTGATTCTGTAACTTGCCCATATTCGCTTCGGGTGAGACTTCAACCTGTTTACAAGGTGATGCTTGTTGGCTCGGTTTTGCAACCAAGCTTAGTGCTATGGGCACCTACTAACTAGTAGTAGCAGTTTCAATAGAAATAAAAACAATAAACTAAATAAACAATACTTTTCATGGATCTAAACAAGAATCTAAGCAAATAATTTAAATATTTCAAAAATCAAGAACAAGAAACATAAGAAATAATTTTTGTATTGAAAAGTGGGGGGCAAGCAAGTGCTTGCGATATTACCTTCAATGGTGAAGGTTGATGTTGAGCAACTCCCAAGATGAGTAGCTCCAAACTCCAATAGGTCTCTTTCTCCAAGGTTGCTTCAATGGCTAAAAGTGCTCAGGGGAGATTTCAGCAGCATAAGGATGAGATAATGGAAGGATCTGAAATGAGGAGCCCCTACCACCTTTTTATAGGTTTTGGTGGTGGGAGATACCATTTGTGGTTTTGTGGAAACCAATGGTATTGACCAACATGGTTTAGGTAATTTTCCCTCCTTTTTCCTTTTTTGAATAAAAATAATATTTTAATTCCCTTTTTAATATTTTTGGGAATTTGGACCCTTTTTGAGGGTTTTTTATGATTTTCTTGGAAAAATAATCTTTTTTAATGGAAAAAGGGGTGTACCAAGGTCTTTTGGTGACCTTTTGTTGGTTTCAGAGGCTCAGATGGTGGAAAAGTGGACAAATGGGTCATGTGAGTAAGGGAATGAGCTAGTGAGCACTTTTTAGGTGTTAACAGATTGCCCCCTGATGTGTGAGGGCAGGAGCTCATCGTATGGCCGATAGACATCATAGTTCTTTTGTCCTTTTTCTGGGTTTTAGGGGAGAGAAGAGACCGGTTGGAGACTGGAGCCACGGCCCTTGGAAGCTGCAAAAACAAAAAATATTACATTGCCTCAATATGAATGAGGTATAATCTCTGATAAAGGACGAGGCGGGCATTCCCATGCTCGTATCAAGACATATACAAAACAATTAGTCCCAAGAAGGGGGATCTAATACGTAAAGAAATATACTGGTACATCATAATGGTCCAGAGGGGACATTATTGTGGGATATACTCATGATCATGACTGATCTCAATAACTGATACACTGGAATAACTGTGGAACTGTTGAAACTGAAGGTGTCCAACATCTGTAGGGACTCAAAGACTATGAGTCATCTCTGAGAAATAATGTAACTGTATACTCAAGGGAGTATAAAACTGGGGTACATCTGAATACTGTCGCCATACGCAACCCGGATATCTATAGAAAAAATGTAACTGGTTGTATCCATAGGTAGACTCTCAAATGTGGAGGAGTCAGGTGGTATCCGGGGTCTTCGACTAATAACTGAACGGACCAATACCCTGTGCGAGTCTCAACGATGCGATCAAGGTGTTGAAGTCGAGCATGTGAGAAACAACCATTCGGAGAGGCACTGAGGATTCCTATCGAAATGATTCGTAGGCACTCATCATAAATGGTAATGAGTCCAAGACACTCTTTCACCTCTGCACTCTTTCACAAACACCCGGTAATCAACCCTCCTTGTTACCCAAACCACCATTAGTCCCTAGTCACATTGGGGTTACACCCATCCACACAATCCCCTTTCTATTTCCTCCTTCGGGTGTAGTGAGCGCCCCGGTTATGGCTACCCTTAGTCTCCCCGGGTTAACATTGGGATTACCCGTGTGGTATATTACGCCTCCCGTTCCTCCACCGACACCAAATGTCATCCTGCAACCGGTGCAACCCATTGTTACTTCTACCCAACCACCTCCCGGTATCACGACTCCTTCGTCGTCGACGAATCCCCCTCCATTCGTCAGGCCCACTGGGGGCAGAGGCCCACAACCATACACTGCGGTTCCCCCACCCAAGGCAGTTAAACCTCCCCCCATATTTCGTGCTCCTCCAAAATGCTCGCTGTGTGATGAGTTAGGCCATCCAACCCATCAGTGCCCACAGTTACCTGCATTGCAGGAACACATGCAAATGTTGGACGACGACCCCAACATCCCGGTGGTCAAACTAGATCCAAACCCTATGCCTCGTGATAAATCACTGCGTACCAACCGCCCATGTGCGATATGCAGTATTTACGGCCACTACTCCCACAACTGTCCTTACATCCCAGACTACAGAGCAGCTCTCTACGAGATGAACAATTTGGACCTAGAGACTGCACCCCCTACTATCGAGGAGATCTACCCTCCCGCATCATCCTCATCTGGAGAGATTAACACCATCTACATGATCTCTTCGACTACCACTACCTCATCACTAGATTTGACCACTCAAAGCTCCCGCAATGATGAAGAGGTTCTCGAGACTCCTACTACCTTTGATTATCCCGGGGAAGACATGCACCATCGTCCATACTTCCTCCCGGAAGAGACTTCATCCACCACCGCTACCCAATCCACGGTTGAGTCCAAGGATTTCCTTCCTCCTAAAATCGACTGGTTAACGGATCCCATGGCCGATATTTCTCCCGTCATGCACATTGACATCTCTGACCCACTTGCTGCCCTTCATACCATCACATTAGGAACCTCCCATAGTGAGCATGAGATCGGAGAATACCAACAACTGTTCCAAGAATTCACTGATGTCTTTACTTGGTCAGATACCGAAATTCCTGGCCTTGACCCCGCCATTTATACGATCTCCACTGGATACCCCTCTGTCTGGTCGGCCCCTTCCATTGATCCCTTTGACACACAGGTTCAACCCTTTCAAATCGACCAGGAAACCACATGTCCACAACATGGGGGCAGGCCCAAAACCTTGCCTACTCATCATCACCGTGATCCTCGTCGGAGATACTGGGGGCATCCACCCCACAAAGGGAATCCCCCATCATCATATCATCACTTCAGTATGCCACCACGACCCACAGCCTCATGGTATAACACCCCTCCAGCAGTTGATCAATGCCCTATTGATCTCTCTATGAGACAACATCTGCACCACATTGACACCTCTGAGTTAGGGGGCATAATAGATTACCTCGACCCCGGGATAGGGGGCATGATCAATCATTTTGAACCTTCCCCATCATCTCTATCTCAACACCTCAATGAGCCCATCGTTCAAACCAACACATATGTGATCCACAATCACAAACCCCATAATTTAAATATTTCAAAAATCAAGAACAAGAAACATAAGAAATAATTTTTGTATTGAAAAGTGGGGGGCAAGCAAGTGCTTGCGATATTACCTTCAATGGTGAAGGTTGATGTTGAGCAACTCCCAAGATGAGTAGCTCCAAACTCCAATAGGTCTCTTTCTCCAAGGTTGCTTCAATGGCTAAAAGTGCTCAGGGGAGATTTCAGCAGCATAAGGATGAGATAATGGAAGGATCTGAAATGAGGAGCCCCTACCACCTTTTTATAGGTTTTGGTGGTGGGAGATACCATTTGTGGTTTTGTGGAAACCAATGGTATTGACCAACATGGTTTAGGTAATTTTCCCTCCTTTTTCCTTTTTTGAATAAAAATAATATTTTAATTCCCTTTTTAATATTTTTGGGAATTTGGACCCTTTTTGAGGGTTTTTTATGATTTTCTTGGAAAAATAATCTTTTTTAATGGAAAAAGGGGTGTACCAAGGTCTTTTGGTGACCTTTTGTTGGTTTCAGAGGCTCAGATGGTGGAAAAGTGGACAAATGGGTCATGTGAGTAAGGGAATGAGCTAGTGAGCACTTTTTAGGTGTTAACAATGCTGAAGGGGCCAGTGAAAGGGATTTTGTCGTGTCTACATTTATCTCATGAATGAAGGGTCGGTCGACCCTTCTTG
The DNA here is from genome assembly GCA_027924585.1 of Larix kaempferi. NCBI lineage: Eukaryota > Viridiplantae > Streptophyta > Pinopsida > Pinales > Pinaceae > Larix > Larix kaempferi. The sequence goes on along the minus strand of BSBM01000500.1, from coordinate 4,534,973 downwards.
TGCTAAGTATTCTTCCGGTGTTCACCATTCTGCATATACATGAATTGACATCTTATCCTTTAGAGGTTGAATATTTTTAAAATTCCCTCATAAATGAAGGTGTGACCGACCCTTCCTGTGCCCAGTATTATGTTCATAATAGTTCTATACTGCAAGAAGAGTCGGTCAATCCTTATCGTGTTCACAATTATGGATACAGGTGAATTCACAATTCTCTACTGAATGAAGGGGCGACCGATCCTTCTTGTCCGACGTCGAAAGTTTGGATAAATTTTTTTAATATGTTATAACTTAGCCAATGTCCCGATCCCTACTATTTACTGCGGAAGTCGGGAATTGTTGGCCTAGACTTCATAGATTAACTATTTTTACATTTCTCTCATAAATGAAGGATCAGTCGACCCTTCTTCTGCTCAGTAGCATTCAAGTGTTTACCATTCTGCATAAACATGAATTGACAGCCTAGAATTCGTAGGTTGAATATTTTTACAATTCCCTCATAAATGAAGGGGCGGCCGACCCTTCTTTTGCCAAGTATTTTGTTCATAATATTTCTATATTGCAAGAACGGTCAGTCGATCCTTCTTGTGCTCACCATTTTGGATACAAGTGAATTCACAATTCTCTATGAAGCAAAGGGGCGGCCGATCCTTCTTGTTGGATGTCGAAAGTCGGGATAAATATTTTTTATATGTTATAACCTAGCCAATGTCATGATCCCTACTATTTACTGCGGAAGTAAGAAGTCGAGAATTGTCGGCCTAGCCTTCGTAGATTAAATATTTTTAAATCTCTCTCGTAAATGAAGGGTCAGACGACCCTTCTTTTGCTCAGTATTATTCCAGTGTTTACCATTATGGATATACATGAATTGATGGCCTAGCCTTCATAGGTTGAATATTTTTACAATTCCCTCTTACATGAAGAGACGACCGGCCCTTCTTGTGCCCAATATGCTGTTCATAATAGTTACAAACTGCAAGAAGGGTTGGTCGATCCTTCTTGTGTTCACCATTCTGGATACATGTGAATTGTTGGATATAAGTGTTCAGAATTCTCTACTACACAAAGGGGAGACCTATCCTTCTTGTCGGAAGTCGAAAAAGCTCACTCAGGAAAAACATATTTATCCAAATAGGGTGGTTAGTTGGCTTTGATCGGTGAAGAAGGTAAAATATTAGAGCTATTTTATCTGGATGGGATTAGTGGAAACCATGCCTTTTATTCAACGATGGATTTCCTGAAAAAATGGAAATGGTTTCCAGATTGTGGTTGGCAGAGATCGAATTCTGGGCACAAAACATTCGGGTATTATTATAGAACATATCCTCAGTTGTATTCAAAGGACGGGCATATACTTTTGAATATATATGTAATAAACATCTGAGAAGGATCTATAACATGTAGGCATGCAGGCTATCAAACATTTGTCTCATTATGGAGGAATGAAGGGATTTTTTGTACAATATGGAGGAAGGAAGGGATTTTTTTGACATAATATATACTAAGTTGGGAAGGATTTTTTGGACAATATTATTTTTATACATTACTTAAAATAGTTGTATAATACGGTAGAATATTAGTTAAATTGCATAGATAAATAGTTTTTGGTTTATTGATTGTGATATGGAATGCTAAATGTTCATGTGGATGAAAGATGACAAACATGGTTATTATGAGATAAAAACCTGTCTGACATGTGGAATAGTGGCCATTTGGGAGACGAGTTGTTTCACATATAACAAATGATTATCATGATCATTGAATTTTATGGACAAGAATATGTATAGTTTATTTGATTCATAATATGAATAGAAAGAGGCTCTCTTTATTCTGGGAAAAAGAAAAAAAAAGCATTTAACTATGATGAATTCTGCATTAATTTGGAAGAAATAACATTGAAAATATTTAAATGTGTGAACCAATGCATATATAATGAATTCTAATTCACATAGTACAGTCAAATATGAGGCAAAGTGATAAGACGGTGTAACACAAAATACATTCACAAAAGAGAAATTAACAGATTGAAGAAAGTGACAACAAATGAATCTTTGTTTCTGATAGACTTGTACTTCTGCTCTTCATTAAAGTATTCAAAAAATATTACATCACTATATTTTTTGCTCTCATATCCAACCCCGATTACTTTGTAAAACCAAAATTTATAAAAAGTGATCTTTCAATAGACCCTCCTTGACTCTTCGCTAAAAAACAAAAATTCAAATAATTCCCTAAACTTCAAGAACATTTGTTTTGTTTTCGACCAAGATTGTATAATATTTCTTTGATTTGGGATGATGTAACACTCGGGTAGTTAACAAAGGAACCTCAACTTCATTTCAAATTAAGACACTTGTATATTCATTCTTGATATAACATGTATTATGTTTTCCCAAATTTTTCAACAATTTTCGATTGCTCTTGATTTGGGATATCATAATCCATCATTTTTTTCACCGTCACCTCCAATTCTGTGCATGCTGTGTAACATACAACTGGTAGATCCTTCTTAATCATTAGAAATTGTTCAAGTATTTCAAAATCATCGGTCAATTTATCAATTATTGTCTTTCTAGTTAATCCTTTGACCAAACCTTCAAATTTTGAGTGATCCATACAATCCTGTACTATCAAACTATGATAATTTTTTTGAGTCATTAATTTTCCATAATCACTCCAAAACTAAGGTAGACCAGTTTAAAAAATCCTCATAAATAATTCCTTAAAATTTTGAACTTCAAGGACCATCTGTTGTACTTTGTCTTGTACTTCTTTAAAACGATCATGCTTGCCAATAATTCTTCTTAACGAAATGATGATTGATGGTCTATCTTTGATTCCAAAACTCTTCATATATAATTGAGTTAGAGTGTTTAAAAATCAGACTGTATTTTTAGCTGTTTCTGAAGGCCTTTTGCATAATATCTCGTTTGCCACTTTACACCTATGGAGAGCTATGTTTTCTATAGCATCTTTATATTCCATAGAATTCAAATGTGACCAGAATTTTGTGACTTCCACTGATATCACATCCCATATAATGTGTTTATCTCCTTGTAATGGAAGACTACATGTCACTGTATCTTTTAATTCATCAACTTTATTTTGCAACCGTTTTCTATCACTCTAAGATTTTTTCTTTTCTTCGGAATTTTGAATTACTTCTTGTTTCAACTCTTGGTTTTCCACTTTCAACTCTTCTATCTCTAAATATTGTAGAATAATTTGTGACATGGAACTGGTCAGTTCCTCTGTGGAGGAATTTTCCATTTTTCCTTCATCCGTACATAGATATTGATCCCTTGGCTTCTCTGGCACTTGCACAGCTTCAATCTGATCGGTATTTAACAATGAAATTTGTGACAACAATTCAATTCTTTATTTTTTCCCAAGCATGCTTTTCATCTTGTAACTTTAACATTTTACCTTTGTGAACCATCATTTCTTGATATATGGATTCTTTTTCTTGTTGTAATGCTTTCAAATATGGAGATTGCACATGTTGATTATTTGGCACCTTCAATTTTTTCTTAAGCATTTGAATGGTATTTTATTTTTCATCAAGGATCCTTGTGGTACACTGAGTGTTCCCTGGCTCGACACCCACAGTCACAAGGTCCATTTGTAGTCTTTTAATCTTGATCAAATTTGCCTTGTTTTCTGCCTTCTCTTGCCTCAATTGACTCCATCTTTTCTATCACAGACTGCAATTTAGAAAATTTTAAAGTGGATTGTAATAAATCAGAGTACAGGACATCTCCTGTTTGTTTATGTAATTGAATATTATCAGGTATATTAATACCATCAAGCTTAACTTCCATTTCAGAAAATTTCTCATCGTTCACCACTAAAAACCTTAGAGTGTTTCTTTCTAGATCCTTAACTGTAAGAAGGGAAACTTTTTGTTATTCCAACTTTCTTACTTGAGGGAACACTTTTTGAGATTCTTCCAAAGACTACTTCCTCTTTTCTGCATATTGTGAAAGGAAATAAAATTTGGACTTATACTGAGAGTTATTTCCAGATTCCTTTATTTCAGAAAAAAAGAATATTGCTGCATATTTATAGGTGGTTGCAAAATAAAAGTAGTTTTTTTCTGGAACAATTAAATCTTGTTCCTCCATACTAATAATTTCTTTTTGTTGTTCCACTTTGGAATTATTGCTTGAAACTTCTTCATCAACTTCCATACTATCAACTTCTAAAATAGTTCTCTTATTGGTGATATCAGATTTAGTTGGTGTCTGAACCAACATTTCCAAACTGCTTGTTTGTTCCATATTCACTTGTTTCTTATCTTGTTCAAATTTGAATAGGTTTTCCATTTCTTTTAATCCTTCAATTGTTTGATGATCAACAACCTTGTTTCTATTTTGTTGTCTCCTTTGCGATATGATTCGATGAGGATCATAAATAATCCTTTCATCCTCTTGGAAATCCACGATCTTTAATAATTTTTCTACTATAGATAGGGATGTCTTAGTCTTAATTATGAATGGACCAACTTTAAGAGGGAATTTAACATTTGATGAATTTTTGAAAACACTGAAATGTTCATCTTCTGAATGCAACCTTTGTCTAATAAATTACAAGGAAAAAAACTTGTGTTGAAAATGCTAGCAACAGATATAATGCTCTAGTAAAACCATAAACTCTAATTATAGTATGTTCCTTATACAAGAACCAATCACCTATTTGGACTTCTAGTGTAGGATGCAACATTTCTTTCATTTCTTCTAACACTTGGGGAAATTCAACCTCAAAATAATTCTATAAACTTCTTCCATGATTGTTATGGGGAACTCAAACATACTGATAAGTTTAGGAAGTTCATGAGAAAAGAACGTACCATGAAATTTCAATTCGTAAATTTTTGAACACAAGAACAAGTTCAAGAGATATGAATGATATATGAAATGCTTCAACTCGTGGAAATTCACTAACTGGACATGAATCACTTCAGCTAGGAATTCATCAAAATTAAAAGAACACACATGACTCGATTGTGAATCGGGTTAAATGATGTTAAGATTTAATATGCTAAGGTATAAAATATTAGTATTACATTCTATTTCACAACAATAGCATATACAAGATCACTAAAACAACAAGAAGCACATCATAAACACACGAGACACAATTTATCCTGGGAAACCCTCATGGGGTAGAAAACCCGACAAAGCTTCCTCAATACAGATGACCAGCAAATACAAAGATGTAATACTCAAACATGAGCTCCTTCTCAACCATATAAGATTTGTCTCTCACCTATGCGCCAATCACAAGTGAGTGAATGTGTGTTAAATGAGGAACACACCTCCTCTATTTATACACAACTCCGACTTGACTTTTACACTAACTAGGTCGGCCCCATCTTTAACCACTGGGTTAAACACCCCATTACAACTGAATATGGGCCGACCCCATTAGGGAAGTCTAATAACCCAAGTTGCCACATTCCGACGGAGGAATAAACATCTCTGGATATACAATAAGGTATTCATGGAGGAATGAAACATCTCCGGAATAATAAAGTACAAATATAATATTCTTAGAAGTTACAATATCTCAACACTCCCCTTAATGAGAAGGATATTATAACAACATCTGCAAGAGAAAGGAGTCATCAACTACATGATACACGATACATCTATAAATCATTGGAATCTTTCTTTAACATCATCAGTAACTCAAACAGTTACTGGAACATCTTCAAGATATTCAATACTGGAACATCAACATCTTCAGTACTGAGTCTTCATCTTCTACAGCACTCGAACAACTACAGTAACATTATCATCTCTATCTCTCGTTAAACACATCATCATGTGGATCTTCGATCAACAACATCATCATTTGGATCTCCCAATCAACAGCATCATCATCTGGATCTCCCGATCAACAACATCATCTGGATCTCCTGATCAACAACATCATCATATGGATCTCCTGATCAATAGCATCATTTGGATCTCCTAATCAACAACATCATTTGGATCTACTGATCAACAACATCATCTAGATCTCTCAATCAACAACATCATCTGGATCATCTCGATCAATAGTATCATCATATGGATAATCTCGATCAGCAGTATCATCATCTGGATCATCTCGATCAATAATATCATAATCTATATCATCTCGATCAAAAGTATCATCATCTGGATCATCTCGATCAACAGTATCATCATAGCAACATAATCTGCAATACACATGATCCAATTATGGGATGATCGATCCCTCTCACTTTAAGACACCTATCATGTCTATGATGCAATCCAGATTTACTTACAGGATGATCAATCCTGATCCTTTTAAGACACCTATCTATGGACGATGCAGTCCAGGTCAATTCAAGACATCTCTCATGTCTAAGGACGATGATGTCCTAATCCATTTAAGACACCTCTCATGTCTAAGGATGATGCAGTCCTTGATCCATTTAAGACACCTCTCATGTCTAAGGACAATGTAGTCCATGATCCCTTTAAGACACCTCTCATGTCTAAGGATGATGCATTCCTTGATCCATTTAATACACCTCTCATGTCTAAGGATGATGCAATCCCGACCACAGTGCCAGTCATTTTTCATACTAGATGTGACCTAGATTAAATCTAGGATTTACCACCACAGAGGCAGTCCTTTTTCATACTGGATGTGACCTAGATTAAATCTAGGATTTATCACGTACATTTTAAACCAACTCTTCAAGGACGATGCAATCCTATCACGTATATTTTGAACTAAACATTCAGGGACGATGTAGTCCTATCACATCCACTAGGGACCACTTCTCGGAGACATATGTCTATGGATCAATTCAGGGACCGAAGTCCAGGGATGATACAATCCCTCCTCGTCCACTTAGACAAAGTCTAAGGACCATATATCGACCTCATCGTTGGAACCGATAACCTCATAATCGACCCAAGTGTCCTCATAATTGATACAAGTATCCACATCATCAATACAAGTATCCTCATCATCGATACAAGTATCCATATCATCAATACAGTATCATCATCATTGATACAATATCCTCATCAATACAAGTATCCTCATCATCAACCTTACTGTTGATATAGGAAATCTCATCATCAATATAGGCATCCATATCATCATCGACCACATCACTCCCCCTTTTGAGGAGGGTCCTTCTGAACTACACCAAGCTTGTCTCTGAAAAAATTTACTCGAGACAGAGGTTTGGCCAATACATCAACAACTTGTTCGTTAGTGCTCATGTACTCGAGATTTATAGTTCCTTTTTGCACCATATCCCATATATAAAAATATCGGATCTCTATGTGCTTTAACTTATCATGGAACACTGTATTTTCTGTCATCTTGATACAACTCTGGTTGTCACATAAGATCATAGTGGGGTCCTCCTCTAAGTCAAACAGTCATGTTAACAATTTCTGAAGCAATACAACTAGCAGATCAAGCAACTATGTATTCCGCTTCAACTATGCTGAGAGCCACACTAGACTGCGTCCTTCTAAACCATGAGATCATGGCAAATCCCAAACAATAACATCCTCCTGATGTGCTCTTCCTGTCTGATACACTTCCTTCCCAATCAACATATGTGTAGCCATACAATCTAAAGTCATGATATCTAAGACAACATATACCAAAGTCTATCATACCCTTTAGGTACCTCATCACATGCTTTGCAACTATCAGGTGAACATGCCTAGGTTCTACTAGATACTAACTCAAGGTGTTCATAGTAAAGCATATATCTAGCCTTGTATTCGTCAGATACATCAATGACCTAATAATCTGTCTTTATAGAGTCACATCCACTAACTCCGATGAGTCATCGGCTAATAGCTTCAAGTTGGAATCCATGGGAGTGGCCATGGGTTTGCATTCCTACACATCAAATCTTTTCAAGATTTCCACAGCATAGTTTCCCTTGTTTGAGAAAGATTCCTTCTTGCCATACTTCCAGACTTAGGAAGTAATGCATCAATCCGAGTTCTTTCATCTCAAATTTTGTATCTAGCTTCTTCTTGCTTTCCATGATCTATTTATCATTCCCTGTTAGAAATAGATCATCCACATATAACAATAGTATAACAGGTTCATCATCCATAACCTTAAGGCAAAGGTTAGGATCAACTTTACTTTTGGTAAATCCAAAGCTTGTCAAGAAGCTATCAACTCTCTCTCTGTGACTGAAAATCATTCACACTCTTCATTGAGTGTTCTTTTGCATATCTATCCATGCAATCTTCATCAGATGGGTCTACTGATATGAGCCTCAATATAATTCAAACTTTGTGGTGCGTTCCTTCTTGCATCCATCTAAGAGAAGAATTTCATTTTTATATAGACACCATCTTCAACCTTGTAGCAAAGGTTGAAATCCACATCACCCATGGTGATCATTAAGCTCATTAAATGACTATCGATCCTGGGTATCCGTACAAAGATTTCTTCAATTGAGTCATGGGAGTTTTCTCGATTCATACTTCTTCTTCAATTACACCATTAAGAGAATGGTCTTATCTAGCCACTTGGAGAAAACATCCCATCATGATCCTCTTCCTCTTTCTAAGAGAATCTTCTAGCCACGAGCCTTCCATAGTATGTTTGATTTGTAAGTCTTCTTGTTGAACATCCATCACTTGTTCGGTGTTCATCATCCTTCTTTTGTAGATCATACCACATGATATTTTCTACAAATCAAAGTTAATTACATGATTAGTAATACTTCATAATAATCAAATCATGTTGACATGATAACCTATTATGCATACATATATGATTCACATAGTTATGCAACTATCTTGACCAATACTTTGGCACAACACATTTCCATATCCTATATGCATAGATTTGTTATCTAGATGCCTTCCGTCTCTACCAGAACATACTATCAAGAGCATGCACAGCTCTCAGCATGTCAGCAAAGAGGTTTCATTCTAGACAAGCAACAATGGAATGTTTTTCCAACTTACCCATCATATTCCTATTAGTAGTATACTATTCAATGCTATACTATGCATTATATAATCTAGGAATACAAATATGCATACAACTATTACAAGCAATATCATTAACTCTTCATAGATTCAAATAACAACTCAAACACTTATCTTTTATGTTTGTGTGGTTTCCTCCCGCTTGATCTCTATATGTCTTTGAACTTCTATTCATTCTGTACCACTATGCATGCTTAAGTGTGCACTAGTGTCATCCTCATGATCTCATACATAATCATACATCCATTAGTATAATCTCAATAATATCAAAACATTATATATGGTCATGATCATTTCATACATAGGTATACTTACGTAAGATCCTAACACAAGGTAGGATTCTAACTTGATATAGGAAAACATGCCTGGATTATTATACCCAAACAATATCTTCTTTGTTCTCTTCAATGATTTTAGAGACCTTGTGCTAGAACCTGCATATATCATAAGTTAAGCATAGTAGAACAAGGTCATACATACCTCGTAAGTATAGCTTCTATGTGATCAAAGACTATGGATGAGTCTTTGTCTCCATGTCATCATGGTCATAGAACTTGATTTGTCTTTCTTGATGTACTTGTATCTTGTCAGCAAACAACATTATCCTCATACAACACCACAGGTGAATTAGTGCAATCATAAGTTTCATTAACTTAATCAATGAATGTCTTTTATCACTCACATGCATTCATTATCAAACAATCATAATTGTACTAACCTCAATAACATGAAGACAAACATATTATGAACTTAATCAAGAATCAGATTTCAAAACATACATGTGTCTTCTCAAGTCATACATGTCGAGTAGTCTTCTCTATAAGGTTAAAACCATAACCATCCAAGGTAGATCACTTGTAAACATATTATGTATGTTCATGGTGCTAGGATGATAGGATATCAGTGCCATTTAAACCTTCTTCATCGCTTCCCTATGAGTCTCCCAACTTTGCTAGGGTTTCTTCTTACTTGGAAACCCTAATCTTCAATATCCTTCCTCCCACAACATTTTGATGGAGGAACAATATCTATGATGAATGGACTCCAAATCCATTATCAAAGCTTTCAATGTTGTATCAGGTGTCTCCAACATTGTACCAGGTCCTTCCAGACCTAAGAACTGAAAACCCTAAGTGAGAGCTTCTTCCTCCTCATCTTAGATTTCCTCCGTTTAGCCATTTCAGATGGGCCATATTGTTTCTGGTGCAACTCTAAATTTGCGGATCTGTAGGGTCTGAAACATCGGCCTATGGTATCCTGACCTTTCATCTTTCCAACCCCATAGTTCTGAACTCAAATGGATTGTTTGAGAGAGAGTTATGCCAAATGTCATAACGTGACCTGTTTATGGGATGAAATAGTATAGCGAACTTGTACGGAGTACCACATGTCACTGTTTGAACTTCGGCCTCTGAAAAGAGGACCTGTGAAACTAAAGTTCATTCCCTACCTGTCACATTTTATGAAATTTCATTTGGATCTGCCTAGCCCGAGATATGACCTTTTTTCCTAGGCCACTTGTTTATGACTGAGATCTGGATGAGGTATAAACCCTAACTTGTACTGATCATATCTCACAAAGTACAATGAATCTGAGGCTGTCTTTTGGACATAAGGTACAGGGGATGTTATCTACAAAATGTAGAAGTTTCAGATCCTGAACCTTTTCCAAAATGGATTTATAGAAAAAGTTCCATGATGACGGGTTTTTGCTATCTAAAACCCTAACTTTCAAATTGCCGCAAGTGAGACAAGTGTCATAAGTGCCATGCATTGCCTTTCTTCAGGATAACTCTTATACCATGTTAAGATTTAATATTCTAAGATAGAAAATATCAGTATTACATTCCATTTCACAACAATAAGATATACAAGATCACTGAAAGAACAACAAGCACAACATAAACACAAGAGACACAATTTATCCTTGGAAACCCTCATGGGGTAGAAAACCCAGCAAAGCTTCCTCAATATAGATGACCAGCAAATACAAAGATGTAATACTCAAACATGAGCTCCTTCTCCACCATAGCAGATCTCTCTCTCACCTATGCGCCAATCACAAGTGAGTGAATGTGTGTTAAATGAGGAACACACCTCCTCTATTTATACACAACTCCGACTTGACTTTTACACTAACTAGGTTGGCCCCATCTTTAACCACTGGGTTAAACACCCCATTATAACTGACTCTGGCCGTACCCCACTAGGAAAGTCTAATAACCCAAGTTACCACATTCCAACGAAGGAATAAACATCTTCGGATATACAATAAGGTCTTCACGGAGGAATGAAATATCTCCGGAATAGTAAAGTACAAATACAATATTCTTAGAAGTTACAATATCTCAACAAATGACTTGAAGAAGGAAGCCTAACATAACTTTTGTGATTGAATTATCACTATATAGACCAAAAATTTGACTTAACAAGGACAAAAATAACTGGGTATCTCGCTGAAAGACATCAATACTCAAAGGGAACAATAGGTTTTCATGCAACTGACCATCTTTCAAGAATTGTAATTAAAACTTGTCTTTTTCTTCCAGACTGCAATTTCTATAAAACTTTACCAAATTTTCTTTGTTAAATGACTCAGGGCTTTCAGGAAATGTTTCAGGTAAAACTAGAACCTCACGGATATGTTGTGCATTGACTTGGCATAGAATTTTGGTTGTATTTACATTAATTATTACCATTTCATCCTGCAAATAATTCACCGCACACCAACCAACAAATTCGGGGAAGTGCGGGCTCTGTTCGACAAAAAAATAATACATAAAAGAACCAAAAACACTAAATACATCCTTTCCTTGCAATCTAAACTCCATTAATTTCTATTTAGACTGCGAAATACTACACATAGACAAAATAGGGTCGAAAATATCCCTTTCCCTGTCAAATGAAGGCTCCTCGTTTCCATCTAAACTTTCATTGAATGAAACAAGGTCTTCAATTTTCTCCACCTGGGAAAAAAAATATGGAAAGTGAGGGCTTCGAGCTACCTATGAAGTGATCTTGTTGAGTTCTATTCTTGTTGATGAAGATAGGTGACCTGTTTCTCACAGCTTCGTTTCCTCCAGGAAACAATCAACAAATACATTTTTTCAAACTTCGAATAAACCTTTTATATAACATATGAAGCCCATGAAGTTGAATTGAAAATAACACCATCAATATCGGAGGAATCAAATCTAACGGATCACACATATTTCATTGGGTTAACATGCACAAAGTTCAACCCAAGAATGTGACCTGAGATCCACTTTTAATTGGGCTCATAAACTTTTCAAGTCCATCGTCAATCTTGTATGGGGTGATCCAACGGTATAGGACAATTTCACTGGGTTAAGTTGTTCAGAGTTTAAAGCTCAGGATGTGATGTGAAATCTTTATGAAAGTTATCTAATCGCATGTTGAATTCCACCATTGATGTGTATTGATGAATATCCAATGGTTTTGAATCATTTCAATGTTCAAAGATGCTCGAAGATTAATTAAAAGGATCTGACATGAAATATTTGTAAATCTTAGTTGGTTGCTGGTTTGAAATCCACTCTGTTGAACGGAGGTTTGTCAATGGTATATTTGGATAAAAATTGGCCAAATTGCCAACTTTGGAGAATGCCAAAATTGGTTAACTCTGCAAAATAGTAATTCCTTATTAATTAAAACAATATTGAAAGACTATTAAGATCAATGATGAATCGATGCCATTAAAAAATACAATATTTTTTATGGAGAGGCATGATTTTCCTAAAAAGACACAATGTTTCAAATAATAAAGTTCTTTGAAAATATATATAACCGTACAAATAAAATGTATGAAGAGGACCAGAGGTGTCTCTCAAGTTTTGGTAATTGCATATGAAAAGCAAGAAAGAGGCCAGTGAGATAGATAAGCATTACAAAATCTCGATTTTCCATTGAAGATCTGAAAAAACTGAAGTTAAAACTATTATAAATTAGAGGGTGGTTGGGTGGTGCTTGGAGTAGCGTGAGGCCTATTAGGGGGGTTGTTGGGGAATCCTTGTCTGTTGAGAAGGAAGAAAACTAGTGGGTGGAGAATTAAGGTGTTGGGGAATCCTTATCTATTAAGAAGGAAGAAAACCAGGGGTGTAGGTGCATCCTTTATGTAGTGGCAGAAGAATCTAGGAGATTAAGTTCTCCATCAAGTTGGTGCTTGTAAAATAAGTTTTTATAATATTAGCTTATTAATAAGAAAGCTTTGTTGGTTTTAACTTTGAGGTTTCCACGATAAATCAATGTGTTCAAATTGTTAATTTTCTTATTCATGTTACTTATGATTATTTAACTTGTGCTTAATACTAATTGTTTGTAAAATATTTGAAAAAGGAAGTATTGGTTCTCCCCCCCACCTCTTAGTATCGCTGCATAAACCAACACCCGCTGCATAGTGCCCTAGTCATCGGCTAGGGTCCTATGTAGTTGATGCTCTAGCACCTTTGCTTAATATTTTAAGCACTTGAGTGTATTGGCATAAATTTCTAGTCTCCCTAAGGTAAGCTTAATTCCCTTATACGTTTTAAGCCTTCTTTGGACTCCAAACTTCATGACCTATTTACTCGATCTTCTTAAGTACTTGGGACATAAATAATGCTAACAATGGGGTCCCTTTGTGTAGATATTTTGTACCTTGTCCAAGAGATCTTTAGTTGATGAACACTTTCCAACTTTATCTTTCACATGATCATATATTCCATGTAAGATGATATCCATTTCCATTGCATTATTATTTCTTAGCTTCTTCATGGCTGCAGTTTTTTGTGGTCTTTTTGGAGCGATGTAACCATTTACAACATATTTCCAGATATCAAAACCTTGTGCATGTAAATGGAGTCTCATTCTTATAATCCAACGATCAAAATTTGATCCATAGAACAGTTGAACCCCATCTGCAGAGTAGAGACTTTCATGTTCATCAATGTCCTCTAGAGATCTTCGTTCCATCTATCAGACTCTCTTGAAGGAATCGACCCTAATACCAATTGACTGTTGGAAAATTATAGTAAGAGGGGGGTGAATTAGTATTTATCACTTTTTAACACTTTTAACCTTAAGTACAACATGTAACATTAACCATTAACAATGTCATTCACTATCACATAAAACCAACACATAACATCATCCACAATGCACAAGAGATTTAACGTGGATCCGAAACCCAGACAAAGGAAAACAACATAATTATTTTCTTAGATAAAAATAACAAGATTTCATTCATAGGAAGCACCCCAACACCAAATGGAAGGATGCACCAACCCCCTATTTTACAAGATCCAAATTGAATAAAGCTCCAACTCCCTGATTTACCTGCACCAATTGGAAGGAGTCTCCACCCCCCTAATTTATAGGCTCCAACCTGAAGGAAGATCCAACTCCTCGGTTTACAAGCTCCAACTAGAAGGAGGCTACAACCCCTTGGTTTTCATACTATCCAACCTATATATAGGACTCCGGTCCTCAATAAAATCCAATTCAATATTTTTACTAGAACCAACTGGAAGGAAGCACCAACTCCTTGATATCACAAGCACCAATCTAAAGGAGACTTCAATCTCCTATCCTTTCCCCATCCCTCCAGCCTGATATGAATAAGAAGAACAATATTTCACTACCATTGTATCACTGTATCCATCAACCTATACCTGTATATATGTCCTTGTACCCATATAATTGTCCATGTACCTATATCTATCATTGTCACAATCATTGTATTGATGTCACTATCACAATCCTTGTTCATAACAATGAAACAAGCATTGTCTTTGTCACAATGACACAAAAATATCTCTGTCACAATGTCAAACTGTACATGCCTCAAATCTGTCCTCTAAGAATGCCAACAATTTATTCCAAGATATACTTCAGATGTATAGAAACACTAGAAAGATTCCTCCAAAGAGTGTAATCAAATCCTAGAAATAATCACCAATAGACTTCATCTATTTTCACCTTCAAACCCTTCCATCATAGACCTCATAGTACATTCCAAAACCTTAGAGGGATCTCATGCCAATAACATTACCATGGAATATTTCAATACAATCACCAATAATAATTATGCCAAGATCATCATAGAATGTGCCAAGATAATTACCAAGATCATCATTAAGTATGCTTATCTAATGTGCGAACAAGTTTGTGCTTCTAATACCGTATGAGAAATTTATGCAATATTTTGTCAACCTTCTTCTCTTGAATTTTCATTGTCTCTGTCATTGTCACAAACCCTAACATTCAAAAAGTATAACTCTTAACATGTAAGGAATAAAGATATGAAACTTTTACCACATATTCTTCAATATCGCTACGACATCTCTGTTAGTTTTTCAGCATTTAATTCAATACATCTAGGATCTTAACTGAAAGAATAACATGTACAACATATCAAGCATAAGAGACAAGAGACACAAAACATTTCACCGAGGAAAACCAAGAAGGTGAAAAACCCTGCAACTTCCTCAGAGATAGAATAAGCATCAATACAAGGATCACAATGATCAAACCCAAGAGATAGATAACTTCAGCAACATGCTCCTCCTCCACTTGTGTGCACTCATCCTCTCTCTCACTAATGCGAAGTGAGTGAATAATAGAATGCGTAAAATGAGAGAGACACACTCTCTATTTATACACTAACTTGACTTGCCTTTTAACTCTAACTAGGCCGGCCCCAACTTAACCACTTAACATAATACTAACTAGGACGACCCCACTATGGTGGTCTAATAACCCTTTAACCCAAAAGACTCATATAGGTCCGACCCCATTAAGGTGGTATAATAACCCATCAACTATAAGTTATGACACTTACAATATAACTTGCGACACTTGCAAGTACAATGGACGACACTTCCAATCAGAGGAATAATACATCTCCGTTGGGGATACAGTAAAGTACAAATACAATATACAAGTGAATATCTTCTGAAGTTACAAATACATCAACACTCCCTCTTAACTAGGAAGGTATTCTCTTGACACAAGTCATCAATACATATAGGCACAAGTCTTCAATTATGGAGTTGGATCATCATCATTGGATCACGGAGCATCATCATCATCATTGCTGCTGTACTCGACATCTTGATCACTGGGCTATCTTTGAATTCTACTCATCATAGGAAGTTCTACAGAGCCAGCCCTTTTTCATGCTGGATGTAGGCCCACCTCGTGCAGGTCTTCATCAACACTGGCCATACTGTGGAATCCTCAGGACTTATTACGTGCATCACAATGCCTCGAAAGAGTATCTCAGGATCCTTTATGTGTCGAAGCACAACCGGTAAGATCTCCCAAGTCAACTTACATGTGACCCCCACCACAAAACCTTGACAGAGTATCCCAGGATCCTTTATGTGCTAAAGCATGACCGACAAGATCTCCGAGGGAAATATTACATGTGATCACCACAAAACCTAGAAAGAGTATCCCGGGATCATTTATGTGCCGAAGCACGATCAACAAGATATCCTAGGGCAATATTACATGTGGTCATGTAAAAACCTTGAAAGAGCATCCCATGACTGATTACAAGCACACAGCTCAACCTATCGGATCTCCTAGGTAAATATTATATGCCATAGGACAAAACCTCGAAAGAGTATCCAAGGATCCTTTATGTCCTGCAACATGACCGACAATATCTCCCAGGGAAATATTACATGTCCTCCCAGAGCAAAACCTTGAAAGAGTATCCCAGGATCCTTTATGTGACGAAGCATGACCAGCAAGATCTCCCAGGTCAATTTACATGCTCATCTGCACAACCTGTCCACGACCATAGAGTATCATCTTGATAGTCATGATCATACCGATCATGTCATCTCACCATCCACGAAGCACAACCCAAATGCACATACACAACACTTACACCACCGACATGGGAGAACACATCTACCACCATTCGGGGAAGGCTCTATCCCTTACTTTTTCACCGTGGGAGAACACATCTACACCTTTGTGAAAAATGGCTTCAGCCCTTACATCTTCACTTTGGGAGAACACATCTACACCTTGTGAAGAATGGCTCCAGCCCTTACATATTGACCGTGGGAGAACACATCTACACCTTGTAAAGAATGGCTCCATCCCTTACATCTTTACCATGGTAGAACACATCTACTCCTTGTAAATAATGGCTCAACAATTACATCACGAACTTGGGATAACACATCTACACCTTTGTCGGAAAAGCTTCAACAATTACATCACAACCATGGGAGAACACATCTACACCTTTGTCGAATAAGCTCATGTGCATCTGCGTCTTTGGGACTCATCACACATGATCCAATTGATCATGCCAAGCATATACCTGATGCATATCATCCAGAGCATCATCCTGAAACTCATCACATATGATCATCCTGATCATCAACACAACATCATCCTGATGTATATCATCTGAAGCATCGTCCTGATTATCATCGCACAACGCTTACATCCACAGCCATGGGAGGATCCTCCTTCCACCATGCTTGGAATGGATCCTGCAAATGTGTCCCATCATTTCTTCCTTGAAGTATATTCTATCTGAAGAACACCAAGCCTATCTTTGAAGTGCTCGAACTTCACTCTGGCTAGTAGTTTGGTCAACACATTTGAAATTTGCTCATCTGTCGCAACATACAGGAGCTTCACTGCTCCTCTCTACACCATATCCTTGATATAGTGATATTTGATCTCAATATGCTTCAACTTGCCATGGAACACCGGGTTCTCATAAAAATTCACACAACTCTGGTTGTCACAAAAGATACAGGTAGCATCCAACGAGAGATCAAATAACGTAGACATTAGCTTCCTAAGCCATACTGCCTCACAACTGGCTGAAAAAACTGTGACATACTTTGCTTCAGCTGTACTCAGCGCTACAAAGGACTGCTTCCTGTTAAACTAAGAGATCACACCTGATCCCATTGAAGCAGCATCCTGAAGTGCTCTTCCTATCTGCAACACTACTCTCCCAATCTGAATCAACATAACCCTCTAGGTTAAACTTTTGATTCGCATCATACTCGAGCCCATAATCAACCCTACCCTCTAGGTACCCTAGAATATGCTTTACAACAATCAGGTGAACATGTCTAGGATCTATCAGAAACTGGATCAAGGTGTTCACCGGAAAGCAAATATCTGGTCTCGTGTTTGTGAGGTACATCAAGGACCCAATCATCTGATGATACACCATGACATCAACCGATTCAGGTGAAGCATCACACATAAAATTCAGGTTCAATGCCATAGGTGTGGCCATGGCCTTGTAGTCCATCATCCTGAACCTCTTCAGGATCTCTACTGTATACTTCCCTTGTCCAAGGAATATTCCATTTGTACTCTGCCACACCTCCATACCTAGAAAGTAATGCATCATACCCAAGTCCTTCAACTCGAACTCGGCAGCAAGCTTCCTCTTCGTGTCGGCACTCAATCTATCATCACTTGTCACAAACAGGTCATCCACATACAATAGAAGTATCACTGGATTTCCTTCCTCAGCCTTGTAGTAAAGGTTGGAATCCGCTTTACTCTTGGTAAAGCCCAAACTGGATAGAAAGTTTCCTTTCCTACCATACCAAGTCCTAGGAGCTTGCTTCAAGCCATACAAGTCTTTCTTCAATCTACACACATATGACTCCCTGTCATGTGTCTCAAAATTGAGTGGCTACTCCACATACACTTCCTCTTCAACTACACCATATCCATCTGGTGTACATTCCACTTCATCACTGCATCCAAAATAGGTATTGCTCTGATGGAAGAGTAAAAAGTCTCTTTCATAATCTATCCTCTCTTTTTGGGAGAAGCCACGAGGTACAAACCTTGCTTTATATATCTCTATCCTACCATCTGCAGCATGCTTGATCTTATAGATCCACTTGGAAGTCACAACAGACTTCCCTTCTGGTCTCGGGACCACATCCCAGACATCATTCTTCATGATCGACTGGTACTCCTCGATCTTGGCATCCTTTCATTACTTCATCCTGGATCCTGGGAACTTCAGATTCTTCAATATCTTCAATAGATAGTTTTCTCTAACTTTGTTGTTGGAACAAATGTTGTTTGTCCTTGTAGGTGATTGTACATGATCTTTCCTACAAGTCAGATTCAATTGCATGATTAGAAACTTCTCATAGTTTTTCAAAAACACATTCTTATGCATAAAGACATATGTCATATAGTCATGCAAATATCTTTAGCCAATGCTTCAATACAACATTTATCCATATCTCATAACATGTTAGCAAAGAGGTTTCATTCTAGATAAGTAGCGATGGAATGTTGTACAGTACCATAGGCAACTTACCCATTACTTGCATATTAGTAGTATATTGTTCGTTAATGCAACTTTTCTAATATGGATAATACATATCCTAAATCTAGGAACATAAGTATGTACATGACTGGACAACATCATTTAAGTAATCATATATACAAGAAATGACAATTCAAATACTTATCTTTGTTTGGTTGTAGGGTGAACTCCCTCTCAATATTTGCTTCCTTGGAGGAGCTACTGCAGTGTGCTCCCTCTTGATCTTTGCTTCCTGGATTACCTGTCCTTGAATTTATATCCATCCTAGACCACTATGCATGCTTAAGTGTGCACTAGTGTCATCATTGTGTTATCCTCAGGATCTCATACATAACCATACATACATTAGTATAATCTCAATACTATAAAAACATTATCATTCTAAATAATCTTATCATGTATGGTCATGATCATTTCACACATAGGTAATAAGCATTAGTATTCAAGGTTTCAAGGAAAACTTCTTTTACTCATGCATATTCTTATTGACCATAGGACTCTTCTGGTTAGTCATATCATCAATCAAAGTAAGAAACATAATATGCATAAACTATTGATTACTTAAACTTCGAACTTCAAGAATAATCATTCATACAAAAGTATAAGATCCTAACACAAGGTAGGATTCTAACTTGATATAGGAAAAACATACCTAGATTATCATGCTCGCTAGTTATGTCTAACATACCCATATAATGTCTTTTTGTTGTTCTTCAAAGACTTGTGCGAGTAACCTTCATAACTCATAAGTTAACCATTGTATAACCAATTTATACATACCTTGTAAGTAGAGCTTCTATGTGATCCATGAGTCTTTGTCTTCATGTCACCATGGTCATATGTTCTTGATCTAGAATTTGATTTGTACCTTTCATGATAGCGGACAACATCATCCTCATACAATACCACAGTGCATTAGTACAATCATAAGTGTCATAACCCTAATCAATGAATGTATTCTATCATTCACATGCATTCATACTTTTACTAGGATGATAAGACAAGTCTAACATTAATCAAGATTGTACTAACCTAAATATTATGAAGACAAACATATCATAAACTTAATCATGAACACACCTATATCTCCTCAAGTCATACCTGTCGATATTTCTTGTAGTCTTCTTATGTAAGGCCTTATCCTCATCTCCCTCTGAAACTAGAACTTCTTCACTTATGTAGGTGTCCAATTCATTCTCTGCTAGGATTAACCCAATCCACTTTGATTTCCTGAAAATGGATCTGGAGCTGGATTTGTTAGGATATTCCTATACTTCGTCCCAGTCCCACCAGTATTTTGACCATTTACATTTTCAATCATGCATGCACCTTTAGGTTTTGCATGCATCCCAGTCATCAGTCCAACACCTAGCCCTCAGTTAGCCAACCCCCAGGAGCTTCTCACTATTCAGTTTTAGCCCTCCAGTTGCTTAATGCGCCCTTATTCCTTGATTTTAGGGAGCAACTCACCCTTCTCCACCTACAAGTCCAGTTGTCACTTAGTTACACTCAGTTACAGTCAGTTACACTTAGTTGCACTTAGTTACACTCAGTTACAGTCAGTTATAGTCAGTTACACTTAGTTACATTGAGTTACACTCAGTTACACCTACCAAAGTTAGTTTGACTGATGGTTGATAGTTACTTGAGCATTGATGACTCCACTAATGATGATGAAGATTTCCAGTTGAACTCCGATGATCATGAGGACACCTAGTTGTGCTCCGATGACACCCTATTGATCTTATGATCACTCTGAGAGGCTAATTCGAATTGCCACCTTAGGCATTCGAATCCTCTCTACCATTGTACTATTTATTTGTCCATACTATGATTATTTAATTAGTGTGTGTGAAGTATTATTGCTTCTATCTGTGTTCTACTATACCATATTATTCTGTTGCTCATTATGCTATATTGTTCACTTACTCTTCATCATAATTACTCTTGTGAGGTACACATCATCTCTTAGATATGCTATGAGGATTTTCACATGGTATCAGAGCATGTTGAGAGTATTATTTATCTCCATTATTGAGAGTTTTTTGCAAGTTATTACCAAGATTTCGAGTGCAGTAGTTGTAGCAGTTTCTACATTTTTGCAGCAGTAGCAGTTGCAGTTATTCTATATTGTTTTTGTAGGTCCTCTACAGCTTCAATGTATTAATCAAGAATTACTCCTCTTGATCTACTCAACTATGATGAATGGAAACCAAGAATGATAGCAGACTTGAAGATCCATGATCTTTTTTATTGTTATTTTGAAAGAGAGTTGGAATCCCCCGAAGAGAAGATTGACTGGTTAAATAAAAGTGACATGCACTTTGCAGCAATAATGTTTTCTTTGTTTGCACGCCAGAGATTCCAATTCAAATACCGTAATGGTGTTGAAACTCCAAAGGCGTTATGGACTCCAAAAGAGATATGGGCTCACCTGGATGAAAAATTTGGCAGAAAGAATGAAGGACTTGGTCCTAACCCATTCGAAAGAAAGCAAAGTGATGCATTCACTCCTCTTGATGGTCTCTCAAATCATGCACCAGTATCATCTCATATTGAAGTTGTTGACAAAGAACTTGCAGATTCTACACTCATGCTCAAACTTTCTTCTCTTTCTATGCCAACTCACACTCTAGATATTGCAGAAGGTCCTAAATCCTCTCTTGCACTAGAGTCTGTTGGTTTGCATCATGATCACATGATTATTTCGGAGGTCAAAACAAATTTTGAAGGTAATTCATTCGCTCCTCTCCATCTAACTCCTCTTTTATACTACTATATGATCATAATTCCATGCTTTCAGAAGGTCATTGAAGAATATGGCCATTGCCATTCGCTTGGGATAATTTCTCATGCATCTACTGGTTTTTATCTCACCTCTCATGGTTCAAAGGAGATCTCAAGAAACCATGATTCAAGTCTTGGATCTAATTTGGATTCTAAGCAATTACTGCTTGGGATAATTTCTCATGCATATGATCGTTTTGATCTCACCCCTGCTAGTTCAAAGGAGATCTCAAGAAACTATTTTGTAAGTCTTAAATCTGATTTTAATTTCAAGCAAACATGTAATAGTTATTTTTGGCATAATCTCACCCATTGTGGTTCAAAGGAGAAGACAAAAGACTAAATGCACTTTCACAGATTTGATCCTACCTCAGTTGATTCGAATCACAGGTTCAAGGATCATTCTCATACTGTTGGATTTGTTCTCATCACATTCGATCCGAAGAGCAAGTACAAGCACATGCTTTTTGAGCATAATCCACTTCTTCCCAAGAAGAAGATACCTCCAGACATATGACCAAGCATCACACATGCTTGAGTTTGGAGAATTTATTTTTATGTGTGCCTTACAGTCTATTTTTTGAGGAGGGGGTATGTTTCCCATGAAATTTTCCCACTTCCTTGGTTTATTGATTGTTATTATTCATTGTATTGGGTGACCTTTGGTCTTAGTTACCAGGGCCCAGGATGGATTAAGGGGGGGGTGTTAGGATATTCCTATACTCCATCCCAGTCCCACCAGTATTTTGATCATTTACATTTTCAATCATGCATGCACCTTTAGGGTTTGCATGCATTCTAGGGTTTGCATGCATTTTGCATGCATCCTAGTCATCAGTCCAGCACCTAGCCCTCAGTTAGCCATCCCCCAGGAGCTTCTCACTATTCAGTTTTAGCCCTCTAGTTGCTTAATGCGACATTCTTCCTTGATTTTAGGGAGCAACTCACCCTTCTTCACCTACTAGTCCATTTTTCACTCAGTTACAGTCAGTTACAGTCAGTTACACTTAGTTACACTCAGTTACACCTACTAGAGTTAGTTTGACTGATAGTTGACAGTTGCTTGAGCATTGATGACTCCACTGATGATGATGAAGACTTCCAGTTGAACTCCGATGATCATGAGGACACCTAGTTGTGCTCCGATGACACTCTATTGATCTTATGATCACTCTAAGAGGCTAATTCGAATTGCCACCTTAGGCATTCGAATCCTCTCTACCATTGTACTATTTATTTGTCCATACTATGATTAATTAATTAGTGTGTGTGAAGTATTATTGCTTCTATCTGAGTTCTACTGTACCATATTATTCTGTTGCTCATTATAATGTATTTTTTACTCTTCTTCTATTTTCCTGCTTAATCATAATTACTCTTATGAGGTACACATCATCTCTTAGATCTGTTGTGAGGATTTTCACAGGATTAGGGTTTGTTAGAGAAACCCTAAAAATTCAAACTTTGAATTTCAAACTTCTGATTGGATGAAAAGATGCACCTTACTGAGCTGATCAAGCTAGTATACTTCAATTTTGAAAACTGCAAAATTTGACCCGTCAAAATTGCCTTTGAAATTTCCGGATCTTCTAGACAAGATTCTGAACTAGGGTTTGATTGAGCCCGGTCTTCTACCCATCCAAAAGGTTTGATATTGTGTTCTAAACTTTGATTTTTCTGAGGAGCTTCCAACCATGGTCACAGATTTCAAAAATTCCAACTTTTGCAAAAGCCCTAATTTTCCACCTTTCCGATCAAAATCCCGAACTAGGGTTTGATCAAGCCCGACCTTCCACCCAACCAAAAAATTTGATATTGGTCTCTAAATTTTGATTTTTATGAATAGCATTCAGCTGTGGACTCCGATTCCAAAAATTTCAACTTTCTACGAAGCTCTAAATTCCCACAACAGTGACAAGCCAAGAATGAAGATGCTTAGAATCCAATTTTGTTTTGATAGAAATATGCACCTGATTATTTCTGGTGCATCTCTGAAATTACGAATCCACAGGGTCTGAAACTTCGTCCTGTTGTAGCCGGACCTATCATATTTCTAACCCCATATGTCTGACCTCAATTGTATTCTTTGAGATATATTTATGCCAAGTGTTGCAACATGACCTGTTTATGGGATAAAACAAGAGAGCAAACTTGTACGGCGTTACACGTGTCACTGGTTCAACTTTGGCCTCTGAAAAGTGGACTTGTGAAAGTACACTACATTCCCTACTTTTCATGTTTTACTAAATTTCATTTGGAGATTCCTGTCCCAAGTTGTGAACTTGTTTCCTAGGTCACTTGTTTATGACTGAGATCTGGAAGAGGCAGAAACCCTAGATTGTACAGGTAATAAAACTGAAAGTACAGTGAATTAGATGTTGTGCTTTCGACACAAGGTACATGAGAATGTTATACATGACATGTAGACATTTCAGAACCTGAAACTTTTCCAAAATGGATTTATAGCGAAAGTTCCACGACGACCGGTTTTTGCTATATCAAGCCCTATCTTCCAATTTGTCACAAGTGCAACAAGTCTCATAAATGCCATACCATGCCTTCTTTTAGGCTAGCTCTGATACCATGTTAGTTTTTCGTCATTTAATTCAATAGATATAGGATCTTAACTGAATGAATAACATGTACATCATATCAAGCATAAGAGACAACAGACAAGAGACACAAAACATTTCACCGGGGAAAACCAAGAAGGTGAAAAACGTCGCAACTTCCTCAGAGATAGAATAAGCATCAATACAAGGATCACAATGATCAAACCCAAGAGATAGATAAATTCAGCAACATTCTCCTCCTCCAATTGTGCGCACTCCTCCTCTCTCTCACTAATGCGAAGTGAGTGAATAATAAAATGTGTAAAATGAGAGAGACACACTCTCCCTTTACACACTAACTTGACTTTCCTTCAAACTCTAACTAGGCCGGCCCCAACTTAACCACTTAACATAATACTAAGTGGGACGACCCCACTAGTGTGGTATAATAACCCTTTAACCCACAAGACTCATACAAGGCCAACCCCATCAAGCTGGTCTAATAACCCAGCAAGTATAAGTTACGACACTTACAATATAACTTGCGACACTTGCAAGTACAACTGACGACACTTCCAATCGGAGGAATAATACATCTCCGTTGGGGATACAATAAAGTACAAATACAATATACAAGTGAATATCTTCGAAAGTTACAAATACATCAACAATCTCCTCTAAAAGTCATTCTCTAGAACGTCATGGATCAAAATTTATAGTGAAAATACCAAACTAACTTGGTTAAAGATGATTTTTGAGTCATTTAAAAGCCTTGTCTTCCCAAGTTCATATATTTGAAAAATATAGCAAACCAAGATCTGAAATTTTAACCATATGCTCTTGAAGATATTTTTTGCATCTCCTCCAAAGGGTACTATCTGAAAAATTATGGATCAAAACTTATAAGGAAAATTCCAAATTGACATGTTTGAAGGTTATTTAAAAACCCTAACTTTCTGAGGTCATATCTTCGGAACTTGTTGGCTGTATTTTTTGTCTATGGCCAACTAAGAAGAAATAACTCACACAAGGCAATTAAAACAACCCTCGGTATGTTTGGTATAGCTAATTCTCCTAGGTTATGGTCCTGTTACCATCTAAGTTTCACTCTCTTAAGGAGAGTCCCTCTACCTAAACTTAGAAAAGTGTGTCTTAAACTAATGAACAAAAACTAACTGCTAAACTAAATCCTAATGAAAACTGTCAAACAAAAACTAACTATGAATCTACCAATTATACTAATCTATGCTTTTCTCTCTTAAGGAGAGTATATGTTTTGATTTTTTTCAAATTTTTTGAAAGAAGTTGTTTAAAAGATGAAAAACAACTAATTAAACGCAAGATCTATTTAACAACTGCTAAATAAGAACTAGAAAAAATTAAACTGAAATCTAAAGTTTAATATAAACTATTTAATCCTATCTTGGCCAAGAGCAAATTTATCAG
The DNA here is from genome assembly GCA_027924585.1 of Larix kaempferi. Classification (NCBI taxonomy): domain Eukaryota; kingdom Viridiplantae; phylum Streptophyta; class Pinopsida; order Pinales; family Pinaceae; genus Larix; species Larix kaempferi. The sequence continues at coordinate 4,508,838 of BSBM01000500.1, read as the reverse complement.
CTATGTTAACAGTCTGTTGACAGTATACATAACAGAAAATAAATAATATAACTTTGAAAGAAAACTTATCAAAGTTAATATTGTAAATAACTTTCTGTTTAATAATATTTTATGATCAGAAAACAATAAATAAGAAACTATTTATTATTTTTTAACATAAATGTCAGAGAACAATTAACATTTAGTATTTTAATATTTGAATTTAAGGATGTTTAACTGATCAATTGAATACCGATAGAAATACAGGTTAATCAAATAACAAGCTAATATAAACGTAATATCACTCAATCAAATTATTAATGAAAACTTAATAAAATGACAGATATAATATTTAAATCAAACATAAAATATAATTTCGATTTGAGTCATTCAACATAATCAATACAATTACCTCAAAGTATAACTATAAATGAACCAAGAGAAGAAGATTACCATGGAAAACATATATATAAATTCATAAAGCTGAATAAAAAATATGATACAAGTCAGAGAACCAGTGTTGAACAAAATCACAGGAATAAAAGTTCTGGTAAGCTTGTAGCACACTTTTTGGTCAATTACTCCAATGCATAGTCTCCTTCCATGTACTCGAATCCCCTATCCTAGGTCATCTTCGTGACTTATATACAAAAAACTAATTAACTACTCTCCTAATTCTATGCATATCCTTACTAAAAATGATCATTCAGTTTTTTAACAATTGTTACATAGTAAAGACAAACAATTCCCATTATTGTTTTAGTGATCAAAATTCCCTCAAAAGAAGGCACCTGGCATCCATATCATTGCAAGACATACCTATTTAAATCTCTCCAAAAAAGGCCAAATTGAATAAAGCAAAAGTCAAAATGTCATGGCAAAAAGCATTTATGATGATTGGAATCTTCACCCACCTGATTCAGATAAGTTTCGGAGCACGGGGAGTGATCTATAGTTGAGAAATTCGCCTACCTTCATGCAAATTCGTTTTTGTGATTTGGCAATTGATTAATGGGTTGTTGGATTTTGAAATCAATGCATGTGGGGCTCCTTCCTCAAATTATGGGCTCCAAACTCAAGTTTAAAGATGAGTTAAGACTCCAAGCTCGATTTGGTTGGTGTTGACATGGATTTGATTGGTTTTTGATGGAGTTTTTGGCTCTCTTCATCACCAATTCGAATTAGGGTTTTAGCATTGAGTTTTGTTATATAAGAGAGGCCATTTGGGCTTTCTCTTCATGGAGAATTATTGTAAACTTACTCTGCGGAGATTGTAATAGCTATTGGCTATCATTGGAAATAAAGTTGGCTTTGGAGGCAATTTGTGTACACTTCTATTGGTTCATGAGCTATACATTTCTTTGAGGTAATATCTGTAATGTGTTCTTGATTTATGCAATTTCAAAGTTTGATTTAATTACATGCTTAGATATCTTTCTTAAGAGCATAGGGAAAACATTTGATGGTCCCAATTTGTTTGCTAGGCTTAGGCTTGAATAATATAAAGAGTGAAAATTGTAATCGGTTTTACTACCTTGTCTCTTCATGCGTTTTTGTCTAGCTCTCTATATTTGATCAAGCTTTGTTTGTGTAAGTTTTTTGTGCATTTGCCGATCTTTAAAATGGTTGAGATGAGATGAACTCGGTTGTATCTCCCTATTCTCCACGAACAAAAAGCTTTTACTAATAGTGTGTTTGCAGAATACTTCCAAGGAGCAAGATCTTAAAATTGGCATCAAAGTAGAGAGGGTTTCCGTTTCCATCAACACAATTTCTCTCTTCTTGGTTACTTGTTACTTGGACCCACCTTCTTCTTATGGAAAACCGTTTCTAGATCTAAATCCAAAGTTGAAGTTCTTTACTTTTAAATCCTAGATTAGTTTTCCATAAGGTTGAAGTTCCTTCAACCTTGGGGAATAACTTGGGATTTGTTCCCTTGTGCTCTCTTCAACACTATCGCATGCGTATCATCCAGCTAGCTGGAAGGATTTCTTGGATAGTGTCTCACCCATCAAGTGTTTCACATGATTTTTCCCTCTCCATCACCCATTCATTTTACTCTATTTTCCATCCTCTTCCCCTCATCCATTCATTTTTTCCCATTTGGCCTCTCTTTTCCCTTTATCTTTTTCCCTTTTTCTTCCATCTGCCTTCCATCCATCCTACAAAAGAAGAAAAGCAAACAAAAGAGGTTTGAAATAGTTAGTGGTTTTATTTTTTGAAAAGTTAAGTTTAGGCATCTTAAAATATCATTTAGGGCTTGCATTTTAATCTTTTGTCTTAAGTTTTGTAGTCTCATTTAAAGATAGGAAAGTTTGCATACAAGCTAGTTCAAAAAACTTGTGGTTCCAATCTCATTCCCATAATTTTTTGGAGCACTTTAGCTTGCTGGTCTCTTTGATTTAAATTGCAATTTAAATTCAAAATCTCATGCACATTGCATTTAGGGCCTCATTTTTCAATTCTAGGTTCAAGTAGCTTCAAGTCTTAATTTTTTCAACTAATGATAAAGGGTACTTGTAGCTTGATACTTTGTTGTGTGTAGGTGTGAAAAAAAACTAAATCCAAAAGAGAGCTCAAAGTAGAAGAAGAGCAAACCATGGTGAAACATGCTTCTATTCGGGTCCCCTATGGGACTCTGAACCGTAAGAGCCATCTTTTTTAAACTATGAAGCAAGTAGAAGGGTAAATTGAGTTTCAAACCCTTTAAATCCATCAACAGTCGGAGATGATATAAATGGATATGTGAAAAGCGACCATCACAGGAACATACCTTACAATGACTTCGTAGCATGTTTGCCATTGTGGCTTCAAGAGTTTGGCAGAAATGTCATATTTAAGATCTGAACTAGTTGGTAGTGGCAGAAGGAATTGATTCCATCTATTCTCACTAAGTTTTCCCTTTTTAAACCAATGCTCTCCCGTTTGTGGAATTTTTGTGGCCTTGGCGATCATATCTTCATTCACAGTGAGTTGTAGATTTCCAATTTGAGCCACACCATCTATGAAACTGATGGAAAATTTCCTGGTCACTTTGACCCAGTGACCACCAAAGCATCTAAAGAATGAAACCCACCCAATTTTTTTGAACATTGCAACTACTTCCCAGTCATCCTCCACCATTTTGGGACCGAAAACCTCAAAGCGATTGAGGGGTGCCATTTCCCCAATACAACAGTTCTGGACAGGGTTTGATGTGAAGGTGGTCATGAACACAGAAGGTATTGGGATCCAAGGGGGATACATCGAACGAATAGTTCCAACTCTATCTGGTTCTCTAATAACCACAACTAAAAAGCTAGGCTTTGTCATGATATCTATAATATCAAAATGATGGGATCAAGTGGTTCGATCGAGGTTATTAAAACCTTAATGGGATTGACATTTGATAGAATGGGTTATATGAGGGACTTCGTACAGGGGATCCTAGAAGGATGATAGCTATAATATAGGATCATAATTCAAAAATATTATCCGATGATTCACCATATATCACTTAAACCATCATAAACGGAAACGAAGACCAAGTTAAATCAACCTTCTGCAAAAATTCCTGAATTTAATAACCGTGCGGCCAAAACAACACCAATTTCATTTTAGGGTTTCATAAAAACAAGGTGAATGATAATGTAGAGAACAAAATTATGATTTTGTACAAGAATTATAAATAAATATGATATTCAATATCCTTGGTGATATAATAAAATGACACGATCAGAAATTCGTTGTACCATGATCAACAAATGTTTAAATGATAAAATGCTTTGTGGCTTTGATTCAAGTTGTGGCAGAAAACAAATGTCACACAGTTTATTTTGATTTTCATGAACACCATTATAGTAAGTATAGAATTTGAAAATTAGTTTAGGCCCATATTTTTTTAATATTTAATGTTTTAGAAATTTAATGAATTAACATCATTAACCAAAACATTACAATAAATAAAATGAATTTAATCATTTATACTTTGCCTAGTATGAAAATCAAATTATAGACTTTTGGTGTAATTCATGAAGATCAATCATGAGACATCAGACAATCATATAGAAAGATGTAGCTAAAATCATACAAGCAGAATTTGGCTTAGCTATAAAAAAGTATTAACAGGTTGTCGATTTTTAATGAAACTACAAAAATACAAAATACTATATAATCAAAATTTAATATATATAGAAAGAAAAATTGATTATATAGTAAGTTTATTTAACAACTATTAAATGAACTGCCAATGATACCTCAACAATCCAATATAAATATGTTTGCAAATTATTTCACCTGTGTATTAAATGATCTTAAATTGAGAGTACCTTCAGAATCAAAGATTCTGAAGCCACTCTTTAATGATTTTCTCAAGAATTTATTAAAGACAAAGGCTAATATCCAACTTTTATTGACTAAACAAAAGATAAAATGGGATAAGGTATTTCCTACCAACAAATGGAGACATACCTGTGTGAACCAATTATATCTGCTCATTTTATTTCAAATAGCTGTGTAAGGTATGGTCTAAGACTCACTATGTTAAATCAGATAATCTCAATCTGGTACCAACCTGTGTTTAATGATCTTCATAATTTGCAAATACCTTAAGGATCCTCCTTTATGTCATTTAATAAAGATTTTCGTTTGAATATAAGCCAAGTAAGAGTAGTTTGTCAAGTAAGATTAGTTCGTCAAAACTGAGTACCCAAAAGTAAAGATAATCCAATTCGTCACTATAAAGATATAACTTCTACTATTCCGAAAAGTACCAAGAAACTGTTCAATTCTGAAAAAAAGAGTCATATATATTTTCTTTTCTTTTGTAAACTAATGATTTGTAAAATAGGGAATCACTTCCCAATCTTGGTAACTAAATGATAGTGTCACTCACAAACATCATCAAAAAATGAATCGGCTGGCTCATTACTAAGACCCCATATCTCTTGATCAGACAATCAAGAGACACTACCACAACCTGGTGACTGAATTTTGGTAATGTCATACCAATGATGCTCATGATCCTGATCAGACCGGCTCATTACTGAGACCTCCCGTTCCCAATCTCATAAAACAAAAATTTATAAATGGAACAGATCAAGACACTCTCAAGATTGTAGGTAAGTTTTAAAGATGACTGATAATTCAGATTCATAAGGATTTTCAAAGTACAAGGTTTTGACAAAATAACTCACCATCTATTTGAACTGTAATAAAGAACAGACTCTAAAGGTAAATATGAACTGTATTTACAAAAACTAAAAACATTTTTTAACAAGTTCCTCTCACATTTAAGAAAATCTAATTAGATTAAGGAAGATGAAAGGCCACACTCGATCATAACTACTCAAAACAAATGAACAAATTGAAATTAAAACCACAGGGATTTATTTTTGTACATTACCTCCTCTTGTAGAAATACGTACATTCGAGATTCAAAAAATTGTAAAGAGAAATGATTCTTTATTGTGATAGAAACCAATCCATGCAGAGAATTTAACCTTTGGTGCGTGGAAGATATTTGGAGAAGGCATTTTTTTTTAATAATTATATTTATGTACAAAAGAAATAACTAAACTGTACTTTAAAAGATGTTTTAGGCATGTTTAGAATTGTAATGAAGACTGAAAGCAAGCTAAAAAAACAAAAGAAGAAAATCCTGTACAATTTTTACAAAATAAACAAATTATGTACAAGTTAAGATCTTAGCAAAATTAGCGAAAATATTTTTTCAGAATCAATCCATTTACAAGAAACGTTTCAGACTGACCTTCCAAAGTTTGAAGCCGAAAAGTACTTAGGCCTAGTTTTTTAGAAATGTTATAAGGACCTAACCAAAGACATTGAAACTTCGTGTGTTCACCTTTATATTAATGGGATTTATCCCATTTAAACACCAAATCACCTACCTGCAAATCTCTGTTAGAGACTTAGGCCTGATCAAACAAAGATTTTACAATATGTTGATGTTTTGCAAAATGTTGTTTGAACTTTTCTTTATCTTCTTCCAACTTAATCAGAGTATTGATTCTCTTCTCCATAGCTGAACAATTTACATCTTGGATGGGTTGGGATAACTGTAGAGAGGGTAGAAAAAGATTTGGAGGTAGAATGGCTTCAGTTCCATAAACTACAAATAAAGGTGCGTTTCCAATTGAATATTTCGGTGTTACTCTATCTGCCCAAAGTGCGTTATGTAAGGAAATGTGCCAATTTCGGTGATGTGTGGCAATGGTTCTTTTCAGAATCTTCAATAGATTCTTGTTGGTAGATTCAGCTAAGCCGTTACCCTAAGGATAAGAACTTGCAGAATATCTGACTCTAATACCCTTCTCCAAGGCAATTTTTTTTATTTCAACAGAAGAAAAGTAAGAAGTGTTATCAAAGACTAGAGATTCAGGAACGCCAAATTGAGTAATAATTGAGGATTTTAATAAAAGGAAAACTTGATCGATATTTACAACACGCAACGGCGCAGCTTTTTCCCAATGAGTAAAATAATCAGTGGCTGTGATAATATACTTATGTTGTAAAGAAGAAGTTGGATTGATCGGACCAACTATGTCAAGACCCCATTGCCGAAATGGTCTTTCGATCGAAACTGGCTGTAATGGAAAGGTAGGTTTTTTAACCCTTCTTGCAGCGGTCTGACAATCCTGACATTTCCTAACAAATGTATAAGAATCATGAAATAGAGTAGGCCAATAATAACCATCTCTAATTATTTTATGGGCAGTGGTTTCACCTCTGAAATGACCACCAATAGGACCAGAGTGTAACTCCTTTAAAACTGTTTCAGTTTCATCTTTATCAAGACAACGCAATAATACACTATTCGAATTCTTCCTAACGAGAACGTTATTTATCAGCTAATAAGTAGATGATTTTAACCTGAGAGGAATCCTTTTTGTTGGTTCTAAATGATCTTGGGCACTTCCCGATTCAAGAAAATCCTAATGTCAGAATACCAAGAATCTTGAGGAGGAGGAAATACATAGATTTCATTTTTAAGTAAAGATTCATCGATGTCAATTTCAGAATTATTCATCAGCAAATGAGCTGATTCATAAGCAATTTTACAAATACCTTGTCCTTTCACCATCGTGGAGGGTTTAACTTCAAGATCATATTCTTGAAGGGCTATCATCCAAGGAGATTTTTTTTCACCTAAATCCTTTTGTACTAACAGATTCCTTACCACGGGGTATGGAACAACAACTCTGGTTCTAGATTTCAGAAGGTAAGGGCGAAAATGTTTAACTGCTTTAAAGACAATAAATGCTTGCTTATCAACTTCATGATAATTTAAATCAGCTCCTTTAAAATTTGAACTCATAAACTATATAGGAACCTCATGATTTTGATGATTACGTTGAGTTAAGGATGCAACATAAGAAATATCTAAATCAAATGTGTAGAGTATAAAATCTTTACTTAAATCAGGGCTTAGGAGAGTAGGAGCTTCAGATATAGCCTCTAGAATTCTTTTGAATGATTCCTTTTCATTATTCCTAAAGCTAAAGATAACATCCTTCTTGATCATGTTTTGCAATAGACGTACAATTTCAGAGAAGCTTGGGATAAATCTCCTAACGAAATTAATTTTTCCCAGAAAATATTTCATAGCCTTTTTGTTGGAAGGATAAGTGATTTTAGAAATGGATTGGATTGTCTAAAGATCAATCATGATTCCATCTTTAGAAACTACACAACATAAAAAAATCCCTTGTCTCACTACAAATATTGTTTTCTTAGGTTTAAGTGATATCCCATATCTTCTACAACACTCAAAAACCTTTTTAAGATGCAGAATATGGTTAGGTCGATGTTTCGAAAAGACTGTAACATCATCAAGATATACAAGTACCGCTTGATTAATTAGTCCTCTAAATTCTATGTCCATAGATCATTGGAAGGTATCCCCAACATTGACCAATCCGAAGGGCATCTTTCTATATGCATCGGTTCCCCATGGAGTTTTGAATGTAATTTTTAACTGATCATTAGGAGAAACTAGAATTTGGTTGTAACCTGAGAAACCGTCAAGTAAAGACAACATTTCAGAACCGAAAACCTTTTGGAGAATTTGCTCCATAGGTGGAACTGGGTAATTATTTTTTTTGGTGACTTGTTAAGGTTACGAAAATCAACACAAAACCAAATATCACCGTTCTTCTTCCGAACAGGAACCAAGTTAGACACCCATTGAGTGTGGCGAACCGGAAAAATGATTTTAGCTTCCAGGAGTTTATTAAGCTCCTTTTTAACTATCGGTTCAAGAGTTGGGTGCATTTTTCGAAGTTTTTGTTGAAATGGTTTTGAATCTTGTTTCATTGGCATTATGTGTTGCTTGATCTGTGGGTCAAAATTTTTAAGTTCATCGTAACTCCAAGAAAAGACATCCTTATATTCTTTAAGAAATTTTATGAAAGCCGATTTTTCCAATGGAGTACAATTTGTTCCAAGGTTTATGTTCTGAGGATTAGACTTTGTCCATAAATTAACAGTTTCATACTTCAAGCATGAGCTGTTTATTTTACAATTTGTTACAACTTTAAAATTATCCCGAGGATCGTAAAACGTTTCCAACCTTAAAACAGAGTTAGGGATAGATTTTACCGTGTCGAAAGCTTTCTCTATTGGAAAGTAAGGATGCATTACTGAAACATTGCACAAATATTCATCATGTGTAATTAATTAATAGCATAATCTTTAAAGGTATTTTCATTCATCATGAAAGTCAGAATCTGCACATTGTCGAGCACCCTATATGCAGATAAATTATTCCAACATACAGAGCAAACGAGATTTATTGTCAACCCGAGAAAGTCTTTTATTTCAAAGAATAAATGCACAATATATGCTTAAACACCAAATCACTATAATTGAATACTATTATCTTTTAACAATTATGTTCATCCCAAAGAGCTGTGTGATCCCAGTTGCTTTTTAAATGCTACAAATTCAATTCCTTCCTACCATGCATCAACAAGAAGTAAAATAAGATTCAAAGACAATTGCAGATAAAAAGAAATCATATTCACATCCTAGAACAAGTAACTCACTTCTTCAATCTGATCACTCTTAAAAATCATAAGCATAAACTGAATATTGATCTAGAATTTCAATTGCAAAGGATTGAGTTTAGCTGATCTAAGAAATTGAATTACAGGAATGAAAGTCAACAATCATAACAGAGAAATAAATTGCAAAGGCTCATGGGATCATAACTTAACTGTGAGATGAACAAGGCTATGTATAATTGTCACACAAATTGCATAAAGTTTCTACTCAGTCGACTGTCACTCTGTATTACTTGCCAATTTCAAAGGAACACAATCTTTATTATACTGGAAATCCACACCAAAATTACCACTGCTGTGTACAAAAGAAATATCATGAACAAACATCACACAAAACTAAATTAAAGAGTCCTAATTTAACTCAGCAATCTCTGTGGAAGACGGGCCTAGCCTTCACACAGAGACGCTGGCTGAACAATGCGAATTCCTTTAACTCAGAAGTAACTCCTTATATTAACAGAAGAATGATTACACAGTTGCTTTTGCTGCTAATACAATGAATTGATTATTTGTTGTTCAACCCCCTGGGTCGAGGCAGCTCCCCATATTTATACATGTAGATCATAACATCCAATCCTATTATCGGGCAACCATGAAGATCTCTGATCTTCAGGTGCCCTAAATGATACAAGCTGTTACAAACGTGGCATAGTAAGGATATAAAAAAGATATGAGAAAGCTGTTGATTGGCCCAGGAGTGGCGATCTTTCCAGATCACGATTAACTCGAGCAGAAAACAACTAAAAGATCTCCAATTATGGTGCATTCTGTTACACCTACCCTGTTCACAGCTCTGTCTAGAATGTTGCATTAGAACCACGTGCCTTAATCGATGATCCGAGCCCCGAGGATCCCTTTCTAAGCAGCGAACACCCTTCCTTTGAAGACTTTGTTCAGCCCACCTTCCTGCAGTCCACTTATCTCAAACTACCTTCATAAATCATAACATTGTTAGCACAATTGAGAGATAATAAGCCTTAATTATCACAATCATAAGCATTAATAATATAAAGCAATGATCAGTCATACCTTAGCAGTTTGGGAGAATAAAGTGAGGATAACAGGTCTGATTAGCATGATAAATGGTGTAGGACAGGGAAAGGAAAGGTGATCAAGGATGTTTAGAAAGGGCCAATTCTGAACTCAACATCTCCCCCCAACTACCCTGTTGCATGTACTCATGCAACAACCTGCATCATTTGGAATCTGGATCCTGTACTGAACTCTATCCATGGAGAGAGGAAAAATTGTAGGGAGAACTCAGGCACCCCATCTGTCCTTCCAATGCTACCTGCTGGTGTCTGAAAATGTAACTGGTACAAGTGGAAATCACTTCTTCCTGCAGTCTCTTGTATGTTGTGCCTGGGGAGGACTTTGAAAAGAAATCTTTAATCTGAATCCAAATCAATGACATTTCTAGGAGGTGGAAGCACTGGTTCTTGTGGGGCAGTGTCTTCTAGCACATCTAAGTTTAATAAGAGAGTTGTTGGTTCTTGTGTAACAGCAACATCCTTTAAACCTTCTTCAGCAGCTACCTTCATTGCTTTTAGAGACACTGGTTCTTGTGTAACACTGTCTTCTTTGTCCTTCTGCTACTGGGATTGAATATCCTTTTCATTGTGCAGCTCCTCCTCCAAGATTTCAGTGTCACCTGAGCATGGTGTTTGTACCTGTTCATCTTCACTCCACTGTGTATCAGGAATGATATCCATTCCAGGTTTATCTTTCAAATGAAATTCAGGAATTCTTGCTGCAGCCTCTAAGGATGTTGGTTCTTGTGTAGCAACATCGTGGCTTGCCTCTTCATCCTCATGTTGTTGCAACTCTTCTCCTATGAGCTCTGTGTCATGGGAACCCTCTGGGGTTACAACCCAGATTTCATCATTGAATTCCAGAGTGTCCTCTATTCCAGGTTCTTCTTCCATCTGCTTGGCCGGTTGGACAGGTACACTCAGGGTTGCTGGTTCTTGTGTTACAGCACCCTGTTCAAGTTTATCAATGTCCTGCCCTTGTGGCTCATCTTCTAAAATTTCTGTGTCATGGGAACATGCTGGGGTTAGAGTATAGAATTCTTCATTAGACTCCCGAGTGTCCCCCATTCCCGGTTCTTCTCCCATCTGCTCTATAATCTCTGTGTCGTGGGAGCATTATGGGGTTACAGTCAATTCTTTATCCCCATCATCATACATGATTTCATCCCTTAGCTCCTCTGTTACAGGATTGATGGCAGCTTCAGCAAGGATGTGTAAAGATGTTGGTTCTTGTGTGGCAGCATCTTCTTTTTCTGCAGCTTCCTCTATTGTGGTTGTAGGCTGTTGTGCTGAACAGGTATGAAGTATAATCTTGTGGCCTGCCTCCTTGAATATTTCTCCACAGGTGGGACAGAGTATTCGTTCATCCTCCTGTCCAGCTTCTTCAGAATCTGATCCTTCCAGTTGGTCTGTAGCCTCTAACAATGTATACATTTTTCTTTCTCCTTGTTTCCTGCAGGTTTCCTTCCACGTTTCCAACTCCCTTAGAAGTACTTGGAGGTCTTCTTTTAATAGTGCATTCTCAGCCAGAAGTCCTTCAATTTCGGGTTCTTCCTCCACTGACCTTTGTGGAGCATCCATTGGTCTTGGTACAAGGATCGGGGGTTCAACCTGTGCCTCTAAGGTTTCCCATCTTTTTCTGGCTTCCTCTGCTGCTGTAGCTGATCTAGTTCTTTTCCTTCTGATAGGTGAGGTTATGTTAAATTCATTGATTGCTCTCTTTCTTTTCTTTTGTGGTGTTTTCTTTTGTGGAGCTGGGACATAGGGAATCACAGCTGAGGTCGAAGGAATGTTTTCTTGCCTCTCATGCTGTTCTTTTTCAATTAAAGCTCCTCCTTCCCACTCAGGTGAGGATTCAATAGTTACTAGCTCAATGTTTTCTTCTATTGCCCTGGCTCTGTCACCTTCAGGTTCACTTGTCGCAGCATTTACTGCTGCTCCAATTTCACCTTCTGGTGTCAGAGATACCCTATTGTCTGGATTTTCCATAGAGTTTTTATCTACATCCTCCCCCAATGGCTCTGCCTATGATGGAGTTTCATCCCCCAATTGTTCTTATTCTAATGGATTTTCATCCCCCCCCAATGGCTCTGCCTGTGCCCTCGATTGCTCTTCTTCTAATATAGTTTCATCCACCCCGGATGGTCCTGCATGTGCCCCCGGTTGTTGTTCTTCTATTGTAGTTTCATCCACCCCGGATGGTCCTGCTTGTGCCCCCGATTGCTGTTCTTCTTCCATTTCATCCCGCCCCCCAACTTCAATGGAGGGACTCCAGTCCTCTTGTTGTGGTGGAACCCGTATCTGCTATAATGGGATGACCCGCAAGGGAACGGGTTGTTGAGCTCGGGCTGTGAATTTTTCTTAGGTTATATGATGCTGGGCAAGGGTTCTTACAATTATTAGTTTGATAAGGCCATGGTGGGTGAGGGAGGAAAGTGGATGATTAGCAGACTGGACAAATTCCTCCATAGGACGCAAGTCATGCAGTAGATAATATCGAATGTTTAATAAAATGCCATGGCGGAGATGAGAAAGTAAAGGGAGTTCAGAATTATACACAGTTTGATATCTACCTTCACAAGTGATGTACTTCTTGAGGAAGACAGCAACCTGGTCCCATGGCCGCGGCAATGAATGCAATGCAATCCCTCTTCTTGACGCTTCTACTTGCTCCCCCTCCATTAAAAATGCTTCCCGTGCAGTCGTTGCAGGGACTCCTCGGTTAAACCATGGCTTTCCCACCAGTGGGTTGGTCGTAACCTTGGATATAATGGCCTCAGAGACCTCTATGCGCATCCCCCACACCGTAGAGTGAGTTTTGGTGAGGTTTAGAGCAAACTGCAAAGCTGCTTCCTGATTGAATCCACCTAGTCGCTCAAAGAACTCGAGCCAGCCGACGGCTTGAAAAATGGCCAGAACCTGAAGATTTTTTCTGAGTTCTTGTGTATTCACAGGTTCATGACGAGATGGAATCCCCATGGTTTGGGCTGCAGGCTGAAGTTGCTATCCCACAGATGGCATAATCCAAGAATGGAAGTTGCAGCACAGAGGATGCACGAATCCCTGAGCGAAGACGTTGAGAGAATAGGCAAATTTGGAAAGTTGAGCACAGAAAAATGTTCAAAATTTCCATGCCAAATTGGGGAAGGTGGCAGTTATTAGTGTTTACGTCATACGAGGGAAAGGTTCAATTAGGTATAATGGTAATACGAATAAAGGTTCAATTAGGTATAATGGTAATACGAGTAAAGGTACGACTGATATTGTTTAAATGATATCAACAATTAATCACGTGATAAATAAAAGCCATACCTCATGAGATTGTGCGTCGGATAACCTGCGGAGAATGGTGGAGTATGCAGTTGGTGACGTTGTGGAACCAGACTCGTGCACAGTCATATATAATGTAATAATTCCTTCCGCCAATGAAAGACGAACCATCGCGTCCTCGGGGTCGGAATGATGAATTTTTCGGCGGGATTAGGATGAACCAGAGCCATAGTTTTAGCAGGTTTGGAGCAATTCTTCCGTTAACACAGGAGTTACCACTCCAAGTTGCCAGAAATGCTATCACAGCTGACGAAAAAAGATGTTGCAGCCGCCAGGAAAGATTCACAACCACCGGGAAAAAGATTTGCGGGATCGGGAGAAATTACGGTTGTCAGGGAAGAGTTTTACGGCGGCGGGAAATATGTCACAGTCGCCAGGAAATATTTCACAGCTGTCGGGAAGAATGTGTTGCATCTACCGGAAAATGGTTCACGGCAGCCGGGAAAGAGGTTTTACGACTGTCGGAAAAATGATATTGCAGCTGCTGGGAAATGGTTCGCGGCTTCCGGGAAAAGATGTTGCAGCCGCTGGGACATGATGTTGCAGCCACTGAGACATGATGTTGCAGCTGCTGGGAATGGTTCACAGCTGCCGGGAAAAAGGGTTTACGGCTACCGGGAAAACGATTTTACGGTTGACGGGAAACGATAATGCGGCCGCTGGAAAATGATGTTGCAGCCGCTATGACATGACGTTGCATCTGCCGGGAAATGTTGTTGCAGCTGCCGGAAAAAAGTTTTACGGCTGCCGGGAAAGCGATTTTAGGGTCGACGGGTGTTGCAGCTGCCGGGAAAAATGGTTTACGGCTACCGGGAAAGTGATTTTAGGGTGGACAGGAAATGATATGGCAGCCGCTAGGAAATGATGTTGCAGCCACTGTGACATGATGTTGTAGCTGCCGGAAAAAAAAAGGTTTACGGCTACCGGGAAAGCGGATTTTTATGGCTGCCGGGAAATCTATCGCGGTTGCCGGAAAAGAGATTGCAGCTGCCGGAGAAGATGTTGCAGCTACCGGAGAAGATGTTGCAGTTGCCGGAAAATATGTTGCAGCAGCCGGATTTTTTTTTTTTTTTTTTTTTTTTTTAGAGGGAAAAAGGGAAATACAGCACAGGGCGACTCTATTTTGACAGGCCCAATCTGGTCGTTCTCCTGGCGCTTCCCTAGAAATTTTTGAAAAAAAAAACAACAGCAAACGAAAAGATCAAATGCAAAGGGAAAAGAATTAAATGCTACAGCAGAAAAGAAAGAAAATTATTTATGTACAGTAATTCAAAGTGCGATTTTCAGTTTAAAGATTGGCAAAAGTAGAGAGAAATTCCTGCTCTGGTGCTAGCTGATAATCCGGATCGGCGACAATTTGCGAAATGAATGCATCTTTCGAAATAGGCTTACGATACAGTCACAGTCTGTGGCCATTAGCAAGTAATGGTATGCGGTTTTCATCGATGGTCACTAGACGGACAGTGCCGTTGTCAAATACCCTGTCGACCAAATATGGACCCAGCCATCTTGTACGTAATTTACCTTTAAAATCCCTTTTGAACCTGGAGTCATATAATAGCACCTAGTCTCCCTCACGGAAGATTTTCTTTTTAATGAATCAGTCATGCTAGTTAGATCTCTGTTGCTGAAGCAACATAGTCTGGTCTACTACAGCCAACCATTTCTCATCCAATTCATTTAGTTGATTCAATCTTCTCTTCTAGGATTCTGTTACATCCAGATTCATTTCAGTGGTTGTTTTCAGGGTTTTGATCTCAAACTCAATTGGAAAGATGGCACTCTTCCCATACACTAGATCATAGGGAGAGAATCCCGTGGTGTTGCGCCAAGTTGTGCGATATGCCCACAGTGCTTTGGGAAGCCTATCAGCCCAATCCTTTCGATGGCTCTTAATTGTTTTAGTAAGGATTGCTTCAATAACTTTATTAGTACTTTCCACCTGACCATTGGCCTGAGGGTGGTAAGGTGAAGCCACCCTATGCTGCACATGATACTTCCGGAGCAAGGATTCAAATTGGTGTGAGATGAATTGCGGTCCCCCATCGGTAACTACTTCCTTCGATACCCCAAAGCGGGTAAAGATTTCACTGTACAGAAAATCAATCACCGCCTGGTCATTAGCCTTAGCCAAAGCTACAGCCTCTACCCACTTGGTCATGTAATCAGTACAAACCAGAATGTAAACTTTATGTCTGGAAGGAGGGCTGATAGGGCCAAAAAAATCCAATGCCCATCTATCAAATGGTTCAACTACTACTTGGGGATGTAGAGGCATCTGATCTGTTTTATTAGGCTGGACCATCCTTTGGCAGTTGTCACAGGACTGAACATACCTTTTAGCGTCCCTGAACAGAGTCGGCCAATAGTATCCCATCCGCAGCGCTTTATGCCCTGTTCTTTTGTCTGCAAAGTGCCCCCAACAAGGTCCATCATGACAGGATTTCAGTATATGAAAGATCTCATCTTCCCTTACACATCTCCTAATCTCAAGATCGGGCCCTGTGTAGAAGAGATGACCATTGAGACAACAATACCTGGCACTTTGCTGGATAATTTTTCTCTTTTCTCATTTAGACATATGTGGCGGGAGCTTTCCTGCAACCAAATA
Organism: Larix kaempferi; assembly: GCA_027924585.1. NCBI lineage: Eukaryota > Viridiplantae > Streptophyta > Pinopsida > Pinales > Pinaceae > Larix > Larix kaempferi. The sequence continues at coordinate 4,492,825 of BSBM01000500.1, read as the reverse complement.
ATTAGCAACGTCTGCATACCAGGGGGAATGAGCTGAAAGTGCAAATAGATGTTCATCTGGAAAAGAATCCTCAACAGGCGAACTGTCATCACTATTGGTAAAGCGAGATAAAAAATCAACAACAACATTTTCTTTTCCAGGTTTATCTATAATGGTAATATCAAATTCCTGCAATAATAAGAGCCACCTCGTCACTCTGGAATTGGTGACAGGTTTGTTCATTAAATATTTAATGGGAGAGTGATCAGTGTGCACAAACGTAGGATACCCAGTAATGTAATGCCGAAATTTATTAATAGAGTAAACAATAGCAAGGAATTCTTTTTCAGTAACAGTATAATTAATTTCAGCAGGGGCTAAGTTTTTACTAACATAATAGATGGCATAAGGTACTTGACCATCCTGCTGTCCTAGTACTGCTCCAATGGCGGTATCAGAAGCATCTGAAGAAATGTGGAAGGGTATGGTCCAATTAGGTCCCCTTAGGATAGGAGCTGTGGACAGCTTCTCTTTAAGCTTATCAAATGCTGTCTGGCATGCTTCGTTCCACACAAACTGTGCATCCTTCATTAACAAAGAAAACAAAGGAGAAGCAAGTTTGGAGAAGTTTTCTATAAACCTCCGATAATATCCAGCATGTCCCAGAAAAATTCGCACCTCTTTCTGAGTTGAAGGAGTAGGTATATTTTTTATCACCTTAATTTTTGAAGGATCCACCTAAATGCCATCGGTAGAGATGAAATGTCCTAATACCACTTCCTCACTCATCATCATATGACATTTTTCAGTGCTTAATGAGAGGCGAGCCTGTTCACAGCGAATTAAAACCTTCTTTAAATTTTCCAGTGCTTCCTCAAAGTCCTTGCCATAGGGAGTAAAATCGTCCATAAAGACTTCCATACTATCATTAACTAATTCAGAGAATATACCAATTACAGCTCTTTGGAATGTTACTGGTGCATTACATAAACCAAAGGGAAGCACTCTGTAGGAAAACGTTCCCCAGAGGCAAGTGAAGGTGGTCTTATCCTGGTCCTCAGGAGCAATCTGAATTTGGTTGTACCCGCTGAACCCATCTAAGAAGGAGAATAACTTCTTCCCTGATAGGGTATCAAGTACCTAGTCAATAAAGGGAAGAGGGAAATGATCCTTTTGCGTAGCTTTGTTCAGCTCCCTATAATCAACACAGACTCTCCATTTACCATTTTTCTTGGGCACAATTACGAGTGGGGAAACCTACTCACTATCTGAAATAAGGTATATAAATCCTGCTTCCAAAAGTTTCTGGATTTCCTCCTTCACTATATCCCTCAGATTGGGGTTCACGCGTCATTGAGGTTGACACACAGGCCGGGAGTCATTTTTAATGTAAATATGGTGGGTGCACAGATTAGAGGGGATACCCCTCATGTCTGTATACTCCCAGGCGAATGCCCCCTTATGTTCTTTCAAAAGACTGATTAGGCGCTTCTGTTCCTCTAAGGAGAGACCGGGGTTGATATTCAAAGTCTTTCCAGGTTCTACCTCAATAGGAATACTTTTTGAATTTTTCAAAACTGGGATTATGTTTGTGTCATCGACTAGTGCTTCTTCCGTAAGATTTTCTTGTTCTTCCTTACCAAGGGTAATGTTCAGGACTTGATAGACCTCTTTATCCACTGAAGTGGGTTCACTAATAAAATTACTAATAGCATCGTCTTCTGTTTCGTTTTTAAAAGTCAAGGCCTTCCCTATAGTTAATAGTGGCTGAACATCCCCCTCCTCCTCCTGCTCTATCCAAAGGGAAGTCTCAGCTTCTAGACTCGGCTGAGCTGGAGGATACAGGGTGAGGTTTTTAGTCTTAGTACCATCAGATATAGTCATGGACCCTGATCGACAGCTGATGCAAGCGTCAGCTGTGGCCAACCACGGCCTCCCCAGGATCAATGGGTGTCCCCCCATCTATGATTTTGGTTGTAATATCAAAAAGTCCGCAGGGTACTCCCATGAATCTACTGAGATGACAAGGTCGTCCAGAATCCCTTCAGGTATAATGGTGGATCTGTCTACCAATTCTAAAATGGTAGGGGTCGGTCTAAAATTAGTGATCCCAAGCTTCTTGACAGTCTCAATTGTTATGACATTGATTGCTGCTCCTAAATCAACTAGCACGTTGGGTATCTGCGGCTGTCCTATATGTACAGTGACAGTAGGATTGCCAGGGTCGTCATACTTGGTCACATGGGTTTTTCTTGTTATCAAAGCGGATAAATTCCCTATGACGTGAACAGTGGGAGGATCTCTAGGTTTCCTCCCTGGTTTCTTAGTGCACAAGTCCCGAACGGTTTTGGCATAAATAGGAACATCTTGAAGAGCTTGCAGAAGGGGGATTTTGACATAAAGATTCTTTAACTCTCCTAGGAGGTTAAACTGAGGTTTCCCCCCTATTTTTGGTAGCACTAGTCTCTCGGGGTATGGTGGTTGCCTTAACAGCTGGGTAGGCTGTGTATTGTCCAATTTATTGTTTGATGATTCAGCCATCCCATCCAAGGGATGCTCAGCACCTTCAGTGATAGGAACTGTATCAGATGGATGCTGTGAAATCTCTCCTTCTTCATGCACAGAAGGTGGAATATCTTATGTAATTACAGGTTCTATTATCTTCCCAGATCATAGACGAATGTCATTACAAGGTACAGGGGAAAGAGAATAGGCCGGCATATTGACAGTTTCCAATTGATGGACTGTTTTATTGTTCGGGTTAGGATTAGGTTGGGCAGGCAGTTGAGGCCATATTGGTATATTAGGGACATGATTATTCTGTAGCTGCAGTTGCGATTGCTGAGGTGGGTGTTGAGGATATTGAGGAAATTGAGGGTATGGAGGAGAATATGGTGACTGTTGAGGTGGAGGTGGTTGAGGAAACTGATTCCCAAGATGGAAGTTCCTTCATCCAAGAGACCATGACGTAGGTTGATGTGGTGGCTGTGTCCAGGGACTCCATGAGTTATAATTTTGCATTGCAGGTTGTGAAGGATTCCACTGAGCATAATTTGAAGGGAATTGTGTATTCACATTTTGCATGTTATTATTCCAATTGCTCATATTATTCAAAAATGGAAATGAGTCCAGAGGCATACCTTGATTTCGAGACTGCCAAGGTTTCTTCTGTGCAATGAAATAGGCTGATTCCACTTCTGGAGTTGATGCCTGCAGAACAGCCTTTACTTGGGGAAGTGTGGGACATTCTTTCATGTCATGGTTCAGTTCACACAGCTGGCATACTTCCAATTTGTCAAGAGGGCATTCTTTCAGCGGATGATTTTTTCTACATCGGGGACAGAACACACCTAGTGTGAGATCCTCCATTGCCTGTTTTTGTTTTTCCTTCAGGACATCAATCTCCGAAGAGATGGAGCTCATCATTTCTGTTTTAAAATTTTCAAGGAGATTGCCTATCTCTGCACGTGTAGCTCCTCCATTGGATGACTTCTGAGTTCTGTCGAAGACATCACGTCCCAGCTTATCCCATTTATCCCGCTTATTGTTCCTAGAAGATCCCCTGGAGTATCTCTTACATAATTCCACAATCGTCTCAAAAGGTTCTTTGGAGATATCTCCCTTTCCTAACAGATTTAACATGTCTAAACAATCATCCCTGATCCCTCGAAGCAAGATTATCTTGAGTACGTCCAGCCCCATGTTCGTTTGCCCGGCTCTTTGCACATTGTACAGCAGCCTTTCTACAAAATCCTCCAGACTTTCATCCTCCTTCTGCACCATCTTGAATGATTCCTCTCTTTTGTCCCTGGTGTTGCAATATTCTTGATATTTCTCCAGGAATACTTGCTTCATCTTATTCCAATTAGCAATAGTTCCTCCCCCAAGGCTCATGAACCATCGTAATGCATTGTCCTTCAGGGTGGCGGGAAAAAGTTTCAGCTTTTGGGTATCTGTGACATAATCATAGCTGCAACAGAGGATATCAAATTCAAAAAGGAATTCGTCTGGATCTTCTGCCGCCCTACCATGGAAGAGAGGCAACACCGATGGTGAGATGTTCTTCATAGGAGCTGTCCCTTCTGGCTGCTGAATTGGAAATTGTAATGTAGTCGTATTTCCTTCTGGCAGGGAGTAATTTTCATGATGGTATTCTACCACTGCCTCTTCCTCTTCGATCTCATGTTTGTTACTGATCTTCTCTCCTGTATCCTCTTCTTCGTTCGTTCCTGCATTCTTTTCCTTGTTTGTAACAGCTGCGCCTTCCTTAGTTGTAACAGCTGCGTATTCTTCAGTTGTAATAGCTGCATATTCCTCAGTTGTAACAGCTGCGTATTCCTCAGTTGTAACAACTGCGTCAGCTGTACCTTCCTTATCAGGGGTATATGAGGGAGTCATGGTTGCTCGTGTATTTTCCACCGTGGATCCTGACGCTGGCACCCCAGGATCAGCAGGGCTTCTTCTGATAGGAGTTTCTTGATGATGAGCCCTGGTAGATGAATCAGTTCTGTCAACAAGATCGTCGATGAATGTCCTTCTGCCCAATGGTGGTCCTCGACCACGACTCGAACCACCTGCGCTGTTAGTATTTTGTGGGGTTTTGGGAGTTGGGAGGTGATCGCGTTTTACCCTCCTTGTATTCATGCGAACCGAATCATTTCAGCAAAGAAAAGACTGACTAGAAACAATTACCAGATGCAATTAATGATTAGTGTTTAAATTTTATTCTTCCTCGGCAATGGTGCCAAAATGTCGAGCACCCTATATGCAGATAAATTATTCCAACATACAGAGCAGACGAGATTTATTGTCAACCCGAGAAATTCTTTTATTTCAAAGAATAAATGCATAGTATATGCTTAAACACCAAATCACTATAATTGAATACTGTTATCTTCTAACAACTATGTTCATCCCAAAGAGCTGTGTGATCCCAGTTGCTTTCTAAATGCTACAAATTCAATTCCTTCCTACCATGCATCAACAAGAAGTAAAATAAGATTCAAAGACAATTGCAGATAAAAAGAAATCCTATTGACATCCTAGAACAAGTAACTCACTTCTTCAATCTGATCACTCTTAAAAATCATAAGCATAAACTGAATATTGATCTAGAATTTCAATTGCAAAGGATTGAGTTCAGCTGATCTAAGAAATTGAATTACAGGAATGAAAGTCAACAATCATAACAGAGAAATAAATTGCAAAGGCTCATGGGATCATAACTTAACTATGATATGAACAAGGCTATGTATAATTGTCACACAAATTGCATAAAGTTTCTACTCATACGACTGTCACTCTGTATTACTTGCCAATTTCAAAGGAACACAATCTTTATTATACTGGAAATACACACCAAAATTACCACTGCTGTGTACAAAAGAAATATCATGAACAAACATCACACAACACTAAATTAAAGTGTCCTAATTTAACTCAGCAATCTCTGTGGAAGATGGGCCCAGCCTTCACACAGAGACGCTGGCTGAACAATGCAAATTCCTTTAACTCAGAAGTAACTCCTTATATTAATAGAAGAATGATTACACAGTTGCTTTTGCTACTAATACAATGAATTGATTTTTTGTTGTTCAACCCCCTGGGTCGAGGCAGCTCCCCATATTTATACATGTAGATCATAACATCCAATCCTATTATCGGGCAGCCATGAAGATCTCTGATCTTCAGGCGCCCTAAATGATACAAGCTGTTACAAACATGGCATAGTAAGGATATAGAAAGATATGAGAAAGCTGTTGATTGGCCCAAGAGTGGCGATCTTTCCAGATCACGATTAACTCGAGCAGTAAACAACTAAAAGATCTCCAATTATGGCGCATTCTGTTACAGCTACCTTGTTCACAGCTCTGTCTAGAATGTTGCATTAGAACCACATGCCTTAATCGATGATCTGAGCCCCGAGGATCCCTTTCTAAGCAGCGAACACTCTTCCTTTGAAGACTTTGTTCATCCCACCTTCCTGCAGTCCACTTATCTCAAACTACCTTCATAAATCATAACATTGTTAGCACAATTGAGAGATAATAAGCCTTAATTATCACAATCATAAGCATTAATAATATAAAGTAATGATCAGTCATACCTTAGCAGTTTGGGGGAATAAAGTGAGGATAATAGGTCTGATTAGCATGATAAATGGTGTAGGATAGGGAAAGGAAAGGTGATCAAGGATGTTTAGAAAGGGCCAATTCTGAACTCAACACGCATCATCATCAAAGACACGCCAATTAGTGATGTTATCTGGGATTGATGGCCTAAATATTAACTCAATTGAAAAGGCATTCGAGGAAAAGTATTCAGATGGAATTAAATTAGAATTTACGTTGGCTAATAAATCAACTTCTTGGTTTTGAGATCTTGGGATGGAATTTATATTAAAAGCTTCAAATTCAGAAATAATATTCCATACCTCCTTCTGGTAATTACGAAGATGTTCAGAAACACAATGAGTTGAATTTTGTAGCTGACAAAAAATGATTTCGGAAGCACCATACACTACAAATATATTAACATTCAAGTCTAAAGCTTTCTTTAAACCTTGAATAAGAGCCTCGTATTTTTCCATGTTGTTAGTACAATTAAATTCCACCTGCATGCTATACATGTTTTATTTCCCTTTGGATCAATCAGAAGGCAACTTGCTCCAGATCCTTCCTTAGACTTCGGACCATAAAAATATAATGCCCATGGTAAGTTATCTACAAGCAATTTACTATCAACAATATGTACAATTTGTTGATTATCTACAATATTTACATCATTTTGAAATGCAGAACCGGGCTGAATAGAAGTAACATTAGAAATTTCAGATTGCTGATTTATATTTGTAAATGGAGAATTTTCAGCCTTGAAATTACCAAAATCAAGTTCACAAGTGTAATTTCCCATGATTGAATCGTAAAATAGAACTGGTTCATTTGGATCATGTAATTCTGTTACAATATGCTTCAAGTATCTTTCTCTCTATTATTTGATTTGATTGGCTTTACCACTTTTGGGGAAGCCATAAAGTTGACCAACCTGTAGAGAAGAAACCATTCAGATTCTGTGACCAATATATGCTTAAAAACACCCCATAAGAATTAGGAATGTCAGCAACAACAATATCTATGACTTGATGAATTGATGGGTTACTTGCAAGCTTGATTAGTACATCCTTTATTTCTCCTAAAACAATCACATTTGAACGATCTAATTGTGAAATCTGCGATTCACATGGAGTGTATTTAACGTTCAACCTTCGACAAACTGAAAAAGGAATTACATTAGATGATGCTATGGAATCTACCATACAGTTATTCACATTTATGTTGTAAATTTCAAACGTGAGAAGAAAAGGAGGATTTGTAGATTTCAAATTTTTACCTATCAATGAGGTTTTATCAGCGGTTGATTTTCCTTTATTTTTGGAAATTAAATCACTATTAGAATCAACATTAGAAGTTCTATTACCTTGAGTATGTGGACCGATTGAAGGAGTTATGATAGTACCATTAGGCATAGGAAAAAATTGAAGTAAGTCATACATGTTGATATTTGCATGTTGTTTCTTTAAGTCGTCAATGATATCATACTGTAAATCCAACTTCTGCTGGTTTTGAGGGGGGTACGACTATTTGGTGGGTACAGAATTATTATTCCCTTTAGGATGATTTGAACTTGATGCACTAGGAGTACCTATTAATACTTTTCTATGGGTATTATAAGCATATTGTTCTGGGATGACATATTTATCCTTGGTCTCATTAGTTATATTATCCCAAAAATGTCCAACAAACTGCTGTTGTTCTTCTTAAGGTTGATCATCATTTTCAAATTTTTCTTCCTCCTCATGATCAGAAGATTCTTGATTAGAGGAAGATTCAGGCATAGAAAAAATTATCTAATGGTTGTTAGGATATTTTTGACACTTAGGTGTTTGTAAAGTTAAACTTGGTCTAATATATCCGTTAGGTATGCATTTGCATATATGTAATCCGACGGTCATGATATAAAGTGATCCAACGGTTCAACTTCTCTTGATCTTAATGGCACTTGATCCATGGATTAACACCCGATTGGTCCATGATCTCTATTTAAAGAGCATGGAGGGTCACTTGACGAATGATCCATTATTGAGAGAAGCTCATGTAAATTTTTTCTCTTCTGCATAATAAATTGCTCCATAGAAGCTATTTGGCCGGGCCCGTGGACTTTTTCCCTCTAGATGGGTTTAAACACATCAAAACACTGTGTACTGATCTATGATCTTTGTGTGTGAGCGGTGTCCTTGGTGTTCGGTTCTGTGGATGTACCTGTTATTCAAACATTTTCTTAAGGAGGGATGTTAGGATATTTTTGACACTTAGGAGTTAGTTAAGTTCAAATTGGTCTAATATATCCATTAGGTACGCATTTGTATATATGTAATCTGATGGTCACGATATAAACTGATCTGACGGTTCAACTTCTCTCGATCATAATGGAACTTGATCCGTGGCTTAACACCCGATCGATCCATGATCTCTATTTAAAGAGCATGGAGGGTCACTTGTCGAATGATACATTATTGAGAGAAGCTCATGTAACTTTTTTCTCTTCTGCATAATAAATTGCTCCATAGAAGATATTTGGCCGGGGTCGTGGACTGTTTCCCTCTAGAGGGTTTTAACCACATCAAAAAACTGTGTACTGATCTATGATCTTTGTGTGTGAGTGATGTCCTTGGTGTTTGGTCTCTGTGGATGTACCTGTTATTCAAACAATGGTATCAAAAATTTCTTCATTCACTGCCACATCAGGTGGAGGATTCGGTTTATTGTTAATAGTAGGATTCAACCTAAATTGATTTCTAAAGTACCCTCTATAAGAGGATGATTCTAAATTTTTCTTTTACCCTCCTACTTTATTTGATAATTCTCTGATAGCATTCTAAAGATGTTAAACATCAAATGCTTTGTCTTTTTCCAGACTTGATCTCTCAGTTTTTTTCTGAGGAAAAGCATCAATTTTCCCACTTATTTCAGGTTCATATATTAGATAATTTTTCTCAACTTTGATAGCTTCCTCAAAGGTTTCAACAAGTGTAACCTTGTTGGCTTATTTAACAAACATGCCTAAATATTTTGGTAACGCCGAAGCAGAATTTTCTATAATAATATATTCTAGCGGTTGAGAGGCGACAGGTATTTTATTTTTCAAAGTTAAAAATATCTGTTCGAAATCTTTAATCCGCTCCTTACTATCTATTTTAATGTGAGATAATTCAAGAGCTAGTGTAGCGGGTGTTTTATCCTCCCTGAACTTATCGATGAAGGCCTTATTAAATTCATCTTAGTTTGTTATTGAACCTTGAACCAAGGAAAAGTACCAGGTTGATGCTCTTCCTTCAAATGTCAAAGGAAAAATACGACATAACACATCTTCCTGTTGGACGTTCATAGTCTGAACAACCAAAATAAACTTGTCAACATGGTTCTCTGCTGGTTCCTTGTTATCCGGATGCTTGGGAAATGGGTGGTGTACACCAAGAACTACCACTGCGCTCGTCCTAAGCCATGGGAGAGGAGGATTTGGTTGAGGGTTAGGTGGATGATTTCCTTTTCCTCCCCCTCCAACTCTAGCCATATGGTATTCGAATTCTGACGAACTATTGTGATTAGTGGGTCTGGGGCTATCTGGAGGAGACTCTGGGGGTGAAGGTGGCTGACCAAAACCACCTAAAGTGATCATTCTTCGTGAGGTGTTTGTTCTAGTGTCCCCTCTCGTAATGCCACTAAGCTGATGATGTGGAGTACCTGCTTATGGGATACGAGTTTAAAAAATTTATTGGTTTACTGTGACTAGCTGTGTGTTGTTACGATTTCATCAAGGTAAACCATAGTCTATTGGTGGGAAACCAGTATGTTGAGCATAAGCCCTAGTAAGCACACGTATCGATTCCTCTAGGAATAGGTCAATCTGTTCATGAGTATAAGGAGAAGTGTTAGGATATCATTCTAGAATGTTCCTAACAGTGTTGACAAATAGAAATTGGGTGGTTTCAGTTTGTGAAACAGTTCCAGAGCCTGAAGCAGTTGTAGCCTCACTATCAGTATGAAATGGAGGAATTAGACTGGTTGAAAAATCGTTATTTATTTGTTCAGCCATTAATCATTTTTGGCCCTCCTTCTAGCACCGTTTGTTGGCCGATTTTTTTGTCTATGACCAACTGAGGAGAACTAACCCACACAAGGTGCTTAAAACAACCCCCAGTATGTTTGGTATAGCTAATTCTTGTAGGTTATGGTCTTGCTACCATCTAAGTTTCACTCTCATAAGGAGAGTACCTTTACCTAAACTTATAAAAGTGTTTCCTAAACTAATCAACAAAAACTAACTGCTAAACTAAATCCTAATGAAAACTATCAAAAAACAAACTAACTATGAATCTAACAATTATACTAATATATGTTTTTCTCTCTTAAGGAGAGTATCTATTTTATTTTTTTCAAAATATTTTGAAAGAAAATATTTAAAAGATGAAAAAAAACTAATTAAATGCAAGATCTATTTAACAGCTGCTAAATCAGAACTAGAAAAATTAAACTAAAATCTAAAATTTAATCTAAACTATTTAATCCTATCTTGGCCAAGAGCAAATTTATCAACTATGTTAACAGTCTGTTGATAGTATAAATAACAAGAAATAAATAATATAACTTTGGAAGAAAACTTATCAAAGTTAATATTGTAAGTAACTTTTTGTTTAATAATATTTTATGATAAGAAAACGATAGAAAAGAAATTATTTATTATTGTTTAACATAAATCTCAGAGAACATTTAACATTTAATATTTGAATATTTGAATTTAAGGATGTTTAACTGATCAATTGAATACCGATAGAAATACAAGCTAATCAACTAACAAGCTAATATATATGTAATATCACTCAATCAAATTATTAATGAAAACTTAATAAAATGACAGATATAATATTTAAATCAAACATAAAATATAATCTTGATTTGAGTCATTCAACATAATCCATACAATTAACTCAAAGTAAAACTGTAAATGAATCAAGAGAAGAATATTACCATAGAAAACATATATATAAATTCATAAAACTGAATCAAAGAACCAGTCAGAGAACTAGTGCTGAAAAAAATCATAGGAACAAAAGTTCTGATAAGCTTGTAGCACACTTTGTGGTCTATTAATCCAATGCATAGTCTCCGTCCATGTACTCGAATCCCCTATCCTAGGTCATCCTCGCGACTTATATACAAAAAAAAATTAATTACTCTCCTAATTCTATGCATCTCCTTACTAAAAGTGATCATTTGGTGTTTTTAACAGCTATTACATAGTAAAGACAAATGATTCCCATTATAGTTTCAATGATCAAAATTCCCTCAAAAGAAGGCACCTGGATTCCATATCATCGCAAGACATAGATGTTTTGACATCTGGTAGTAACATCTGCATGAGTTGAACAACATCAAAACCAAAACGCATACAAAATAGACACCTGCAAAAATCAATTAATAGCATATTAATTTCTTTTAAAATCATAATTAATAAACAATAACAAAATGAATTTTAATCAGGCCCACAAAATATTTGATTCTGTGGGTATGCTAATCAAAACGCTTATTAATTGTTTAAAAGATCAAAGCATACTAATTGTAATTAACAAAACAGGTACTAAGTCGAAATCTGCAACTTGGTAGCTCTTCGTGCTTCAGATAGCTTGGCTTTGAGCCTCACAAACTTAATTATGTATTGTTATTCATGTTTTAACAACTTTTCATTTGCAGAGACTAATGAATTCTTCATGGCCTTATATTTTATCTTTCTCATTTTTAATTTTTTCCACCGATCTACCCAAGTAAACAATTCATTTCTCAGATTCTGGATTTCATCTCTCAAAACAATTGTATTTGATTTTGATTTTTCAAATTTTTCCTTCAACTGAGAGATCTGTCGTTTTAATTCAATAGATATTTTAATATTATACAAGGTATGATTTTATGATGGATCATTAGTAAATGAATATTCCATCTTTATTTATGGATTCATTTGTTGAAAAGGTGATTGATTTCCTGCGGACTCATCTCTGAGAGATGCTACAAAATTGTCAAACTTAGCATCATGTTCTTGTGGAGATGGACACATGGATACATGGTCTTCTTCCTCACTTAACATGTCAATCAATGGAGATTCCTTAACATGTTGAATAGTTACTAGAACAGAGGAGGTAACCATACTTCTAGTGAACCTACGTGAACTCGATTTGGAAATAAGAGAGCTCAACAGATCTGGTTTGAGCTTTGACCATTTGGATCCACCGAATTTTGCATTGTTTACATACCCTAATTATTCATTTCTATTGTAGGTATATCATGGGGATTTGTAGATCAGGGTAGATCTACTGGGGCTTTCGAAATCACAGGGTTAATTCCTTCTTCGATCACGCATCCCCTATTATCCTATGTAAGCAAATTAATCGCTCGAATTTCATTAGGCTCTAACACAAAACTAAGTGTATCATTGATTTGAGGTTGAGGCGGTCCCTTACGCTTTATACGAGTATTAGGAATAAGAGTGGGAAATATTGCATTTGTACGAAACTATTTTCAGTCAAGAACTCATCCCATGTTTTTCCAATGGAAGCTAATTGATGTTGAATCAAGATTTTGAGCAAACCATGGTGAAACATGCTTCTGTTCGGGTCCCCTATGGTACTCTGAACCGTAAGAGCCATATTTTTTAAACTACGAAGCAGGTAGAAGGGTAGATTGAGTTTCGAACCCTTTAAAGCCATCAACAGTCATAGATGATATAAATGGATATGTGAAAAGTGACCATCACAGGAAACATACCTTACAATGAATTCGTAGCACGTTCGCCATTATGGCTTCAAGAGTTTGGCAGAAACGTCGTACTTAAGATCTGAACCAGTTGGTAGTGGCAAAAGGAATTGCTTCCATCTGTTCTCATTAATTTTTCCCTTTTTAAACCAACGTTCGTCTCTTTGTAGATTTTTTGTTTCCTTGTCTATCATATCTTCATCCATAGTGAGTTGTAGATTGTCAATTTGAGCCACACCATCTCTGAAATTCATGGAAAACTGCCTAGTAACCACCAAAGCATCTAAAGAACGAACCCCAACCAATTTTTTCGAACAAAGCAGCAACTTCTCAGTCAGCCTCCACCATTTCGGGACCAAAAACTTCAATGTGACTGAGGGGTGTCATTTCCCCAATACAATAGTTCTAGACAGGGTTTGGTGTGAAGGCGATCGTGAACACAGAAGGTATTGGGATCCAAGGAGGATACATCGGATGAATAGTTCCAACTCTAATTGGTTCTTCGACAACCACAACTAAAACCCTAGGATTTTTCATTATATTGATCCGGATTTTATGAGCAGAACGAAATGAATACAGATTATTATCAGATGCTTAACACAAAATAACAGAGATACAGTAAAACTGGTTTTCTATTCAATAAGGAAATAAGCTAGAACTGTAAAATGCAGTGGAAAACAAGCTTGCTGGAATGGTGGCGGCTTATCTCCGAGAAGAGATGTGACGGCTGCGCTCATTCCACAAGAAGATGGTTACAATGAGGCTCTCAAGGCCTTTTACAATAAACAGGAATGTCAAAAACCCTAGACATCCAAAAACCTAACCCTAGGAGATGAAGCGCCAAAAGTCATGTGGGCCCCGTTTGGGTAAGTTAGTACATCAACTTCCCGGGGTCGTAACTTTTGCATACGATCTCCGTTTGGGGCGCTCAGTAGCCCGTTGGAAAGGTCTATCCGAGATTTACAACTTTTGATTGGGGCCAAATGTGTGCCAGAGGCAACCATTTGACCCCCCAAATTGCCAAAAAAGGTCGTTTAGGGCCTCAAAACGGCCCCGGAAGTTCAGGACCCAAAAAACTGCTAAAAATAGTACAATACCAAAATTGCCATAAAACTGTTTTGAGCCAGTTGGAAAGGTGGGTGGCCACCAATATCCACCTGGATCAATCCTCCCTCCTTAGGAAGCAATGGTCTCCATTGCATTGAGTTCCCCCATCAGATGAGGAAATTTCTGCTAAGTTTGGCCTCGGGTGAGCCACTTGCCTTGGTGCAGGAGGTGCCCTGCTTTGACAACTCGATAAAGCTGGATCCTTTGATGTCGAGTGCCCTTGATATGTGTGTCTGCAATATGATCACTGGATGCTTGTTGTAGGCAGTCAAGGTTGAGCTATGTTGGTGTCAACTTCTCTGCTATCTCTGAGGTGTCTAATAGTGGTGGGAAATATGGCCGAAGGAGAGCCACGTTGAAGACTGGATGCAGACCAAAGAAGGGGGGAATGGTGAGCTCAAAAGCATTGTCACCCACCACCTTGGTGATGGTGTACGGCCCATAACGGAGTGGGCAAAGCTTTCGATGGGGCCCTGTAAGGCATTCTTTCTGCAAATGCAACCAAACTTTGTCACCCACCTGAAACTTATGTGGCACCCGATGTTGATCATGGCGCTGCTTGTACTTGGAATTAGACTTCTGTAGAATATCCTGAACCTGTTGGCGGATATGTTGGATCCGTTCAATGAACCGAGCGGCCTTGTCAGCTTCGGGGGACGATTCGGCCGAGGTGGTCGCAAGGGGAAGTGCAACATCCATGGGGCCCAATGTTGGAATCCCAACCCCACCTGAAAGGGGCTGTGGCCAGTTGAGCTATGCAGGGCTCGGTTGTAGCTATGTTGGACATAGGGGAGACTCTCATCCCATGTGCGGGGGTGTGTTGAATTGTACATGCGCAGGATATGTACGACCATTCGGTTGACGACCTCCGTTTGTCCATCGGTCTGGGGGTGGAAGGCAGTGGATTTGGTGAGCTTGGTATCCAGCAGTGACCAGAGGCTTGACCAAAATGAGCTGAGGAACCGACTGTCACGGTCTGAGATAACGGTCTGTGGGATCCCAAAATGTACCCATACTCATTCAAAGAAGAGCTTGGCAGTGGCTTCTGCTGTGATGTTCTTCTTGCAAGCGGCTAGAATCGCCATCTTGGAAAAGCGATCAACAACCACGAAAACACAGTCATTTCCCCTCTTGGTGGATGGGAGGTCTGACATGTAGTCCATTGAGATGGATTCCCACGCCCTGTCAAGAGTAGGCAGAGGGGTGTATAGGCCCTGTTTCTTAGTGGTCGATTTGGCAATAGTGCAAGCGGTGCAGGACCTGATATACTTGCCGACATCCTATCGAAGTTTCGGCCAGTAGAAATGTTTCTGCAACACTGCCATTGTCTTTTCGACGCCAAAGTGTCCTGCCACCCGACTGTAGTGAGATTCCCAAATCAGCTTCACGCGCTCGCTTGATGGAATGCAGAGATGGCCTAGATGACATAACAACCCATCCTGAAGATGGAAATTAGCAACCACTGAGTTGGTTCCCAACATTTGATAGGTGGAAGAGAAGTCAGGGTTTGTCTCGTAGAGGTGGGGCCATCAGGAGGTCTCGTGGCCACAAGAGTCTAGCACCGTGGTAATTGCCGCGACTAGAGGTCAACTGAGGAAGTCAGCAACTCGGTTGGTACTCCCTGTTTTATATTTGATGTTGAGGTGGAACTTCTGTAAATATGTTGACCACTTCTGATGGCGGTCATTCTGCAACTTTCCTTGGGTCTGCATGAACTGTAGTGGCTTGTGATCAGTGTGGATGACTGTCTCCTTCCCAAGAATGTAATGTCTCCACTGGCGACAGGCTTGTACAATGGAGTACATTTCTTTGTTGTAGGTAGGGTACTTGCAGACAGCATCTGAGAGTGTCTCACTATGATATGCCACGGGGTGGCCGTGTTGAGTGAGAACGGCGCCCACAGCATAATCTCAAGCATCTGTCTCGATCTCAAAGGGATGTTGCAGGTTCAGTAATGAGAGTACCGGCAATGAGCACAAACGCTTCTTCAAGTCATCGAAGGCTTGTTGTTGGGACAGGCCCCACACAAATTTTTCCTTACCACCACCCCTGGTGACTTGGCTGAGGGCCCATGCGATATGAGAGAAACCCAGCACGAACCGGCGATAGAAATTGGCGAGGCCCAAGAAGCTCCGAAGTTCAGTGAGTGTGGTTGGGGCTGGCCAGTCATGGATGACCTGGATCTTGGCTGGATCCACATGCACACCACGTCGATCAATGATGTAGCCTAATTAATGGACCCTGTCCATGCCGAAGGAGCATTTTTCCAAGTTTGCATATAGTTTGTGCTTCCGCAGGGTGTGCAGAACCTGCTGAATATGCTGCAAGTGTTACTCCCAAGTCTTGCTGTAGATGAGGATGTCATCCAGATACACCACTACAAAATTGTTGGTGAAAGGTCGCAGGATATCATCCATCATCCTCATAAACGTTGCTGGAGCATTTGTCAAACCAAAAGGCATGACCAGCCATTCAAAAAGACCTTCTTTTGACTTGAAGGCAGTCTTCCATACATCTATCTGTTCTATTGGGACCTCGTGGTAGCCAGACTTCAGATCAATCTTACTGAAGTATTTGGCCCCCGTGAGCTGATCAAGGAGGTCATCGATTCGGGGAATGGGGTACCGGTTGCGGACTGTGATTTTATTCAGGGCCCGATAATCAATGCAGAGTCTCCAGGTCCCATCTTTCTTCTGCACCATCACGATTGGGATCCCACAAGGTGATGAACTAGGACGGATGTGCCCTTTGCGGAGCAATTCTTGGATCTGCCTCTTGATCTCCTCATTTTCCAACAGAGAGCGGAGATAGACTGGCCCATTGGGTAGCGGTGCGCCTGGGGTCAGATCGATGGGATGCTTGACCTGGCAGTGCAGAGGTACCCCGGTCGGAGAGGAGAAGATATCTGAGTATCCTTCCACCACCTTATCCACTTGCTTCTGTTGTGTGGATAGATCGGTCATGGAGGCCCGAGATGTGGCTGCGATCTTTCTTTCACTCTGAGAGCAAATCACGAAGAAGACAAATTTCCCGATCTAAGAGATGACCTTCCTGCATTGCTTGGCAGAGATCAAGGAAATAGCACTAGGAGGGACTACCTCGGGTATCCTGTACAATTTCTTGTTCAAAGAAATAATAACACTACGAGGCCTGGACTCATATACAGCATGACGTTTCCATAAATAAGGTTGGCCCAAAAGAACATCTAAAACTTTGAGAGGAGCAACATCACACAATACCTCGTCCTTGAAGGGCTTGATGCCGTATGGCAGTCGACACTGTTGGCTGAGGCGGAGATCGCTTCCCTTGCGGAGCCATCCAATGGTGTAGGGTTGTGGGTGCGGCGTTGTCGGCAGGGCCAGGCGCTTGATGACCTCTGCTAAGATGAGATTCTTCTGGCTACCGCTATCAACGATGAAGTGCAGCGGGGTGCCTTTTACCCACATCTGTGAATGGAAGAGGTGTTCTCCTTCTTCTGGCTCGTCTGGTTCATCAGGCTGGAGCTTGGTGGTAGCAATGGTGGCACTGGGTTCCGCGTCGATGATCTGTCTTCCCCTTTCTGGTTTGGACTCAGAGTCAGAACTCGCATCTGATTCAGATGCTTTCACTTCGGCCACCAGCGACTGCTTTGAGCGGCAATCAGCAGTGTTATGCCAAGGGCTCTTATGGAAGTCGCACCATTTCCCAGTATCTTTATTTGTTTTTTCGGTGTCCTTCTTTGTTTGCAGCTTGGACTGGTTGTCCTGATACTGTCCATCTTTGCTCTGTCCTTTATTTTGTGGGTTGGGGTCGCCCTTTCTTGTCTTTTGCTGTGAAGGGTTCCCAGCCCCAAATTTCTACGTCTTTTGTTTGAGCTTCTGCTCGATTTTGACGGCATATTGGTAGGCCGCGCCCAAGGAAGATATGTCTAGAAATTCCATTTCATTCTGGATGTATCTATGCAAACCACCACGATACTTGAGCACTAGATGTCGCTCTGAATCTTTGATACCCAGCTTTGTGCGCAAGGTATGGAAGATATTTGTGAACTCTGGCACTGCCTGGTCTCTTTCTTGTCGCAGTGTGGTCCATTTGGTATACAAGTCATCATAACTTCCAACGGGGTAGTATTGTTCCTTAATAGCATCCCTGAAGGATTCCCAGGTGGCCGTGACTGAAAATAATGAGGCTTCTTCTGTGTCCTTTTGCTCGCAGAATGTTTCCCACCAATCTTTGACATGGGGAACGACTTTAAGGAGCGCAAAAGTAATCTTTTCTTTATTCGAAAAGTTATGGACAGAAAAATACGCTTCTAGTAGACTCAACCACTTATCTACAGCATCTGCATCTATCTATCCTTCAAATATAGGGATATCAAAGTTGATTTGTACCTTGAAGGGGGCGGCGCCTCCACTCGAGGAAGATGCGTCGCTTGTTGGTAGTCGCCGAAGGATTTGCGCGAAATTATCCATCATCTCGTTCCTCTGCTGCGTGAGGGCTTCCTCAAGCAACATTTTGATAGGATCTCCTGTCCCGTCATCTTTCTTTTCTCCTGCCATGAGAGGTCACTTGGGCGTGCGAGAGCTTTTGTCCTCAAGAGAAACAAGCTCGAGACCCAATTCTTTGTACCCTGACCTCGTTGAAGACATGCATTAAGACGACAAGGAGCAGACCGCTCTGATACCACTGATCCGGATTTTATGAGCAGAACGAAATGAATACAGATTATTATCAGATGCTTAACACAAAATAACAAAGATACAGTAAAACTGGTTTTCTATTCAATAAGGAAATAAGCTAGAACTGTAAAATGCAGCGGAAAACAAGCTTGCTGGAATGGTGGCGGCTTATCTCTGAGAAGAGATGTGACGGCTGCGCTCATTCCGCAAGAAGATGGTTACAATGAGGCTCTCAAGGCCTTTTACAATAAACAGGAATGTCAAAAACCCTAGACATCCAAAAACCTAACCCTAGGAGATGAAGCGCTAAAAGTCATGTGGGCCCCGTTTGGGTAAGTTAGTACATCAACTTCCCGGGGTCGTAACTTTTGCATACGATCTCCATTTGGGGCGCTTGGTAGCCCGTTGGAAAGGTCTATCCGAGATTTACAACTTTCGACTGGGGCCAAATGTGTGCCAGAGGCAACCATTTGGCCCCCCAAATTGCCAAAAAAGGTCGTTTAGGGCCTCATAACAGCCCCGGAAGTTCAGGACCCGAAAAACTGCTAAAAATAGTACAATACCAAAATTGCCATAAAACTATTTTGAGCCAGTTGGAAAGGTGGGTGGCCACCAATATCCACCTGGATCATATATCCATAATCTCAAAATGATGAGATCAAGTGGTTCGATCCAAGTCATTAAAACCTTAATGGGATTGATGTTTGATAGAATGGGTCATATGAGGAACTTCGTACAGGGGCTCCTGGAATAATGATAGCTATAAGATAGGATCAGAATTCGAAAATATTATCCCATGATTCACCATATATCACTTAAACCATCATAAACGAAAACAAAGACCAAGTTAAATCAACCTTCTGCAAAAAATCCCGAATTTAATAACCGCGCGACTAAGACAACACCAATTTAATTTTAGGGTTTCATAAAATGAGGTGAATGATAATGTAGAGAAAAAAATTATGATTTTGTATAGGCATTATAAATAAATATGATATTCAAGATCCTTGGTGATATAATAAAATGAAACGATCATAAATTCGTTGTCCCATGATCAACAAATGTTTAAATGATAAAATGCTTCGTGGCTTTGATTCAAGTTGTGGCAGAAAACAAATGTCACTTATCCACCAACTTTCCCTAGCACAAATCCTAGGGGTAATCACATACCCCCAATAGGTAGCAGACTGTGAGGAAATCCACCTATCAACCCCATTCCATAATGGAGTGGGAAAGTTCCAAGATGTAACCGATCTTCTTGGGAACCACACCCACAAGGGGGAAATCAACCTTGGAACACTTATCAAAACCAAGAAACAATTAATGGAGTTGTCATATTCTGACAAGTAACCAATCTTATTGGGGCCCACCTCCGTAAGGGGGAAATCCACCCATTAATCCTATCCCGCAATGAGATGGTCATGTTCCACCAAGTAACCAATCTTATTGGAACATACCTCCACAAGGGGGAAATCCACTCATTAATCCTATCCCACAATGGAATGGTCATGTCCCACCAAGTAACCAATCTTATTGGAACATACCTCCACAAGGGGCCAATCAATACATGCATCTTGTTCCACGATGGAATGGAAAACATTCAGGAAGTAACCAATATTTTTGGATGCAATCTCCGCAAGGAGGTAATCCTTCTTGGAATGATTTTCAATCCCAAGGAGAAAAACAATGGAGCCATCAAGATTCACCCACGTATCAAATGTTTTCTACGACACCAATCAAATCACCATTTCTAGCCACATTGAATCTACCAGATTTATCTTGGCTGACTAATGATCTTGTTCTACATTTGAATGGATGGCCAACCATACCAGCTAAACTACCCTCAGACATACCCAAGTTTGACAGAAAACCAGGGGAAGATCCATCAAATCATGTGATGACATTCCATTTTTGGTGTTCATCCAATTCCCTATTTGATTATAGTTTTAGGTTAAGGTTGTTTCAGTGGACCCTAATGGGAACTGCTGTGAAATGGTACATTGAGTTTCCCCACAATACATTCACGGAATTTTCATCTTTAGCTATGGTATTTCTCACACATTTCCAATTACCTATCTGCTATGAGACGGGAACATAACCTTTAACTTCACTTAGGAAGTCCACTTCTACTCACATATTGGATCATATCCACGAATGGAGGAGGCACTGAAGGCTTATAAAATCTGAAATACCTTATCAATTCTTAACATATTGGTTCATAAAATCACTATTACCTAATCTTTCCATAGATGTAGCCATTTAAGGAGCCATGACCGAAGAAAAACTCATTCAGAGTGCTCAACGGATGGATTTGATATATTCCAAATTGCGCACACTTTATGATTTAATACCTCATGCTGTAAGACCTACGTCTGATCCATCTAGGACACGAAAATGACCTCACAACGATGGTTTGATTGGATCCGTCAACCAACTTGAATAGATTACCCAACAATTGGGACAAATGTCGGTTCAAACTTCGCAACCCACAGTTGGCCAGGAAACACATCAATACGCAACTCCCACCCAAGCTTCTAAAGTACTTAAGGTTCAAACTATGGACCCAAAAGGAAAAAATAAAAAAAAACAGAAGAAGAATCCCAATGCTAATTCTGGGACAAAAGATGCACTTAAGGTGAATAATCCTACTAGAGGAAATCAAGAGAATTGAAAAAACAAATACCCTTGCAAAATTTTCCAAGGGGATCATCCTACTCACCTTTGTTCTCATATGGATGATATTCATCGAATGTTGACACAAAAAGGAGAGAAAAAACAACCTGCCGTCCTAACTCAACCTTTCCCCCAACAAAAACATATGGTTGCTGCGGCGTTAGTACCTCCACCCGAAGGAAACCAGGAAAACCCCCAACAAGGGGGAAATCCACCCAATGCTAATATCTTCACGATTGGTGAACATGAAATAAACATTCAAACAAGGGATCATTCTTACGAAATACCTTCGAAAGATGAAGAAACAACTGGATCTCAACCTAGTGGTTATCTAACCATTGAGAAGCCAACCATTGACATAGTACCTCGACCTCCAAAACTGGTTTTCCGTAGAACAACACACAATCCTAACACGCGAGATGCTCAAAACTACAATGTTGTTGAAGACTTAGCTCAAGTTCCTCATGCAATGTACCTTGGAAGTATTGCAAAGTTTTCCTTTTCAACGAAAGGCACTATTGTATGCTATTGGTGCTATCGATCAATTTGATAGCAATTTGATAACTTTTGACTTAGAACCGTCCACATGTAGGTTTCCATCACAAATCACATTTCATATCAAAGTGAATTCACATGGTAATAACATTTTTCGAACTGTTGTGGATGAAGGAGCCTCAACTTGTGTCATGTCACTAGCATGTTGGAAATATTTGGTAACACCCACCCTAGTACCATCCCATACAATACTCAAAGCATTTTATTGTCATTCGTTCCCACCTCATGGAATTATCATGGCTTGCCCAGTTGATCTAGGAGGTGAAACAGTTCAAGTAGATGTTGAGGTAGTGGACGCATCCACAAATTACAATTTTCTATTGGGACGTACTTGGATACATTAGATGATGACTGTAGTGTCCTAAGTATTCTGAGTTATTCGGTTCCCACACCAAGGGAATATTTCCACGATCGATTAACTAGACTACTGCACACATGAAACTAGTCTCCACTCGAATGTAACTTTTGTAGGGGATTCAGAAATGATGATTCAAGATATTGGGGTAGGAATGTTCAAATATTCATCCCTCATAGGAACTTTTGCGATTCCAACACCAGTATTGACCCCTTGCACTACTCCAATTTTCAATATTACATCAGAAGTAGGATTTCCGTTAAAAACAAATTCTAAGTCCATGCCAGAAGTTGGATCCATGTTACACAGAAATCTTCCACCCTGTGAACATCAACATTCTTTGGCCTATAGGATCCATTTCAGTGACTCAGATCCATTTTTATCCTTCAGTGATACCAGTCTGCCCTATTTTTATTCCTACCCGCATGTTGTATCACTATAGCATGCGTACCCGCGAGTTGCATCACTATAGCCCGTGGGTATCAAGTAAAATGGTAAAAACCACTATTAATTACTTTTTACTCCCAAAAAGCGGTCATTGGGTGACCTTTGGCTCTCCATCTTCCCAAGTAACATATCGATGTGTCCTTTCACCTACCTTTGAGAGGACTATATATTAAGCACATATGGCTTATGGACGGGAGGAAGAAGAGAATAGTAAAGGCACTCTAGTGGATTTTTTTCCTATCTTGAGTCTGCACTCATTGATCCTTGTAGTTGTGGACCATTTATGTTCACCTTCCAAACTCCTTTCTAGTTTGATTTTTCCATTCATGGAGGATTGAAGTGGTGGAGGCACAAGTGGATTGATCTAGATCTTGGTTCAAATTGGTTGTCGACAAGAGGTCGTATCACTTTGTAATTCTTCTTGTTCATTAATAGAAATGCTCATATTCTCGTCCATTCATGGTGTGAATGTTGTTTATTATACATTGGGTTACATTTTCTTATGATATTATGGACCATTGTTATTGATAATGTTAATGTCAATTATATATTATATGTACTTGTTGGATATTGGTTGTCAAGACTAATTTGTAGATTATAAGTGCACGGATTGAAAGCTCCAACGGGGATCTACATCAAACGTTTGGATCAAGGTTGGTTACATTTCTCCATTATCTTAACATTGTCATTTATAATAGCATTGCTTTGAGAATTGAGTAGATTTCTGGTAGTCATCTGTCTGTTGTGGTATTCCCAAGCCATAGTGAGTTTTCTCCAATACAGAAATGGCGACTCCGCTCAGGAAAACATCCATGTTTGGGAAATTTTTTGAGCATTAGTCCATATTTAGAGTTGTTGTTTATCAAAGCTCTGTGTCACTGATTGGCCATTAAGATACACTATAGAAAACTTTCTTTTTTCTGAGCCTCTGGACTCTTTGTTTGCCCATTTGCCTTTCCTCACCTGCGGGCTATCTTAGTTCTGCCCGCGTCTACTTGCCTCTATTTACTCTACTGCTCACGGGTACCCGTAGGTATTCCTTCGACAGTAGCGTGTAACTCTGGCTTTTGTTGGTTTATGGATATTGGTTGTTGCTGGGTGAATTTGGTTGGTTCGTGAGTCTTTGTTGGCCTCTTTCTTAACTGTTTCATGCCTTGGTTGTGACTTGATCTCTTTGTTTCTCTTGGTTGATCCTTCTTGGTTTTTTACCAATCTTTGGTTTTAGCCTCTTGGTTTCTTCCTTTTGTGCTCATTCCTTTGGCTGAGTCTTGATGTTTAGGATCTGCTGGGTTGTCTTAGTGATCTTCTTGGCACTTCAGTGACTAAATAGTAGGATTTTGCTTGCATTTTTTCATTCCATTTATATTGAAAAAATACAAAAATATTCATTTAGTTTGTTGCATTTTCCTTCTCATTTATAAGTGAAAATACAAAAATATTTTATTTCCATGTACTGCATTTTGCATTGAGTGCTTGTTGCCTTCATTTAGGTTCTGCTTATGCATTGACAAGATAAAAGATTGTATTTTTATTTCGGAATTGTTGGTTGATTTTGCATATTAGTGACATTGTTTTATTGGATAGATGAGTCTAGGATTGGACGATGTTGCATACTATTGAGTCTACACATCACTAGTTTCACGATCATATCCCTTCAGCAATCACAGCCACTGAAATTAACGCTTAATCTTAAAATTGATTAGACTGATTTTATTTATAGGGTACACCAACTAGCATAGGTTTAGAGTCTTGGAATATATCATTGTGAGTTAACAATCCAAGACTACTAGACAAAACATTAGGTGTCTGACCAGGGAGTGGAGGAATCCATGGTATAGATCGATGTTCTCAGGAAGCTCTACTCAATCCAGAGTTAAGCACGAGGTCACGGGAGGTTGGTTGAGGAGATATCCCTCTGATACCAGTTGAACGTGGGAGATATATCCAGGATTTGTTCGTATCTGGGGGTACTGGAGGTTCGTCCTTTTGTGCCTCGGGCTTAGCTACCCTGCCCATACGACGGGTCCCACCTGCGACTGTCCCCCTGAGCATTGGTTATATTGCGGTGAACATAGTTTCCTTACCTAGGCCGCATAGGGTACTTGCAATGGTTATGCCATTTGTGTCCTGATTCAGATAGGGATTGGACAGCACGATTGTGTTCGTGCAGTGGACTTGACCCTGTCGACATAGTGAAGCCTGGGTGTCTCTATAACTGATTACCTTTGGCTATAGTTTGGGAGTCTCAAGCCTCTCCTAGGCAAGACATACCGACTCTAGTGTCAGGAGCTCATTTAGCCACTCTGTCTATTTGCTCTTGGATATTGTTCGGAATATGACTCACCATCCACCACCTAATACACGTGTCACTACTTTTGCACATGATACTGTTCCTCCCAACAACGGGGGTGGACATATACTGTATACTTTTGCATCCACTACTGCCACTAGAGATGCTAATGTAGGGGGTGGTAATATTTCCTATCCACATGGACATCACACCACCAACCCTGCTACTAATCACACTAATGTTGGGGATGGGAATAGTTCTCATGCTTTTGGTCACCACACGACTGCTCAAGCTAATCCTAATGCTGGGTGTGGGAACATACCATACCATTACGGTCAATACAACATGGTTCCCACTATGAATAGTACATATATGCCCCATACTCAGGCTGGAAACCCTTACTACAACACAGTCGGTGCTGGCCACCAGTATAACCCACCACCCCAATATGGTGCCCAAAACATGCATATACCTGCTTACTCTCAAATGGGTCAGCCAAGAGGAGGTTATCAATCCTATGGCCATAGGAAATCTTATGGGCCATCAAGTCCTCAGTATCAACAATTTAATCCTCATGGTCAAGATTTTGGTCCATCTTATAACACAGTTTTGTTTAACCAACCTTTTATGGGGGCTTATAATCCATCTTTCCAACCGCAGCTCCCATTCCTTGCACACTTGAATCTCCTAGATCTTTCGAAGCTCATGAATGATCCGATATGTCACGACCCTACTTGGCCCCCAGTCCCTACCAAGATTCCTTTGGACATTCCATGTTAAGTTTAAACCAAATAACCAAGCAAGATCACTGAAAGAAGCATAATCACAAGATAGACACACAATATATCCTGGGAAACCCTCATGGGGTAGAAAACCCAGTAAATCTTTCCTCAATAAGATGATCAACCAAAATACAAGATGTGCTCCTCCTTCCTTTGTCTCCTTAGCTGATCTCCCAGACAAGTGCGCACTCTTCCACAAGTGAGTGAGTGATTTAATGAGGAGTTCACCTCCTCTATTTATACTTGACTCTCAACTGACTAAAAGACCTGTTGGGGCCGACCTCACCTGGAGAAGTCTAATAACCCCTAAAATATAACTACAGGGCCGACCCACACATGGTGGGTCTAATAACCCTAGTTAATATCAAACCCTGGAGGAATAAACATCTCCAGATACATAGTAGGATTACCTCGGAGGAATGAACCATCTACGGAATAAATAATGTACAATTATAATATTCTTAGAAGTTACAATATTCAACACTCCCCCTTAACGAGAAGGATATTATAACAACATCTGTAGGAGCAAGGAGTCATTTACTACATCATCTATATATCATCGAAAGCTTTCTTCAATTCATCATCATCAGTAACTTGACTAGTTACTGGAACATCAACATCGTCATCAGTACGATCATCAGCATCGTCATCACACGATCATCAGCATCGTCATCACACGATCATCAGTATCGTCATCACACGATCATCAGCATCATCGCCACACGATCATCAGCATCGTCATCACACGATCATCAGCATCGTCATCACACGATCATCAGTATCGTCATCACACGATCATCAGCATCGTCATCATACGATCATCAGCGTCGTCATCACATGATCATCAGCATACGATCATCGACATCGTCATCACACGATCATCAGCATCGTCATCATATGATCATCAACATACGATCATCAGCATCGTCATCACACGATCATCGTCATCGTCAAGGAATGATGTAAACCAGTCATGTACCTTTTGAACCGAAGTCCAGGGACGATCCAGTCCTATCATGTTCTTGGAGACCTCGCGTCTACGGCTCAGTTTACAGGACCAAATTCCAAGGATGATCCAATCCTTCACCGTGCTTTTAGGACCTACGTCCAAGGATGACTTAATCCTCAACTGTCCACCAAGAACTTCATTTTCGAAGACATAAGTCTACGGCTCTTCTTTCGGACTGAAATCCAGGAATGATCCAATCCCTTCATTATCGAAGACATACGTCTACGGCTCTTCTTTCGGACTGAAGTCCAGGAATGATCCAATCCCTTCATTCTCGAAGACATACGTCTACGGCTCTTCTTTCGGACTGAAGTCCAGGAATGATCCAATCCCTACATTCTCGAAGACATACGTCTATGGCTCTTCTTTCGGACTGAAGTCCAGGAATGATCCAATCCCTACATTCTCGAAGACATACGTCTACGGCTCTTCTTTCGGACTGAAGTCCAGGAATGATCCAATCCCTACATTCTCGAAGACATACGTCTACGGCTCTTCTTTCGGACTGAAGTCCAGGAATGATTCAATCCCTACATTCTCGAAGACATACGTCTACGGCTCTTCTTTCGGACTGAAGTCCAGGAATGATCCAATCCCTACATTCTCGAAGACATACGTCTACGGCTCTTCTTTCGGACTGAAGTCCAGGAATGATCCAATCCCTTCATTCTCGAAGACATACGTCTACGGCTCTTCTTTCGGACTGAAGTCCAGGAATGATCCAATCCCTACATTCTCGAAGACATACGTCTACGGCTCTTCTTTCGGACTGAAGTCCAGGAATGATCCAATCCCCACATTCTCGAAGACATACGTCTACGGCTCTCTTTAGGACTGAAAGTCCAGGGATGATCCAATCCCCTCAACTGTCCACTAAGGACTTCATTCTCGGAGACCTCACGTCTATGGCTCTCTTTAGGACTGAAAGTCCAGGGATGATCCAATCCCCTCAACTGTCCACTAAGGACTTCATTCTCGAAGACCTCACGTCTACGGCTCTCTTTAGGACTGAAAGTCTAGGGATGATCCAATCCCCTCAACTGTCCACTAAGGACTTCATTCTCGGAGACCTCACGTCTACGACTCTCTTTAGGACTGAAAGTCCAGGGATGATCCAATCCCTTCACATGTTCATCAAGAACATGTATCCTCATCATCATAACATGTATCACCACAACATGTATCATCAACATCAAAACATGTATAACCACAACATGTGTCATCATCATCAAATCATGTATAACCACAACATGTATCATCATCATCAAAACATGTATAACCACAACATGTATCATCATCATCAAAACATGTATAACCACAACATGTATCATCATCATCAAAACATGTATAACCACAACATGTATCATCATCATCAAAACATGTATAACCACAACATGTATCATCATCATCAAAACATGTATAACCACAACATGTGTCATCATCCTCAAAACATGTGTAACCACAACATGTAGCATCAACATCAGAACATGTATAACCACAACATGTATCATCATCAAAAGTATCCAACATCAAAAGTATGTATACATCTAATCATCATCAAAAGTATCTAGCATGTATACATCTATCATCAAAAGTATGTATACATCTAATCATCATCAAAAGTATCTAGCATGTATACATCTATCATCAAAAGTATGTATACATCTAATCATCATCAAAAGTATCTAGCATGTATACATCTATCATCAAAAGTATGTATACATCTAATCATCATCAAAAGTATCTAGCATGTATACATCTATCATCAAAAGTATGTATACATCTAATCATAAGAATATAAGAGTCCTAAATCTAAATAATTCTAGGTGAGTAAGTGCAAAAAAAAAAAAAAAAGTAACCTCATCATTGATGAGATAGGCTTGTCTGTCTCATACTGTGCTACTCCCCCTTTCGAGGAGGGTTCTTCTGAACTACACCAAGTTTGTCTCGGAAGTGTTCAAACTTTACTCGAGACAGAGGCTTGGTCAGGATATCAGCAATTTGATCCTCAGTGCTTATATACTCTAGCTTGATAGCTCCTTTCTGCACCATATCTCGAATATAAAAGTAACGGATCTCTATGTGTTTTGACTTATCATGAAACACAGGATTTTCAGTCATCTTGATGCAGCTTTGATTATCACACATAATCACAGTGGGTTCCATTTCTAAGTCAAACACTCCAGATAAAAGTTTCCGAAGCCATACTGCTTCACAGCTAGCAGAACAGGCAGCTATGTATTCAGCTTCAGCAGTACTGAGGGCCACACTTGATTGTTTCTTGCTGAACCATGAGATCATGGCAAATCCAAGACCATAACATCCACCTGAGGTACTTTTTCTATCTGAGACACTACCTGCCCAATCAGAATCTAAGTAACCATGTAATCTGAGTTCATGACTTCCAAGATAAAATAGGCCAAAATCTAATGTACCTTCATTATATGCTTTGCAGCTATTAAATGAACCTTTCTAGGTTCTACTAGATACTGACTTAGGGTATTTACAGCAAAGCATATATCAGGTCTAGTATTTGTTAAATACATCAATGATCCAATGATTTGTCTATATAGAGTTATGTCCACTAGTTCTGATGAATCATTAGCTAATAACTTTAAGTTGGAGTCCATGGGAGTGGCCATGGCTTTACACTCCAACATATCAAATCTTTTGAGAATCTCCACAGTGTACTTACCTTGATTTAGAAAAATCCCTTTTGATTCTTGCCATACTTCTAGACCTAAGAAGTAGTGCATTAATCCGAGATCTTTCATCTCGAATTCTGAAGAAAGCTTCTTCTTGCTTTCAATAATCTGTTTCTCATCTCCAGTTAGGAAAAGATCATCTACATACAACAGCAATATAACTGGTTCATCATCCATCACCTTGAGATAAAGATTTGGGTCAGCTTTACTTTTGGTAAAGCCCATGCTAGTCAAGAAATTGTCAATCCTTCCGTACCAAGCCCTTGGAGCTTGTTTTAACCCATATAATGCCTTCTTTAATTTGCATACATGAGTTCTTCCATCATTAACCTCAAACCCTTGAGGTTGCTCTATGTATACTTCTTCTTCAATTACTCCATTCAGAAAAGTTGTCTTAACATCCATTTGGTGTAATTTCCACTTCATCATGGATGCAAGATCCATAATAGTTCTAATTGAAGTATACCTGGCAACTGGTGCAAATGTTTCTTCGTAGTCAATTCCCTCCTTCTGAGAGAATCCTCTGGCTACAAATCTTGCTTTGTATTTTTCAATGCTTCCATCTGCGGCATGTTTTATTTTGAAGATCCATTTGGAAGAAACCACACTTTTATCTTTTGGCTTGGGAACTATATCCCAAACATCATTTTTCATTATTGACTGATATTCTTCTGTCATTGCTTCTACCCATTCTTTCTTCTGAGCTGCCTCTTCATAGCTAGTAGGTAGTTGATCCACAAGGTCACACATTAAGGCCATATAGTTGGATACTAGCTTTGGTTTCTTTCTTTCTCTAGTGGAGCCTTCAGGAGCTCCATATCTTTCAGCTCCTTGAATAATATCTCTAGCCCATGCTGGTCTTCTTTTCCTGGATAGTTCTGCAACAGGGGGTTCTTGAGGTTCCAGCATGTCATGATCCTCTGGTGTAGCTTCTTCAGGGATGTGAACAATCTCTGAATTTCTGGGTGATGAATCTTCTTCATACACTTCTTCAAGTTGACACTTTCTGGATTTCTTGAGAGCTGCTTCCTCATCAAAGGTTACATCTCTACTTATTTCTATATGATGGAAACCTGGTATGTAGATTCTGAAGGCTTTGGAAGTTTCACAGTAACCAACAAACATTCCCTTCTTACCTGAGGGATCCAACTTGGTTCTCTTTTCTTTTGGAATGTGGATATACACAGGACACCCAAATATTTTAAGATGGCTTACCTTAGGCTTCTTACCTGTAAACACTTCTTCTGGAGTTTTGAATTCAAGAGCACTGTGAGATAATCTATTTTGCACATAAACTGTTGTCTTGGCTGCTTCAGCCCATAAGTACATGGGAAGATCTTGATCATGTATCATGGTCTTCACAGCTTCCATGATTGTTCTATTTTTCCTTTCAGCCACCCCATTCTGTTGGGGATTGTAGGGAGTAGTTAGTTCCCTTTTAATTCCAGCTTCTTTGCAAAAGTCCTCAAATTCCTTTGAGGTGAATTCTCCGCCATTATCTGTTCTGAGAGTTTTGATTTTCTTGTCTGATAGATTTTCTATTAGAGCCTTGAACTCTTTGAATTTTCCAAAGACTTCATTCTTACCTTTTAGGAAGTATATCCAAGTTTTCCTTGAATAGTCATCTATGAATGAAAGATAGTATTCAAACCCACTTAAGGAAGTGGTGGGCATTGGACCACATACATCTGAGTGTATAAGCTCTAAAATGTTCTTAGTCTTTGTTTCACTCTTTGGAAAGGGGTTCTTGATATTTTTCCCTTTCTTACATCCTTTACATGAGCCATCATGATCAACTTTTAAATCTGGTAATCCTATGACTACCTTGCTTACATAGGGTAAGGCTTTAAAGTTGATGTGGGCTAACCTTCTATGCCATAGCTCACTGGGGCTAGAGATCTCATGTGCAAAGGCGGCTTCTGGATGACCCTTGAGTTTATAGAGACCTCCTTCTTCTTCACCAATAACAACTGCATCTTTAATTGTCTTCCCTTTGGACCACATGAGTACTTGTCCATCTATGAAGGCTACTCTGAAGCCTTTCTTATCTAGAGCTGAAATAGAGAGAAGGTTCTTCTTTAAACCTGGGACATATAAGATGTCTTTCATCTTCAAGGGTGTTCCAGAATCTAGCTTATAGCTAGCTTCACCAATTCCTTTGATAGGATATTGGTAGTCATCTCCTAGAGATACTTTCTGTGAAGAAGACTTTTCTTCAAAATTTGAGAAGGTCTTCCTTTGACCTGTCATGTGCTTGGAAGCACCACTATCAATGAGCCATGTATCTTCTCCAGGAGATACAGATCCAGAGAGTGCAGAGAATAGAACATATTCTTCTGGATCTTCTTTCTTCACCTTACATCTTTTCCTTTTGGGTTTTACCTCTACCTCTTCTTCTTCATCATCTTCTTCCTCTTCTTCTTCTTCACTTTCATTTTCTGCCATATGTGCATGATGTCTTTTGTGGAAGACTTTCTTCTTTTGAGAAGGACAAAATCTGGAGATGTGTCCCAATTTATGACAATTGTAGCATTCTACCTTAGAAAGATCTCTTGCTGAATTGGGTCCTATTCTCTTGTTAGATCTAGAGAAGTGTTGAGATCCTTTGTGGTCAACTCTCTTGAAATGACTCATTCTTCTTCTTTTGGTATGAGTGGCTAAGGCTTGGTCATCCTCTTTGAGAAGGGCTTCTCTATTTGCAACCCTAGCTTCTTCTTGAACACAATCCTCCCATACTACATCAAACTTCATGCTCTCTTTCCTGGCACACATGGTTTGTATAAATGACTCCCAAGATCTAGTGAGACCATTGAGGGCAGTCATCACAAGTTCATCCTCATCAAGGGTATCACCAATTGCATCTAGTTGTTCCTTGATTTGTGAAACCCTTGAGAAGTAGTCTTGAATGGATTCTCCTTTGTGCATCTTGGTGCTCTTCAATTTAGACCTCAGATTCATCTTCGTATTGATGTTCTTCCCTTCATACATTCTTCCTAGGGCATCATACATTTCCTTTGGAGTCTTCTTGGAGGCCACTTGGGGAATCAAGTGGTCTTTGATGGAATCAGCTATGATTCTCTTTGCCCTAATCAAATCTTTCCTATGTTTCTCTTTGGCTTCATCTCCTTCTGGTTCTGCAACTTCTTCCTTGATAAGCTGAGCAAGATCATTCTCTTCAAGAATGAGACCAATTCTGTATTTCCATGCCCGGAAATTTTCTATGCCTTCTAGCTTGTCTTCAAGCTTAGTATTTGGAGCCATCTTCTCTTGGGGGAGTCCAAGAGACAGAGTAGACTTACTTGGAAAGTTACTTTTCACTTTTCCGGAAACTGAAACAGAATTTTATCGCACTTTTGGTAGAATTAGGGTTTGACTTTCCCGGAGTTCTACTTAACCAAAAAGTTCGATCTATAGCTTAAAAGAATGCTCTTGATAAGGGCTATCCAACCATGTAATCAGAAATAAAAAAATCCAACTTTTTTCTGAAACCAAAATCTGACGTATCGCACTTTTGGTAGAATTAGGGTTTGCAATTCCCGGAGTTCTACCCAACCAAAAAGTTCGATCTAGGGCTTAAAAGAAAGGTATTGAGGAGGGCTATCCAGCCATGCAACCAAAAATCAATAATACCAACTTTGGGCTGAAACCCTAACTTCACCAAAGAGAGAGAGAAAGATAATCTTACCTTGTGAAAGATGTCCTATTCAGTCTAGCTCTGATACCATGTTAAGTTTAAACCAAATAACCAAGCAAGATCACTGAAAGAAGCATAATCACAAGATAGACACACAATATATCCTGGGAAACCCTCATGGGGTAGAAAACCCAGTAAAGCTTTCCTCAATAAGATGATCAACCAAAATACAAGATGTGCTCCTCCTTCCTTTGTCTCCTTAGCTGATCTCCCAGACAAGTGCGCACTCTTCCACAAGTGAGTGAGTGATTTAATGAGGAGTTCACCTCCTCTATTTATACTTGACTCTCAACTGACTAAAAGACCTGTTGGGGCCGACCTCACCTGGAGAAGTCTAATAACCCCTAAAATATAACTACAGGGCCGACCCACACATGGTGGGTCTAATAACCCTAGTTAATATCAAACCTTGGAGGAATAAACATCTCCAGATACATAGTAGGATTACCTCGGAGGAATGAAACATCTCCGGAATAAATAATGTACAATTATAATATTCTTAGAAGTTACAATATTCAACATTCCAAAGTTTGAAGGGAAAGGTGGTGAGGACCCGGGAGATCATGTCACGACATTTCACCTTTGGTGCTCCTCCAACTCCTTGAATCATGATTCCATTCGTTTACAACTATTTCAACGCACACTCACGGGGGAGCGGCCACAAAGTGGTATGTGGAGTTACCTGGAAACACCTATAGGGGATTCAACGAGATTGCTTGGTTTTGTTAGATCATTTCCAGTTTCCGGTTCGTTATGATACTGGTACTGATTTGTTGTCCACCTTCCGTCAAAATAAGGCCACACATATTTCTGACCATGTTCAAGAGTGGTGTCGGCGGAAGAGATTAGTGAAAGCCAGCATTCCTCCAGAGTTCATGTTGGAATGGTTCCTTAAGTCTTTACTCCCATACATTGCTAAGGATGTTTCGATGTCCAGCATTGTGACTAAGGAACACGCTATCTTGAAATTCCAGCAATTAGATCTACTTTATTCTCAGTCTGGCATTTTGTATGACATTATTCCTGATGCACCAAGAACAATACATGAGCCCACGTCAGTTCCTGGACGACATGTCGATGGCATTGTGGGGTCCGCATGCACTTGCCCTATAGACTTGGTAGCTAATCAAATGCAAAATTTGTCACTAAACCAGTCTGCTCCTGGACAGGTTCGCAACTTGTCCACTTCCACTCCGTCGTCTGATGTACACAATGTACAATCAACGAAACTGTCTGGTAACCAGCAACTTGGTGGTAAGAAAAAGGGGAGAAATAATCGTAGGGGTGGAAATAATGGAAGTAACAACAATAGCAATCGTAATACTCCTCGTAAAGAGAATGCCAACCCTCCTCGGGAAGGCGGTAATGCTGGCGAGGATCATAAACCTACGCGGAAGGTGAAATTCCCTTGCAAGCTTTGTGGGGAGGATCATCTTACTCACTTATGTCCCCAAATTGAAGAGGCATCGAAGCATTTGGCATAGAGCCCAGCTGTGTTGAAGGATCCTCTTCCTCATCATCAAAACATGGCTTCACATGCTCCCACCACTGGTTATGGTACTAATGAAACGACCACGTCTTCTTCCAATACTAGTGGTTATGGATGTGTGAATATGGTTCAGTTGGAGGTTTGTGTTGCTACTCGTTAATGCGATTATGGTGCACCACAACTGAATTTGGGGAATGAGCCTCCCCCTCCTCCTGACAATTCCTTGCATATTGAGAAGCCTTCCATTATGCCGCGGATACCAAAAGGTGTTCTCAAGCGCTCCCTGCATAATCCGAATGCTCGAGCCACCTAGAACTACTCCATCGTAAAAGATTTGGTCCAAACTTCGTGTGCCATGTCGGCTCTTAAAGTTTTGCAAGCCTGTCCTTCTCAGAAGCTGCCCTTTTGAGTGCATTAGGAGTTTAGGATGGGGGAAATCCCAGTGTTATCAAGTTCGATACTACTGATGTCCAACCTCGCTTGCCTTACCACGTGGCTTTTCAAATCCAGGTGGTTTTCGTTAAGAGCTTCGTCAAACGTACTATGGTTGATGAAGGTGCTTCCGTGTCAGTAATGTCGTTAACTTGTTGGAAAGCTCTTGGCTCTCCTCCTCTACTCGCGTCTAGAACTACACTCACTGCATTCAATGGTAGATCTTTTACACTTCATGGAATTATCCCTTCCCTTGTTGTCTCCTTGGGAGGTAAGTCTATGCCTATTGAAGTTGAAGTGGTTGATGCGCCCATAGACTACAACCTTTTACTGGGTCAGAACTAGATGTACGCTATGAAGGATGTCACATCTACTGTATTTAGAGTTATCTGCTTTCCCCATGAAGGCAATATTGTGACAATTGATCAGCTGGATTATGTTGGCACTCCTTCCACATCATCCATGGGATCCGTAGTCCCGCAAGTTTCTAATTCTCAGCCGGCAAATGGGAACATGGGTGTTGGAATGTATCCTTCATTGATGGGATCTTTCGACCTCCCTACACCCACCTCCTTCATAGGAACCATCTCCGATGATGCTCCATTCTCGTTGAATCATGTACTTTTCCAGAAATCATACTTTAGTGCTTTGTGGGATCCACCTTCCACGAGTTACCCGTCTGGAGACGTTCCACACATTGAGATGGATATGCCCTTGTCTGCAGTCAAGATTGCTCACCATGTTCAACCAGCCACTGCAGATCTGGATTTCTCTTCTTCCCAGACAGTTGAAGAAGATCCCATTATGCTGCCCATGTGTGCAGTCGACCCATCTTGTTCACATGGTTTCCTTGATGGTACTCTACCTTCGGATGAATATTTTATCGAGTCCATGCATGGTAATGACGAGCCTTGGGAGGACTTCTATCATATATCTCATTCCCTTCCCACCCTCGGTCTTATTGAACGAGATGAGCCTATAATACAACCTGCCATCCATTTGAATTTGGATCCATTCACAGTCTCGTCTAGCCCTGATTTGGCATTTGAGTCTGATGAGTCTTTGAGCTCTCCTATAGATCCACAAATCAATGCTCTTGAAGAGTTTGATTCTATTTCTAGAATTTCCAACTCTTGTGATGATAAATTCGCCACTACAGATTCCTTCACATCCTTCATCTTTTCTCTTCATTTTGAAGATGATCATTTGGATCCCTCAGGTATTGGTACTATGGCGCCTTTAGTGGTTAGCTCTACTTGCGTTATGTCCGAGGTTAGCAGTAGTGAAGTTGAAAATGTTTCTACCGCAGTGACTTGTATCAGATTTTTTTTTACATATGTTTTAGAGATGATCTTGGTACTTATGTTTCTTGGAGATAGGATTCTTAGCTGGACTTATACTTGTTTACTGGTCCTTTTCGACATTTGCTTCGGCCATGGTAGGAATATTTGGAAAATTGCATATAGGTTTAGCCCTCCCCATTGTTATGATGCATTTGAACCTATTACTATCCGAATTCGCAGACACCCCTTGAGTGTCCTTGTCTTGCTCATGTTCCTTGCATTATGCATAGCTTTGTCCCATGCACTTGGAACTAGTCTCGCATGTCCCTGACACTCATCTGCTCCCATTACGAGCATTCTTCCATATCTCCTTTGAGCTCGTTAAAAACAGTAAGGAGGTCACCAGTTTACTTTTTCAAGCTCGTTAAACCTTTACGAAAAATCTTTTTATAAAGTCTTTTTTAAGCCCTTGTTAGACTTTTTCAAATCAAACAAGATTGCCGAGTATACTTGTCATTTCAGACTTGTTAAAGGATTTGAAGCGACATTCACTTAGGTATAAGTTTACCCCTTTTCCGGACCTTTGTGGATTAATTACGAAAAAGTTATACTCTAGTCATACATGATTAGAAGAGTTCTTCTCTCATTGTTTTACACTTTTTCGGGTGAGGAGACCAACTTTACGAAAAATGAATTCTTAGTTATATCATGTTGTGGTTCCATTTCATCATCCTGCTTTCCGCTTGAGCCTTGTGTCGGCTCCTGCTTACTCAATTGTTAGCTTGGTGCCTGAGCACTTTTCCCCTATCGAGCCCTGCAAAGCTTATATTTTCCCTTCACAATTTGATGACCTTTTGACCCTAAGGGAACACACCCCTGAGTGTCCACATCCTGCACGCACTTCCTTGCATTGAGCATCGGTATGTTCCATTGCTTGGGACTAGTCTGCTAGCTATTTGACACTCGTTCCCTCACTTGTTGTACTATAAGCAATTTTATTCTTTTTCAAGCTTTTCCCAAATATGAAAAAGGCCAAAAAAAATCAAATATTCCAAAAATCCGGACAGGATTATGGTCACTATTTCTTGTTGGCAGCTGTTGTGTCGCCTTTGAACAGAGCATTCATTCCACTCCGTATATTATGAGTCGGGACTATAGTTGGGCCTTAGGAGTTGTACTTGTTTCATAGTTTTCTCCATCGATTGGTTAAGCTTCCAGTCATTATGGAGCCCTCTGTAATGCCTCCTACATTGCACAGTTTATCTCGAGTCTATGCTGCCTGAGTCTATCCATATGCTCATGCTCTTGTTCAAAGGAAGTCCTGAACCAGTGTCGGCCACTCCTCAGTTCTCTTGACTATTCATGTCGGCCATCCTTATTGGGTCAGTCCGTTTCACCTGAGCTCTTCCAAATCTTTCAGCATTGTTGGTACCTCATGCTAGTTTATGGGGGATGCCTTAATTCCCTCCTTCCAGCGAGTCTCATTCTGTCGACTTCAACTCATTTATTTCGGGACTTGAGGCTTAGAGTTCGGTTGAGTACCTTGAGGCTTGCAGTCATTAGTGGCAGGTTCTCTTTCCATCGATAGTTCTGGGAATACTTCAATGTCCCCTGATCGATGGATTCATCCTAGTGTTCGACTTCAACCCATTTATTCACACTCTGATGATTGTGCTTTGTGCCTTGATGCCCATTTTCATTATCGGTGGGTCATCTCGCGTCTGTTAACAGTATACATCATTGACCGGTAATCAGACGATGTCTCATCAAGTTCGACCCCAACTCCTTTATTCACTTGATGGGACTTGCACCGTCGAAGACTTGTGTAGAAGACCCCAGGCGATTGTGGCATTCAGTATGCTACATATGACTTTGACTTTACATCTAAGATATCACCTCTCAGATTTCAACAGTTTGTACCTCCAGTTTGCACCAGTAGTCTCTTTTCAGCAGAAGACCATATCTTACTATAGAGGGATCATGGCTATGATCATTTATGACATGTATCCATTATTTACTGCCTATTCATGGCCATTGTATCAGATTGTTGTACTATACTGACATGTATTAAGAGATACTATTGTATTATGACGAGTGAGTTGTTCTTTTTACTTGTGTCTCCATCACTCCACTTCTGAGTTTTATAATGTATTTTGGCCATCGTAGTACTTTCAGTCTCTGACCTCACACATTAGGGGGCATCTGTTACACAGAAATATTCCACCCTGTGAGCATCAGCATTCTTTGGCCTATAGGATCCATTTTAGTGACTCAGATCTATTTTTATCCTTCAGTGATACCAGTCTACCCTATTTTTATTCCTACCCGCATCTTGCATCACTATAGCATGCGTACCTGCGAGTTGCATCACTATAGCCCACGGGTATCAAGTAAAATGGTAAAAACCACTATTAATTACTTTTTACTCCCAAAAAGTGGTCATTGGGTGACCTTTGGCTCTCCATCTTCCCAAGTAATGTCTCGATGTGTCCTTTCACCTACCTTTTAGAGGACTATATATTGAGCACATATGGCTTATGGATGGGAGGAAGAAGAGAATAGTAAAGGCAATCTAGTGGATTTTTTCCCTATCTTGATTCTGCACTCATTGATCCTTGTAGTTGTGGACCATTTATGTTCACCTTCCAAACTCCTTTCTAGTTTGAGTTTGCCATTCATGGAGGATTGAAGTGGTGGAGGCACAAGTGGATTGATCTAGATCTTGGTTTAGATTGGTTGTCGGCAAGAGTTCGTATCACTTTGTACTTCTTGTTCATTAATATAAATGCTCATATTCTCATCCATTCATGGTGTGAATGTTGTTTATTATACATTGGGTTACATTTTCTTATGATATTATGGAACATTGTTATTGATAATGTTAACGTCAATTATATATTATATGTACATGTTGGATATTGGCTGTCAAGACTAATTTGCAGATTACAAGTGCACGGATTGAAAGCTCCAACGGGGATCTACATCAAACATTTGGATCAAGGTTGGTTACATTTCTCCATTATCTTAACATTGTCATTTATAATAGCATTGTTTTAAGAATTGAGTAGATTTCTGGTAGTCCTCTGTCTGTTGTGGTATTCCCAAGCCATAGTGAGTTTTCTCCAATACAATCCACCTCATCGGAGGGAGCCTCCAAGGAGAACATATTAGTTTAAAATGGTGATGTAAATATACCAACTTCTATGCAACATAATGAAAAAAAAGTAGTGTTCCCCTTTCTTCCGTAGAGATTTATTATCAAGCTATTCAAATGGCTTCGACAGATTCAGATCAAAATATTCCCATATGGAGGAATATGATCCTTACACTTCACCAATATGGGACATCAACACTCATAGCACTAATGACATCCTAGATCAGAATTTTTCATTAGATGTAGCCATCCTTGAAGTCATGAATATCTCCAAATGACCCTGGGAAGATATGCATCATAGATCCTCATTTCTTCCAAAGACAGATTCATTAGATGTCAAACCCGAAAATGTTTACCTCAATGATGACATGGAAAGATACCAATGTCCCATCCAAAAACACAATGTGAGTTTGGAAGTAAATTTGGAAAATATTTCAAAAACCATCCCAATCGATATATCCATTAAGCATGGAATCGTTGCAAACATCAATATAGGTGCGGATTTCTCTCCAGAAGAAATCATACATTACACTTCTCTATTTAAAGAGTTTTGCGATGTGTTCGCTTGATATTACGAAGAAATGTCGGGCATCGATCCCAACATAGTTGAACATGAGATAAAAACTATGATAATGTTAAACCAGTGTAGTAGAAACTACGTCCATTCAATCCTAAGAAATCGCTGGTCATCAAAGCAGAAGTTGAATTTCTTTTTAAAGTTGGCTTCATCTATCCTTTTCCTTTAACTGAATGGGTATCCAATCCTGTTCCTGTTAATAAAAAGCAAGGAAATATCCGATTCTGTACTGACTTTAGGGATCTAAATTTGGCCCACACCCTTCATTTATCATATTATAGACGAACATGTCGTGAATGAAATCTTTTCAATTATGGACGGATTCTCCAGTCACAACCAAATCAAGATAAAAAAGGAAGACTAGCATAAAACAACTTTCATATTCCTTTGGGGGAATTTTTCATATCGGAAAATTCGGGGCTAATTTTCAAAGAGCCATCTCATATGCATTTCATGACATTAAGAAAAATGTTGAGTTTTATCTTGATGACTTAGCAGCCAAATCTAAAAGGAGAGCTGAACATAGTGCACATTTACAACCAATCTTCGTTGGATGTCGCAATTATAACATTAGGTTGAACCCACACAAATGCATTTTTTGTGTGGAATCTCGAAGATTACTTGGGTTCATAGTTTCCAAAAAAGGGATTATGGTGGATCCCCTCAAGGTTGAGGCAATACTTCATTTTCCTTCTCCTAAAAAAATAACACAACTTCAAATCCTTCAAGGGAAAGCTAATTACTTGAGAATATTTTTCGAGGATTTTCCCGAATGAGCTAAAGGTTACATGCGTCTCCTAAAAAAAGATGCACTATTCATATGGGATGACCAAGCTCAACACTCATTTGATGCAATAAAAAAATCTTTGGTCTCTACCCCAGTACTTAGTCCACCGAACTATAGTAGCGAATTTTTGCTATATTTGGTAGCATCTAGATCCAACATAGGAATGGTATTGGCACAAGAAGATGAATCATCACAAGAGCATATTATTTACTATCTTAGTAAGGGCCTTGCAGGTCCCGGATTGAGATATTCCCAGGTTGAGAAGCTAGCTTTGGCATTAGTTCATGTTGTCCAAAGACTTAGAAATTATATAATTCCAATAAAAACGACCATAAGGGATGAAATGAACCCCATGAAACATATTCTGTCCTGCCATATCATCGATGGAAAATATTCTAAATGGATAGTAATTTTTCAAGAATTTGATCTCGATTTCAAAAACACTAAAGCCAAGAAGTCATTGGCATTTTATGAACTAATGTCTGAGTTACCTTGTGAGAAAGAGGATACTGTATATGTTGAATCTTGGAAAGATGAACATGTATTCCTCATCGCAACATCAGATCCTTGGTATGGAACATTTATCACATATCTCCAAACCCAAAGGATTGATCCTAAGTTTTCTAGCATTGAACGACATCGCATTCGAAACCAAGAAGGAAGATACCTTATCATAGGGGATACTTTGTACCGTCGAGGAGTAGACATCATATTAAGATGTTGTTTAATACACGAGGAAGTTGAACAAGTTTTGAATGGTTGTGATGATGGGGCATGTGGTGGTCATCTTTCTAGGTTGGAAACTACCCAGAAAATCTTGCGTGTAGGATACTTTTGGTCTACAATATTTAAAGATTGAATCAATGTTGTTAAAACGTGTCACCCTTTGCCAAATCTACAAAAGCGAAATGCATGCACATCCTGCTCCATTACACCCTGTAGTAACTGTGGGTCCATTTTCAAAATGGGACATTGATTTTATGACAATCAATTTTCCTTCAAGAAAATGGCCACCACTACATCACCGTAGCAGTGGACTACTTCACCATGTGGGCTGAGGCGATTCCTACATTCAACTGCACGGGAAAAAATTCAACATATTTTCTATTCAATCATAGGATAGCAAGGTTTGGTGTACCGAAAGAGATCATTAATGATAACATAAGTCATTTTAGGAATTCCTTTATGGATAAACTTACCAACAAGTTAGGATTGTGGCAAGAATTTTCCTCGCCATATTACCCTCAAACTAACAAACAATTCGAAGCCATTAAAAAGGTTTTGAAAACTATGTTGTAGAAGACGATTAATAAGAACAAAACTAACTTGAACTTAATGTTGTTTTTCGCTCTTTGGGCTTACCATACCACTGCTAAAACTGCAACTGGATTCACTCCTTTCCAATTGGTTTATGGAGAATAGGCTATGTTTCCAATTGAATGCAAAATCCCATCATTAAAAATAGCATTCGAACTCCTACCTAACACTTCTACAGAAGAAGAAAGGGAAGAAAGGCTTCTGCATCTTCATTCTCTGGATGAAACTAGAAGGGAAGCTTCTCTAAATGTGGAATCACACAAGAAAATGGTTAAAACACAATATGACAAATCGTCTCATCCCCGAGTCTTTTCTGACGGTGATTTGGTTTTAGTTTATGAC
The DNA here is from genome assembly GCA_027924585.1 of Larix kaempferi. NCBI lineage: Eukaryota > Viridiplantae > Streptophyta > Pinopsida > Pinales > Pinaceae > Larix > Larix kaempferi. The sequence continues at coordinate 4,450,330 of BSBM01000500.1, read as the reverse complement.
CAATACCAAGACAAAATAGGAGAAGGGAAATTTATACCAAAATGGTTTGACCCACTTGGAGTCAAAACTGTGTTAAAGAGAAGAGCTTAGGAATTGATCAATTAGGATGGAGAACCTATGTCAGAGATCAGAAATGGTCTCTATATGAAGAAATAATCCACGTAGGAACTGATGCCTCGCAAAACTTGTTGTATTCTTTGTATAAACTTGTGTACATTAGTTATTTTGAGCACACACTTATCTTGCTTGGCATTGTCACTCTAGCATATGGAACAAGAAACCTTCACATAATTGGGATATGTGGATGGCGCCAGTTGTAGTTCTTGGAACATTGCTTCTGCTACATGGGTGATTTTCACACCTAATGACGAAGCTTTAAGTTCAAGTAGTATTTTTCTCGGATCTGCAACCAACAATGTTTCAGAATATAGTGCATTCATTGAGATTCTTGTCGAGGCTATCACCCTTGGCATCTGATGGATAATAGTCAATCTGGACTCATAATTAGTTGTATCTCAGTTCAATGATTAGTATCAGGTTCAAAATCCTACATTGTTTAGAAATTTTCTATGAGTACGTCTTTTATAACGTCAATTGGAGTTCATTGAATATATTCATGTTCCTAGAAGTTTGAATAGTTTGGCTAATTCCTTAGCCAACTACATACTTTATTGGCATCTAAGTTATTAACATCATACCGAAAAAATCAAGCATGTACATTATTCATGGAAATTTAATTGAACATATCATTGAAAAACACAAGTAAAAGATGAAATGAACTAGATTACATCATAAACCAAAAAGTGTGTTGAGGTTCTAGACATTTTGAATAGTAACTTTGCACACACCAAAAATAACAGTGTAAATAATTTTCTCTTTTTGTTTCTTTTTCTTCAAGATAAAACCCAAAAAATTTCACAAAAAGAATGAAAATATTTGGAAACTACAAAAAAATGTTTCAAAATTTCCTAGTACGGCATGAAATCTCACTCACAACTGGCAGATAACTGAATAAAGGTTCATAGCTTCTAGAAATTCATGCTGAAAGGATATGCTTCCTCTCATCCATCAGCTACACCTACAAGGAATATGGTAAAAATGAGTGTTTTTACTTATATTTTATTCATAAATGTATAACCATATCCTTTTGAATGATAGAATGATGCACAATTCTTCAATTTTGGCTATCTTTTTAGATATTAAATGCACATTTGAACCAATTTCTGAATAAATAGTTGGGTAGTGAAATGGTTTTGATTACAAAACTTGGATACTTTGACAATTCAAACTATTTGATTAAGGTAGTTGGAGATAGAGCATGATTCATGATGATTTGTGATTTTTGCATTTTTCACAAGACTCTAGATGAAGTAAGCCTCATTGACCCATTCATACTTGGACATCATACCAAATTTGATAAGCTTAGTTACATGGTATTATTTCACCATTCGTCGACACATAACCATGTTTCAAATATCCTACCGATGGAGGGAACATCTGTAAGAGTGTGCACAATCAGATTAGGCCTTGTTTGCAATATGGATCTTTGCCTTGTCCTGAACCATGCCCTTGAAAAATAAGAGTACTCCCATGCAACACTCGTTCCCTCCCATGTAATATAGCATTCTTTATTCTTTTTCGAGTTGATAAATGAAAACGCCATAAAAATTAAAAAACTCAAAGATACAAATAGAGGGAGAATTGAATCATTTCATATTATATCCTTGAAGAAAATGGCAACAGTCAGTCCTTGTCTCCCTTGAACATGGCACATAATTTGATATCCACTGTTAGTAAACCATCCACATTTTCCTTAGGAAACTATACCAGTATTTTGAATAGATCTCCACCGATGGGTTATCCTTCCCATCACCAATGGATCTTTCGTTAATGCATCTAGCATTGTTGGATTTCATTAAGGTCGTTTACTCAAAGTCCTATGTTTCCAAGTGTCCATTCTGCATAGTGTTATGTGCTCAAGGGAAGTTCAAACAGAGTCGGCCATTCCTCAAATATTCCTGACCAATAATGTGAGATTTCCTTGTTTCAGTATGCAGTGTTGGATCTTGCAGTTCTGCCAAATTATATCAGGCTATTGATCTTTGTTTCATATTGGTTGATGTGGGATGCATTAATTCCCTCCTTTCGATGGATCTATTCCTATTGACACCAAATCATCATCTAAGAAATGGATCTAGAAACCTAGGAGTACATTGGATCTTGCAATCATTAGTGGAAGGTTTCCTCACAAATGACAGTGGGTATACATCAATGACCGTTGATTATTTGATTCTACAAGTGTTCTATTTCAGAACATCTATTCACACTTGTTATTTTGTACTCAGTACCTTAGATTCCATCATCATTATGGGTGGGTCTCTTCGCATATGTTAATGGTATACATCAATGACCAGTAATCAAATGGTGTTTTATTATGCTTGACATCAGTTCATTTATTTGCATGATATAAACTCGTACTGTCGTCGGTTCATATTTAATACCTTGGGAAAAATATTTGTATCACACATCGATGCACTGCCCGAGTTGCGCAAGATTAAACTACCATGTCAAAAGTTCGATGGAGACCTTGTTCTCACATTCATCAAAGTGCATGTTTACACTTCTGAAATTTTTTACTTTTGACATGGATTCACTGTGTATTGTTCGTGGCCATGCTTTTTTATTATTGAGCATGGGTATGCCCACCTCAAGAAGATATTGTATATTTGAGAAATTGCTATGTTTGACTTGTAGGTGTTCTCTTGAATCCTGTGCATATGAACTAATCGTTTTTAATCCTTGATTTGATCAATAAAGAGTATCAGTATGAATAATATTAGTATAAAAATAATGTATTTTGTACCTTAGCTTTGCTTCAGACCTCACACATTAGGGGGCATATGTTAACAATCAAATTAACACCCTTAAGAAAATGAAAGGTAGAAGCACATTTTACTATGCACCTACAACATGAAGATATAATACAAGTACATAAGAGAACAATCCTCTCTTATCTAATCACTACTTCCATGATCAGAAGGATTGAGTGAAGAAAGAAGGGTCCTAAAGAGACATGGTTCAGTGATTGAACTACTCAATTGAAGGCTCAAATCTAGTCTCCACCAGTCAACAGTGAAAAGAAGTGCATAAGATTGCATTAATTGTACTTGACAATGCTGAGGTTATGACAAAATATTGAAAATACTATGGAAAGTGGGATTTTGGGTAAACAGAGTCAAAAACCAAGAAAAGGGATTAACCCACATTGAAAGATGAAACCTGAGATCCCATTTCCCAATACAATAAAACAAAGGCGTTTGGGGCATGGTAAGAGGGACAAAAGGTGAAAGCAAAGGCATGCTGGGGAGATTTGGAGGTTGAAAAGCTCATCTTCATCGAAAGCAAGGATGGAGAAGGATGGCTCAAAGCAAGGGAGGATGGATGCATCTCAAGCACTATTGTAAGTAAGTATTTTTCTTTTTTGGAATAATATGAAGCAATTCAATTTCCCTTCTATTCATGAGTTTAAATTTGTTCTTCCAAGTTTTATTTGAATTCTAAATGGTTAAATATATTAGGGAATGTTATATAATTGTGGATCTCTAACAATGAACCTCACCTGTTCATAGTAAGATATCTATTTAGCGTAGATTCATCCCTACCTTAAATGTTATTATTAGTAATCCCATAATTATTTTAAGTGGCACACCAAGGTTAACAAACTTTAGGTTAGAAATAGTAATGAAGGTTTAGGGCATTAGCAAGAGTTATCACCCCTTATCCCTTGTCGCTTCCATATCTTGTGGAATCATATCCCCCGTCTCATTTTCATCCTTCTTCACTTGAAGCTATTGGGTATTTTTATATTAAAAGCATACACATTGTTTTCAATATCTAGGGTCTTCTAAACCAAATAAGTTTGGAATATAGTCTTTGCATAATTACATCACATTTACTTGTTGGGGTAAAAAACAAGGAGTTAGAAGGGTAGTGGGTCATATCAAGGAAGAGGAGAAGTGGTTTAGTGGACTAGTGGAGAAGGAGATGGTGGTTGGTAATCTTTGTGAGAAGTATAGAGAGGTTGGTAAACTCTATGAGAAGTAGAGGGTGGTTGGTTGTCTCATTAAGGAGGAGAGGATGGTTGGTCAACTGGTTGGTTAGATTCTAAGGAGGAGGAGGGGGAATAGGGGGTGGTTGATTGACTACTAGAGGATGAAAAGGAGGAGGAGGAAGAGGACAAGAAGGATCAAGATGAGAAGGAGGAGGTGGAGGATCAAAATACTTAGAAGAGGAACCAAAACAAGAAGGCTAATGATGATGGTGACTCAACCTCCTCCTCTCCAGTAGAATCACCTCATTAACAACATGATGAATCAATGACATCATGTTGTGTGGAAGGGTTACCGAGATACTAGAAAGATATCGGCCTCATATGATTTAGGTCACTCATACATGGTGCACTCTATGTTGTGTAAAAAATGTACATAGCTAATTAGCTAGCTCTTGGTGTAATATACAATTTGGTATATTTCATAGGAAAGATATTTGTATCTAAGGTAGCTCATGTATTCCCAATACCTCCCGATATTTTTCCTTTCATGAAGTTATCCTAGGGAAGACCGCCAAGAACTTCCCCTAATATTGGTGATGGTACCGAGGGTAAGTCCTATATTCTTCGCGATATAATTCTACGTCAACAATAGGGATCAAAGCCATTAAAACAATATACTCATTATGAACTCAACTGGTCACTTATGTGAATAGAACCTCAGTGGGGAGGGTAACACTCCATCCCACAACTACTCAATATAAACCTAATTGAAATTGTATCATATTGTTGGGGAGGTGTCTCCCTCAAAACCATTCAAATATATACATAATAATAGACAACAATAATTAGACAATTTAAATAATAATTAAAATTTTTGAAGGAAATGATACAGTAGATGATGCTTCCTTATATAAAAAAGTGCACTAGTTATTTAGGCCGACTAAATATATAACATGGATAGTATTTGTTAACCAATCCTACTTGTGTGCTTCACATAAATAGAGGCACCACTTATGAAGTGTTGAAAGGCTCTAATCCACATTGGTTAGGTCAAAAGTTTCATTAAATTTTATTTTATATAAGTGAACTTAGTCTATATGAGCACGTCGAAAATGGTACATCCACACATTGTAATTCACACCAAAAATATATATGGACCACATATAAAACCATGAATGGTTCATGTTCGATGATAATATGAAACATAGGAAGTTCCTTATACATCAAATAATGTACAACCCAATAGCTTATGTGAGACATTTTTTAGATTCTATTAATGTGTTAATAATAATATAAAGCATCATAAATGGTGCTTCCATATATCATAAATCACATTAGTAATCCACATGTCAAAAATGTTTGTATGGATAGGTGCACTTGTGAAATAGGATATCATCATAGTTGGTGCACTTAATAAAGCATCATCTGTAGTACACCCTGCAAATTCATAGGTTGCACTACATTTTGGTGTGAGCCAAGTGATTCAAAAGCACTGTGAAAAAATATGAAAAAGGTAATTTAAAAAATTTAATCTTCCAAAAGTTTAAACAAAGAGGTAATGAATGATATATGAGGCAGGGAAGATGGAGGTGAGTATACTTAGGGTTTATGAAGTTAGAGCTTTTAAAGGATACATGGAGGAACCTTACTATACTTGGGTAGGAATATTGGCAAAAGTTTCATTTTGAAACCTGGGTAGGGATCCATACCATTGGTTTAATGGTACTATGGGTCTTGATGTACACTCATGGATTACACTTGTGATCAATGTTTTTTTTATGTCACCTCCTCTATGGAAACTTTGGTCGAAATATTCTTGTAGTTATTAAGTGAGTTCTATGGTACCCAATCAACAGTTGAAAGGTGGATTTGATAGTGCTCTAGATAATTTGAGTTATGCGGTGGTGATGCCAAAGGGTTTTCACTCCAAAGTGCGCTACAAGATGGATTTAACATGCATATTATTCATTACAATAGGGACTTGGTAACCTAGTTGAGTACTTGAAACAATAAAACAAAGACTCTGGATGTCCCTCATCTAGTGGTTTCTAGTCCTCTTTCTCCCCATCTCGGTTAGAGGATATTATAATTTTTTTTTTAGAATACGAAGGAATCATGGATTTGTTGGTGGGTATTTTTCCCTGGACAAAATCAGGGTGGGGGGACAATGTTAGAACATAATACCCATCTACACATTAGACATAAAGTATTCTTATTTTTTTCTAGTGTGTAAACCATGTTGTTGACCACCCCGTGCAAAGTCCTCGTCATCCTGATTATCTCGGACTTTGTTTTTCTCATTACTTCCTCATTATCCATGCATGCACCCTCTTGCATGATTTTAGGCTCATATGTTCCCTCTTTCCTGACTATAGGAACCTACCATCAATTACAATCAGTTAATTGGGGTGCCCTCCTTGATTTCATGCTTTTTGGGATGATTTGAGAATCAACGACCATTGATAAACAACTAATGCACCCTCCATCACCAGTTAACTCCTACATGCACCCTCATGCGCCATTCTGGTCCACCTAAGATCAGTTACACTCATTTAACAGATCCCATTTAGGAGTTACAATTGGAAATCATGTAAAGTGATGGAATCTATGCCAATTAATCCTTCCACGTGTCTGGATTCCAACTGCCTCTTAAGGTGAAAAAAATTATATATTGAAGATGTATTATAAATGAATACACAATGTTGAATAATAAATGCATGGAACATATTCCAATTGAGTTCCAAATATCGTGTGTTCTAGCACATGTTTCTTCTCTATTTTTCCTATAGATATGTGTAAACCTTGTGAGGTTAGTTTTGCTGTTGGATATCCACCTGTGAAATAATTTTACCATGGTATCAGAGTGGTCCAGCTATCTAGTTCACCTCAGATACTTCCATTGATGAACCAAAAGTAGAGGAGTTTCCACATAAATCCTTGGGGAAATACCCTTGATAGCATTGGCACTGACAAGGAAATATTCCCAAGTGTGAGGCACTCTCGAATTGTTGGGTATGTGTTATATTATTCACATGTGTGTAGCAGGGGATGATGCGCCTATCGATGGTTCTCTTGATGATCCCTCTATCACCTTAAGGGATTGGGTCTTTTTTGGCTATTTTGGGGAATTGTCTAAAAACATGTAATTTAATCCTAGTTAAGGGATTGGGGTCTATTTTCTAATCCAGGTTAACAGATTAGGGTATTGGATGCTACATAATACTTATATTGTATTATGAGTGATTCATAATGAGAATGAGTAAAATAAGAGGTGTGCCTCTAAGTTTTGTTGGTTTTCCTCAGTTCAGAGTTTCCAGGGTAAATCTTTATGTATTATTTGTTAATGCTATGGTGTAATCTCTGTTTTTCTTAAAAGAATCTGTATGATTTTCTTCTCTGCATAGGTTTAAATCTTACATGTGGTATCAGAGCTCGATTATTTGGTTTCATGGGGATACATTTTTTTTTAGGTTCGAGCTGGTTGATAGACCTTGGTTCTGTGATAAACCTGGGTTTAGTGGGAGCTTTGCAGCTTTGATTTGTGCATTGAAAGAGAATGGTGAGTAGTTCAAGAATTTAGATCGAGACATTTAAAGGCTCAAATTTTGAGCGATGGAAGCTCAAGATGGAGGATCTTCTTGTAGATTGGGAGCAGTGGATTGATGTGGATCTGGGTACACCACCCACTAGAACACTGAAATAAGATTGGGATAAATTAGATAGGAGAGAGAGGAGTGAAATCTAACTTTGCTTATCATAGTCTGTGTTGTTGAATGTATTTGGAGAACAGATTGCAGTAAATATTTGTGCAAAACTAGGGAGTTTGTATCAATCAAAATCCCTTGTAAACAAGTTGTTTCTACAAAAGAAACGGTATTACCTCAGAATGGATGATAATGACATAGTGAAAGAGCATCTGAATATCTACAATACTCTAGTAAGTCAAACAAACTCTGTTAGCATTAAAATGGGTGAAGAAGATAAATGTATTACATTATTGTGTTCTTTCTAGATTCCTGGGACAACCTAATTGTAGCAATAGGGAGTGCTAATCAAGCGACTTTAAAATTTGATGAAATAGTATCATCCCTTCTATTAGAAGAGATGAAGCAGAAAACCATGGATACTCATATCATGGATTCCTTTTCTGTGAGAGGTCGCCCCTAGGAGAGAAACAAACATAAGGGATCTGGGGGGAGATACAAATATAAGGGTATATCTAAATCCCATGGAAAATTTATAAGGAAGGGTTGTAAATGCGGTAAATCTAAACACTATAAAAAGGATTGTATATCTAAGAATGTTGAGAAAGGAAAGGGATCTGAGGATACCTCTACCACAGAGGAAAAGAATTCCTTAGAAGAATGAGGAGATGTGTACCTAGCTTCCACTAGTAATCATTTAGAATGTGATATATGGTTCATTGATTGAGGTGCATCATGTCATATGACCCCTCATAAGGAGTGGTTGTGTGAATATGAAAAGTACAATGGAGGTGATGTATTCTTGGGAGATAATTCACCAACCAGTATCATTGGGCGTGGTAGAGTCAAGTTGAAAATCAAGGATGGAAGTGTTGATGTATATGTAACTTCGGAATGTATTTCATATATATATTTATTGTACTCCTATAGAGATGTATTATTCCTCTATACGGAAGTGTCGTCATTTGTATTAACTAAGTTATTGTAACATGAGGTTATTGTGCTAAGCTAGACAAGTCGACCCCATAAGTTTATTGGGCAATCAGGACAAGTATAAATAGAGATCTCCTGATCTCTATTTGGATCACTTCACATCTCATTCTTCCTTCACTTGGAAAGTGGCGCACATGTGACGAGGAGGATCAGTTGTTAGGAGGAATATATCTCTATGTACTTGGGTTGTACTTTGGTTGTATCATTGCTCTATCTATCTCTAAGGAAGTTGTGGGGTTTTTCACCTTAGGGTTTTCCCCACAGAAACTCTATGTGTCTATTGTCTCTTATGTTTGCTTCTTGTGATGATTGACATGATTGCTATGATTGATATGCATTGATATACTGTACATTTTATTCTCTAAAAATATCCTACAGTATCTTGAATTAATGCTCAAAATTTAACATGGTATCAGAGCTAACCTGAGAAGAAGACATTGTGCAGTGATAGAAACCAGGGTTTCTTGTTTATTGGGTTTCTCTCCACAGATTTTGGAAAATCAATATGATAGATTGACTCTCCTCAGCAAGGTGAATCTATCTGTCCAATCAGAATTCAATTTTGAGCACTTTTAGTTTCCACAAAAATAGGAATTTCTGAAACCAGAAGACATAGCTGGAAGCGCCTTGGAAAAATCGAAGTTTAGAGCTTTGGATCGAGATTTTTGGCTTGGTAAATCTCCAGGAAACTCAAACCCTAATTCAAGGTCCTCCCCAGTGAACCCGAGAAGACTAAAAGGAAGTTCTGAAGGGTGAATCTTTGTAGATCTCAAATTCTGAATACACCAGGCTGATCAGCTCATCAAGGCACATCTTTCTATCCTTTCAGAAAGTTGAAATTCACATTTTGAATTTTTAGGGTTTCTCTGACAAACCCTAATCCGGGACCAGATCTAGTTTTTAGCAAATCAAGTGGTAAGACCTAAATCTTTTCTATTTCCATTTGAAGTACTCTTTAAAGATGTCTCACCACACCAAGCTTGAGGAAAAGCTTGAAGGGGTTGATAACTTCCGAGCCTGGAAGTATAGGATTGGGTTAATCCTGGAAGAGAATGAGTTGGACTCATATATAAGGGAAGAGGTCCCTGTCCTAGAGGGAGAAGAGGCTAAATCCCTCCACAATAAGAACTTGGTCAAGGAAAAGAGAATCATTGCCGATTCTATCAAGTACCATCTCATCCCCCATGTGTCATCTCTGAAGACACCCAAAGAGATGTTTGACTCCCTATCCAAGCTATTTGAAGGGAAGAACATAAATCAGAAGATGACTCTGTGGAACCAATTGAAAGGGGTAAAAATTCAGAATGGAGAATCCATTCAATCTTATTTTTCCAGGGTCTCTCAGATCAAGGAAAAACTAGAAGCAGTGGATGAAATGGTGGAGAATGGTGAAGTTGTCATGACCACTTTGAATGGCCTACCCAGGTCATGGGACTCCTTTATCCAAGGAATCTGTGCAAGAAATAAGTTGTTATCCTTCAACAGACTACGGGAAGAATGTTCACAAGAAGAAGCAAGGCTTGTGGCATGAGGAGAAAAGATGGGGAATGAAGATCAAGCTCTCATAGGTCACACCAAGAAA
>BSBM01000500.1:3702500-3835000 GCA_027924585.1 Larix kaempferi | reverse complement strand
TCCCCAAGTGAATGGATGAATGATTGATTGTTAATAACTTCAGTACTCTAGCTAACTGCACATATTTCAAGCCGTAGTGTGAACCGCGTTGGCCGTAGACACATACTAATTCTATGGAAGTAGAATTCCGAGGTGCGGACCGCAGTGTCTTCTATCGCCGTGCAGTTCTACCCCGCAGCGCATGTCCCGTGTCGCACTGCGCAGTACGTAAACCTCAGCAACTCATGACCTACTGTGGAAACCTGATTCCGCAATACCCCATAGATACACCTCGGGTGAGACCTCAACCTGCTTGCAGGTTGTTGCCGAAAGGGCCGGTGCAAAGGGGTTTTGTTGGTCAAGGGGAAACCACGAAGAACTTGGGTCTTTATTGGAAACCCTTTGGGTCAGCATATGATAAGCCAACAAATGGTTATGTTGCCGCTCTAGAATCCGTGATGAGTTGTAGCTGTAATGTGTGATGAAGAACATCAGTTCCTGACAGGCTCCGACAATTGGCATCCTGAAAAGATAGAGATCCAAGCTTGGTGTGACAAGACCGTAAGAGACTTTGCAAGGAAAGAGAATAGACACCAACATCTATCTGACGAATAGTGGTTGAATAGATATATGTGGAAAGATATTCACGATATTTTCTGGGCATCATTCCCAGACGAGCTACACGAGTGGATCTCACGGATCGCAGAGAAGAAAACCTGTTTTCAAGGAGGAGTTCCTACAGAGTGGACTCCAAAGCTCATAACGGAGCTCAAAGCAATAGACAGCCCATTGACGCACGCAGTTGACTTCTGGGTCGATCACATGCTAGAAGGCTTCGTAACAGAATTTGCTGTAGACACACTCAAATCCTAAAGCCAAGTAGAAGCATACTTTTTCGATGGATTCCAAGGTAAGTACCTGAACAATATCAGTCTATACATTAAGATGTTGCTAGTTGAGAAAGGTGTTTTAAGAATGCAGTAATATTTTCAAGTCTGTCACGGTAAACAGTATATATAGTGATTCTGATGAAGAGACCCATAATATTAGAAGCGGAAAGAGATATAAATTTAATAAGAATCTTGGAGGCACTGGACCCCACATAGATACTAAGATTCCTTGTGACCTTAACAACGAAGCTGTGCCACCGTCCACCCCTCAAAATCCACCGATTGCAGAGACCGCGCCTCCCTTATCTCAGAGCCCACCCGTTACACAACCCACCCTGCAGGATACTCAGTCGAGTACGTCTACTCCGATATTCCCATTTACTTTCACTGTGTAGAGCCCATCACAACAGCCGTGCACAAATACAGGTGCTCCTACTAATAGTACAATGGCAAACACTGATATGAAGCTACTAATATTTAAAGGAACTAGTCTAGAAGACCCTCACCAGCATAGGTTTCTTTACGAATCCATATGGAGCATAAGACAAATCCATGATGATGCTGTGAAGAGAGCGCAGCTCATTACCACCCTCAAAGACAGAGCTTTACATTGGTTTATGAAGTACTCTCAGACACAGCTGAGAACCCTCACAGAAAATTAAAGATGCGCTTGTGGCAGAGTTTAAGAAACCCAAATCTGAATCTCAGTGTATAATCGAGTTGAAAGAAATAAAGCAGAGACCGACTAAAATGGTCTGGGAGTTTGATCAGAAGTTTGAGACCTTATTGGACCAAGTGAGCTTTGTTATAGCTCTAGAACAACACAAGGAATGGTTTATTGTTGCGTTGTTGCCCCACATTAGATTACCATTGATGCAGTAGAAGGTTGTATCGCCGGTAGAGACCTTGGAGATTGCAATGAAGATAGAGGCTACGTCGATTGGTGAGACTAGTTTTGGGATGTCTCAGATCTAGAACCAGCTGACCACCCTGACACTAGAAATGTAAAGCATGAAGAATGGCAAAGAGCAAAGGTATGAACCTAGGCATGAGGTCTGGTGTACAGGTTGTAAAGGAGAATGCCATGACCGCAAGCATTGCCCTTTATTTCGTGACTATCTTAACAATGGTGCGCCCAACCCGATAAATCAGAATCAGGTCCCATGGTGCAAAATTTGTAGAACTACAGGACGGACCTGAAGACTACTATCTCATACAGAAATATGTGAAAACACCCAAAAATTTATACTACACTTTTTGTAAATCAGTTGGACATGATGAATCAAACTGCCGTGCATATGAGATAATGAATGAAAGAAAACGAGATATGGACCCAATGAGAGGCGCTGGCTTGTACCATGTACAAGAAGAAAACCATCCCAAACAAGAAAACACGCAATATGATCAAGGAGGATATAGAGGTCATGGTGGTGGATACATGATCATTTGTTATAATTGTGGCTAGCCAAGTCATGTGTCTAGAGATTGTGTTAACCCATGCACTACATGCAACTACTGTAAATCATTTGAGCATGTTATTGAAGATTGCCTAGTGCTAGAGGTGGAAATGAAGAAAAGAAGAAGGACGGAGGCACCAGCTCCAAACATTCAATGGATTGCAGCAGAGAAGGGACCAGTGGACCCAAGTGTTAACACTCAAAAAGTGCTCACTGCCTCATCTCCCTCATTACATGACTCATTTATCCATATTTCCTACCATATTTTCCTCCAAAACCCATTAAAAAGCCTCCCAAAGGCCAAAAAAACCCCTTTTTTCCCCAAAATAATCCAAAATTCCTCAAAAATATCAAAAACCCTCCAAAAAGGGAATAAAAAATACAAAAAAGAGGAAAAAGAGGGAAAAAAGGCAGCAAAAACCCTATACAGCTGACCTAAACCATATGGTGCCGAAAACCATGGGTCAGCACTCCACCACTAAAAACCTATAAATAGGTGATGGAGGCCCCGCATTTAACATCCACAATCATCCATATCCTTACTGTGCCAAAATCACTCCTGAAACCCTAGCTCACCCTTGAGCTACTTTCACATTTGAGTGCCCCTTTGGCCCATTTCCAAAACCCTTGGGAGAAAGAGAAAGGAACAACACTGGAGCTTGGAAGAAACCCTCTTGGACTGCTGCAAAGGCTTCATCAACCTTCACATTGGAGGTATAATCAATACAAAAAATCATTTTTATTATCTTTTTGTTATTTTATGCACATGCTTAGAGTAGTTTACTGTTTTACTGTATTGTCTTTTATTTACTGTATTTTCTGAACTGCTACTAAGGAGGCCCTTCTCCTTAGTAGGTGCTCATTTGCACAAGCTAGGGTGAAAACCCTAGCTACAGTTTTGGTGACTCCCCTTGTGTTCCTTTGAATTTCTGGTTATAGTTTTAAATGTTTTTTAATTTTCTGCAATATTTTTCTGTTTTTTCCTTTTGGCTGTCCCTTTCGGCTACCGTAGATCGCGTCTTTTGCCCCCCGCAGTTGCGTTCCGATTGCGTCTGTCAGACTGTTACCTGTGATCCGACCGCGGCTCTCAAACTGTTACTGGCGATCTACCGACAGTTTTTCAGTCTATTACCTGCGATTTGACTGCGGCTTTCAGCCTGTTTCGTGCGGTCCGACCGCGGCTATTCAACCATTTTCCCGTGGGCTGCTTGCGGCTTGCAGCCTTTTTTTCTACCACCCACCTGCGTATTTCAGCCTTTTTACCGCGTCGTGCCTACGGCTTGCAGCCCTTTTTCTGCTACCCCTCTACGCATTTCGGCCTTTTTACTGCGTCTCGCCTACGGCTTGCAGCCCTTTTTCTGCTACCCCGGTTGCGTATTTCGACCTTTTTCCCATGTCCCGCTTGTGGCTTTCAGCCATTTTCCTGCAATCCGCTTGCATATTTCGGCCTTTTTCCCACATCCCACTTGCGGCTTTCAACCATTTTCCTGCCATCCACCTGCGTCTTTTAGCCTTTTTCCCGCGGTCCGCCTACGGATTTCAGCCATTTACCTGCTGTCCACCTGCGACTTTCGGCCCTTTTCCCACGGTCCGCCTGCATCTTTCAGCCAAGTTCCCTCGATCTATCTGCGACTATCATCCTGTTTCCCACTGTCCGACCACTCAGATTTGCCACAGACCCCCGATCTGTTTTCTATACTTTTTGCCTGTTTGAACACAACACTTTGCTGCAATTTTTTCTGCACCTACACAACCATCTGTCCTATCTGCAGCCTTACTTCCCTACAGCCTATTTTCTGCAGTATTATTTCTATTCCATTTACAATATTTTTTAAAATTTCAGCATTTTAATTGAAAAGATAAAATTTTGCATTTCAAAGTTTAATTTCTGCATTGATATTTTTAGTTAGGAAATTGCCCACCCCGTGGCACTTTTATTTGGGTTCATTATCTCACACGCACACACTCTATCACCTAAGTCAAGTGAGCCTTAAAATACTGCTTAACACAACCAACATTCTAACCCCACTTGGGGAACACATAAGAATCTTGTAGTTAGGTACGATCGGGGGGATACGCATCCAAATAACACCCCTCGGTTGCTAACACTTGATACATAGTTATTGTCCATTGGGGAACCAAAATCTCATAGTATTTTTTGACACGGTTTAAAACCAATTTATTGGGAAGGCCTCTCCCCTAAAAGGGTTGAAGTCGCTAGACTCGTTCCGGAAGCCTGAGTGGAATACCGCAATCCATTCAGTAACTGAAGGATACCTTTCGTAGTTCTCAGTGTATCACCCATATGGGGATACATCGGCGATAGAACCAAACGACAGATTCACCCTACCAAACATGTCATGAACGGGGTATCTTAGTTGCTTTTCTTCTAGGATTGACTACCCGGTGTCTGACTTGGATTTCATCACCTTGCAGAGGATATGTCTAGTTGAGTCAAAATACTATTTAGCTAGGTGTTTGCAGGCTCCCTTACCTCCTTTTGGTCTAGCGAGTCCACTATTTTTATTTTTCTAGGAAACCTGCTGCTTGTTGGTATTCTGACCATTTCTATTGATACTCCACTTATTGTAGCACAACTGTTATAGTAAGTGTTTTGAGTTGGTTGTTGGCCTGAGTGCCATATTTTTTGAGCTCTCCTTCTGCACACTCAGTTGCATTAGGGTTTTTGAGCTGTTTTTCACTCAACACAACCCCCAGATACTTGACACCATCTATCACCATTGAGTCCCCGAGACATTCTCGGCACCTCTGGGGTGAGCCCCCACAGCACGGTTCACTTGACATCACCCATCATAGACGTAGATCTTCATCACTTGATACCACTCATCATAGATCTTGAGCTTTGTCACTTGACTCCACTCGTCAACGGCATAGAACTCCGTCACCCGATCTAGACACCCCTTATTTTACCTTTGATTCTGAGGCAGAGTCTGAGAACCCCACTTACACTGCACCAACCAGCCCCATGGCTTGCATGACATCCAACCCTTTCTTTGTAGGAACCATTGGTGGAGCATCCACCACCGCACCATCTACCACACCAGCTTTGGGTATGCCCTCGATGGGGCCCACATCTACCATTCCGATCACTATACCCATTCCAGTAGCTAACATACCCATCCCCACTCCATCAGTGACTCACACTACCCTTGGCGGTGCAGGAACATCCCATACCACTTTCGTTCGTCCACCTGGGGGCAACATCCCAAACCCTGCCCCTCCACTCGGGGGCATTGGCCCCAACATGGTCACAACCACTAGTATGTCACATCCTTCTACTAGTTTTCCATTCATGGCTAGTCTCAACCTTCCCAACCTGGCCAGACTGACTAACGATCCCATCAGACATGACCTTGCATGGCCTCACATGCCCACCAAGCTCCCCTCCAACATCCCTAAGTTTGAGGGCAAGGCAGGTGAAGACCCCCAGAACCATATTATGTCCTTCCATCTATGGTGTTCCTCCAACTCCATAGTGGACGACTCTATCCACCTCTTTCTATTACAACACACCCTCACTAGCTCTGCAGCTAAGTGGTACATCGAGTAGCCCCATGGGACCCATGCCACCTTTACTTCCCTTGCCTCAACTTTCCTGTAGTTCTTTCAGTTACCTGTCCACTATGATGCGGGAGTTGAGATCCTACTGTCTTGCAGACAGAACACGGCTACCCACATCACCGACCACATTCATGAGTGGCGTCGATGCCGCAGCCTCTACAAAATCAAGTTAGATGACCGTATCTTCTTAGATTGGTTTCTAAAATCTCTCCTTCCTGTCATTACCAAGGATGTGGCATCCGAACGACCCCAGTCTAAAGAAGAGTCCATCCTCAAATCCCAGCAATTTGACCTTATTTACACCCAGTCGAGTTATCTATATTCCATCATACCTGACACCCCTCGCGGCGATTCCTCCCGACACGATGCGCTTGGGGCATCCCATGCCGCAGATGGCATCATTGGCCGTATAGCCTCACATAACCAACCCTTTTCCATAGCACGCCCTAGCCATGGCCCCAACCTTTCGTGAGCTACATCTCAGTCCGGAGCAACCAATTCGTATGCTCCCATGGCACATCACCACCATTCCCACGGACCCGCATGTCCACCTCAATGCTTTGGTCATGCATCCCCCGCTTATGCCCCCCCGGTCGCACCTCAGCCATATTACCACCCACAGACTGTACCAGCTCCTGTATCCTTTCAAGCCCAACCTGCTTATTACCCACCACAAGCAGCACCTGCAGCAAACCCACAACCCGTCACACAGACATATCAGCAACCCCCACAAGATTCAGCACCTGCACCGCCTCCACCTACTTTTTATCCACCGTAGCCTACTCTCGCACCTGCACAATCCCAGAACCCACCTGCTTCCCAAGGGCAAGTGTATGCCAAACAAAATCTGCAGCAGAACCAAAATAACCAGTGCCAACAGGGCCAGCAAAACTGCAGCAAAGGCCGTAACCGTGGGAAGAACCCCCCTCCATACCAAGGCGGTCAACTTCCCAAACCCCCAAACAACAATAACGCGGAACCTGCCAACCAGAACCCTGATCGGCTGCCCAAACAAGCCAAAAATCCTAATTTGCGAACAAACCATCCTTGTTCTATTTGCGGGGTCTATGGCCACTACACACACTCTTTCCCACATTTGGAGCAAGCTCGGCAACTATGGACTGATGAGGCCCATCGCCAAGGGCACGCGGCTCCTTAGGCGCCGCCCAACCCCCCACCACCTCAACATCAACCCTTGGTGTTACAAAACCCCTTACCAACGCAAGGCGTAGTGAACACTCAGCCGTTGGCTCCCCCTCAAGGAAACGCGCCACCACAACAGCAAATCACTTATGCCGCTCCTGATCAACCCATGTTAGATTGAGGTACCCATCACTTGTTAATGATGTCATCCACTGATGTCAACCTTCAAACTCGTCGAAACCAATATGGCTCCACCCCTGAAGCACCTCCCGCCGATAAAAACACGAATGCTTATCCCACTGATCAGTCGTTACATATACCTCCAACTCCACTAGATGGTGCCTCCAAAGCACCTCGCTTCCCACTTCGTCGCATCAACAATAATCCCAATGGTCGCTCTGCGTCTAATTACAACATTGTAGTTGACTTAGCCCAGTCCCCCGCAACCATGTCTATGTTAGAAGTCTTAAAAAACTGTCCTTCACAGCGCAAGACTTTGCTCTCTGCCATTGGTGCTATTGACCCAAATGATTCACGACTGATGGCCTTCGATTTGGACCAATCTGAACCACGCCTGCCTTCCACTATAGGGTTCCAAGTTTCTGTTTCTGTTTAGAATCTTGTCATCTGTCGGTGCATTATCAATGAAGGTGCCTCTACATGCGTTATGTCCACATTCGTTTGGCAAAAGTTGGGATCCCCTACTCTCCAACAGTCCACCACTGCGTTGCGAGCCTATGACGGTCGTTCGGCTCAACCCCAAGGTCTCCTAGCTAATGTCCCCATCCAGTTGGCTAGCAAAATTGTGCTCTTCAACATAGAGGTCATCAATGCCCAACTTGATTATAACCTCTTACTTGGCCGCAGCTACATGTATGCCATGCGGGCGGTTTCCTCATCCGCTTTTCATACCATGATGTTCCCCCATGATGGACGCGTGGGCAAGGTCGATCAACTCACCTATTATGATCCCAATGCCCCCGCTGCACCTGAAAATGTTCTCCCCATGGTTGAACAACCTGTTTGTGGTGCATCTAGCTCGTTGGTTTCCTCCGTGGGACCCGGACTTTACTCAGATACGTCGATGACCTCAACATTCCAATCCATTCCACCCCCGTCACCAGCGACCGAAATATCTGACCTATGTACCCTTTCCCACAATACCCAAACACCAAACAATCAACCGCCCTTGTTACCCAAACCACCATTGGTACCTAGTCATATTGGTGTTACACCCATCCACACAATCCCCTTCCTATTCCCTCCCTCAGGAGTAGTAAGTGCCCCGGTTATGGCTACTCTCAGCCTCCCTGGGTTAACCTTAGGATTACCTGTGTGGTATATTTCACCTCTCGTTCCCCCGGCGACACCAAATGTCGTCCTACAACTGATGCAACCCATCGCCACTACTAGTCAACCACCTCCCGGTGTCACTACCCCTTCGTCATCTACGAATCCACCCCCTCTTATCAAGCACACTTGGGGCAGAGGCCCACAACCATACACTGCTGTACCCCCGCCCAAAACAGTTAAAAACCCCCCCGTGTTTCGTGCTCCTCCCAAATGCTCATTGTGTGATGAGTTAGGCCACCCGACTCATCAATGTCTACAATTACCTGCATTACAGGAACACATGCGAATGCTTGACGACGACCCCAACATCCCGGTTGTCCAACTCGATCCAGCCCCTAGGCCTCGTGATAAATCACTGCGTACCAACCACCCTTGTGCAATATGCGGTATTTACGGCCATTACTCATATCACTGTCCTAATCTCCCAGATTACAGAGCAGCTCTCTACGAGATGAATAGTTTGAACCTTGAGATGGAACGCCCCACAATTGAGGAGATCCACCCCCTAGTATCACCCTCATCCGGAGAGATTAACACCATCTATATGATCTCTTCGACTACCACTTCCTCGTCAACCGATTTGACAACTCAAAGTTTCCACAACGATGAGGAGATTCCAGAAGCTCTCACTTCCCTGGATTATCCCTGGGAAGACATGCACCATCGTTCCTATTTTCTCCCAGAAGAGTCCTCCTCCACCATAGCCACCCAATTTGTGGTTGAGTCCAAATATTTGCTCCCCACCAAAGTCGACTGGTTTAAGGATCCCATTCCCACTCCTGATGCCTTTGAGGAAGGTAACATGGCCAATATCTCACCTACAATCCACATTGATATCTCTACCCTAGTTGGTGTTCCTGAAATCATTATGTTAGGAGCCTCCTGCACTGAGTATGAGATCGGAGAGTACAAAAAACTTTTCCAAGAGTTCTCCGATGTCTTTTCCTGGTCCTATACCGAAATGCTTGGTCTTGACCCCGCTATCTTCGAGCACCACATTGACACCTCTAAGTTAGGGGGCATAATAGATTAACTTGACCCTGGGATAGGAGGCATGATCAATCATTTTGAACCTTCCCCATCACATCTATCTCAGTGTTTCAATGATCTCATTGTTCAAATCAACACATATGTGATCCACAATAACAAACCCCATGCGCATAGCATGGGAGCAGGTCATTAACCCTGCTCACTTTTTCACATGCATGATCTCAACCATTTTTGAGGTCACATGTCACTTTTATATATGATTTGATTCGATACAACTAGTATTCTGCCCCCGTGGGTCATCATTTCTCCCCACCACTGCATCCTTGGCTTGGTGGGCTCACCTTTATTTGCAACCATTTTTTAACCTAGTTACTTCCTTTGACCATTCCGGAGTCCTTATGACCTCTATTTTTCACACCATTTGCACCACCAGATTCATATTTCCGTGCCCGTGATGATGCTTGAGATCATTTCTTGCTCTCACGAAAAACTTTAGGGCATTTTTCCCATGCCCCTCGTCGCCTCGGTTAGCATGCCACATCGGTCATTATCCGTATTTAATGAATTTTATATTGTTGGATTCATTTTTATGCGCTTGTGATGATGCTTGAGATAATTTCTCGCTCTCACCAGGTACATTTTCAACATTGTGTCCCGACACCTTGCTGCCTCAGTTTACGCACCACATCGACCGCCATCGGATTGTTCCACATTTTTACATGAGCCATTCACTCCTTTCATACTGCAATTATTTCATTATTTTTCAACCATTCATTACCCCGCAAGGAGGCTCACTAGTGTTCCTCCCTACCCTCATTCTTGGTCACCATCGATGTTCCTTGATTGAGCACTTCCTCCTTGCCTGACCATTCCTTTTGTTCGGTATAATTTTATCCCTTTTTCGGGCCGGACAAGTCCTTTACGAAAAAGGCACTTAGGGAGTTTCTGTTAAGCTTTTTTCTGACTCCTAAAACAATGAAAAGATCATCGAGCAATCTTTCTTCCTTTCATGCTCGTTAAAGTACCTGAAAGGGCGTCTATCTGGTATAAGTTTAACCCTTTTCCGGACCTGGTAGACTAATTACGAAAAAGGAATACTCTAGTCACACCGGCTAGAAGAGTTCTTCATTGCATCCTTTTATGCTTCTTTGGGCCTTGGAGACTAACACACGAAAAAGCAACCCCTTGGAGTCTTCTTATCGCTTTCAGACTCTCTAAAATTGAAAGCAACCACAAGCATGAACTGTCCTAGGCTCGTACCAATCCACACGACAGTACCATTCCATTATTTCAGAGTCTTCTTATCGCTTTCAGACTCCTTAAAATTGAAAGCAATCATGAGCATGAACTGTTCTGGGATTTAATAAATCCACACGACAGTACCATTTTAAACACACTTCTTCTAGTTTCTTATCCCATGAAGAAGTCTACCCATGCCTCTTGGAACTATGATCGATCATCTCGGCAGCACCCCCAATCAGGTCGCCTTTGTTCAGAGTATTCTGCACTCTCCTTCCATTTTACACGAACTTGAGTATCCCTCATCCCAGTCACTATCCTTGATCCATTACAGCTATGATCCCTTTCCCACCAGTCAGTTTTATATGTTGCCCGATCATCCTCGTCATCATACTCTGAACAAAGGAAGTTTGATTCCACCCACTCTACTTCCCCAGTTATTCGCTACCCCCACAATATGTCAGTCCTAGCATCAGTACTCTAACACTTCGGTTCTCCACCTCGTGATCCTATCAAGGAAACATCATTGCCTTGCTAGTTGCAGGTCTACCTCTGTCGACGACAACTCCTCTATTCCAGAGGATAGACCCAGAGGTCCCTACGCCTTGGACTCAGCACCATCTATGGTGCATGCCTACAGACCATTTTGAGAGGAGTCATCATTGCCTCTCTGAGTGGTTGTTTCTCACATGCTCGACTTCAACACCTTGATCGCATCGTTGAGAATCGCGCAGGGTATATATCACTTCAGTTATTGGTCGAAGATCCCGGATTTCCCCCGACTCTAGCACATTGGTGAGTCACTTTGAAACGCCCAGTTCTATGTTCCCGTGGATGTCCGGGTTGCGTTGGCAATTGTATTTGGAATCCATCCATGTATATGCTTCCTTGAGTACCCAGTTCAGTTCCAGTTCAGTGTATCATTGAGGGTATGACTCCCCGTCACTATGATCCAGCAGCTCATTAGTTCCTCTGGTACCACACTCAGCAGCATTGTTGTTATTCTAGTGTATTATTTCTTCAGCTCAGACATGGTCAGCCCAACAGTATGTCCCATATTTGTGTCCCCTCTGGGCTCTTATGATGTACACAGTGGTTCTCTATGTATCTTAGAGGTCCCCCTTTTCGGGCCTCATTGTTATGTTTTATATATCTTCTTACGAGCATGGGTATGCCCGCTTCGTCCATATCTTGAGATTCTTCCTCCTTTGAGGCCATGTATATTTTAGTTCCCCATTTATTGGACCCCCTTGTTATTGTTCTATATCTTGATACGAGCATGGGAATGCCCGCCTCGTCCATATGTTAAGATTATTCCTCATTCATTATTGAGGTCATGTACTTTCAGTTTTTGCAGTTTGTTCGGGACCGTTGTTCCGGGCTCTAGTTTGTTTCTTCTCCTCTCCACACCCCAGGAAAACCATAAAATACTTATGATGTCTATCGGCCATATGATGAGCTCCTGCCCTCACACATCAGGGGGCAATCTGTTAACACTCAAAAAGTGCTCATTGCCTCATCTCCCTCATTACATGACTCATTTGTCTATATTTCCTACCATATTTTCCTCCAATACCTCCAAAACCCATTCAAAAGCCTCCAAAAGGCCAAAAAACCATTAAAAAAGCCTCCAAAAGGCCAAAAAAACCCCTTTTTCCACCAAAATAATCCAAAATTCCTCCAAAATAGCAAAAACCCTCCAAAAAAGGGAATAAAAAATACAAAAAAGAGGAAAAAGAGGGAAAAAAGGAAGCAAAAACCCTATACAGCTGACCTAAACCATATGGTGCCCAAAACCATGGGTCAACACTCCACCACTAAAAACTTATAAATAGGTGATGGAGGCCCCCCATTTCACATCCACAATCATCCATATCCTTACTCTGCCAAAATCACTCCTGAAACCCTAGCTCACCCTTGAGCTACTTTCACATTTGAGTGCCCCTTTGGCCCATTTCCAAAACCCTTTGGAGAAAGAGAAAGGAACAACACTGGAGCTTGGAAGCAACCCTCTTGGACTGCTGCAAAGGCTTCATCAACCTTCACATTGGAGGTATAATCAATACAAAAAACCATTTTTATTATCTTTCTGTTATTTTATGCACATGCTTAGAGTAGTTTACTGTTTTACTGTACTGTATTTTATTTACTATATTTTCTGAACTGCTACTAAGGAGGCCCTTCTCCTTAGTAGGTGCTCATTTGCACAAGCTAGGGTGAAAACCCTAGCTACACCAAGCATCAATGTGGTCATGCGCAGTGGCGCTGAGACAGGCTGCGATAGGGGAGTAGAAGCTTCAATATCAGGGGAGGCTCATGCAAAGCAGACCCCTCTTGAAACAATATGGATAAGAAAAGCTCCAAGAAAAATACTTGCTCTTGACCTACGAAAGAAAAAGGAGGTATTTATTTTCGTGCAGGATACCTTCATAGAATTGGCAACTAATTCAGCAAGGATCCCATTGCGCAGTGAAAAACCACATGTTGAAGACATTCCAGCTGCTTATGACAAAACAAGTACCGCAACGAATGTCGGCACTTCCGTTGCGCAGTTCCTACGAAGCTGCATAAAGCTACTAAAAAGTGAAAATGCCATAGCAAAGCTACAGAAGCTCATAAACCAATATGAACCATAGATGGGAACATAAACTTCTGATAGCGTCGTACATCACATAAGGAAGCATAAAATCATAGGCCGAGAAATGAGGCTTACCATGTAGATAGGATATTTTGAAATGGATGAAGTCATCCTTGATCTGGGATCTGAAGTGAATGTCTTGACTAAGCAGACATGGCAGCAGAAGGGTCGACCAAAGTTGTTATGGTCACCTATCCAATTGAGAATGGCTAACCAAGAGAAAGTCATACCTTTTGTCCATTGAGTTGATGTAGTGGTTGACATCAATGGAGTTCAGAGTCATGCAGAATTTGAAGTTATCGAGATTGTGGACGATAGTCAGCCTTTTCTTGCACTATTAGGAATTGACTGGGCCATGGATAACCTGTCTATCATAAACCTAAAGACAAAGAAGATGATATTTGAAGGAAAGCATCTTACGGTCATCGTACCATTGGATCCTAAAGATGGGGACATATACAATGAGTCGATTCAGGAGGAATCCAAGGCTCAAGACTTGGACAGACTATACCAGATCACCGCGAACCAGGAAGATTACATTAATCCAACTGCAGATCGTACGCTCAACTGGAGATGTGACAGCTCTTGTGTCTCTGACTCGGAGACAGGACTGGAAAATTGGCAAAGCCGCATGCATAAAGTATCAACGACAAGGTGTGCGTAGGCTACGAAATCACTGTGCTGGATCAGAAAGGAGGTAAGTCCTATCCCCGTGTATGATGGTTCTGCTAACGTTTACACTTTCATCCAAGAATATACTACAGCTATTGCAGATGAGCATAGATTACCAGCATTGGATATGGCACTGCGCGACACACCAGCCAGATGGTGGGCTGCACACAAGTAGACATTGAATACTTGGGATCAATGCAAGATTAAGATACAGATTTGGTTTACTGACAGGGTTACTTTACCTTTTGAAAAGTTTAATGGACAGACAGATCCTATCCAGCATATTGAAGTCTGCACACAGGCATGGGTGGAAAGGCCGCAAACAGAATGGGTGCATCTATTTATACATACACTGGACGATGACATTCCAAATAAATGGTACCTAGACATGGGGTTGCGCAGAGAAACCACTGATTGGGATAGCTTGACTGCGAACTTCCAGAAGGACTTCAACTTTGACGATGACAACCCACTGATCCATGACGTGTTACAGATAATTAAGAAACGTATATTTAGGGAAGATTGTCCTCATGAAAATATAACGTGGGAAGGATTCTTCAGGGAAGATGGCATTCCCGTGAACCTACAATCAGAAGGGAAGGAACACAAAAAACATCCCATTGAGTGTTATAACCTAGCTGAAGTACCTGATGAAAGAATGGAAGACGATGAGGATGATCCACACAACATAAACATACCAGAATCGGAGGGTGCACACGACGTAGAGGGACCTCCGTTGGAAATCCTAGACATGAGTGGACCAGTAAAGACACAGAAGGTTAACATTGGCACAAGCGAAAAGTCAAAGTTCGCATCAATTGGAGACTATTAGGATGATCAGACTGTTGCAGAGATCGCAGACATGTTACATGAGTATCAGGAGCTATTCCCGATGAAATTCACAGAAATGAAAGGCATTCTAGGAGGCTTAGGGGTCATGAAAATACCTTTGAAGCCAGGCACCAAGCCTGTGAAGCAAAGGCCATACATACTAAACCCGTGGTACAAAGAAAGAGTCCGCGTAGAGCTAGATAAGATGCTCGAAGCAGGAATCATTGAAGTTGTTGAAGAATCCAAGTGGATTAGCCCCATGGTCGTTCAAGATAAGAAAATGAAAAGTGAGATCAGGATTTGTGTGGATCTCAGAAAACTGAATGATGCTTCTATGCACGACCCATTTTCTACTCCTTTCATAGACGAAGTGCTTGATAATGGTGGAGGGAATGAAGCCTACTCTTTTACTGATGGGTTCTCCGGGTATCATCAGATCAAGATTAATCCCGCAGACAGGAATAAGATTGTTATAGGTTAAACTTGTACCTCTCCATCCGTGATCACCTTGAGCTGTTGATCACACAAAAGGACAACTTGGATGGAGGAGCATGTTGACCTTAGATGATACTTTGAACTCACTCCATTTCCTGACATTACTGGAAAACCCCAAAAATATTATTTTGAGCGCTACTCTACTCAAAGAGACTAGCGCCCATACGCTACTCCAGTGTATAATAGTAGCGCCCATATCCTAGTATACGCTACTCCTTCTCAACATAGTAGTGCTCGCCATTTAAAATCAAATGAACACTAGTTGTTAAGAACTAAAGTAGCGCCCTATACGCTACTCCACTGAACAAGAGTCGCGTACATCTTAAAAGATGATTAAAAAATAAATTAATTTCTCGAGGAGGATTAGTTGCTGGTAGTTTCCTAACTCCCCCAACTTCCTCCATAACTATACATCGACCTGAACTGCTTCTCTAATCTTATAAATACAAAGAAGATTAAACGAGAAGGGTTAGAACCTAAATGTGGAGATGAATTAATGGAAAAACTTTGAAGAAAGAAGATTCCATTGGAGGAGTTGTTGCTGAAGACATCCAAGCCAGAGAAGAGCAAGAGCCCAGAATCAAGTTGCAGGAGCCTGTTCCATGATCAGGTATACTTGTACTTCATTTCACTTTTGACAAATAAAGGTTGAAGTGTCTTTCTTGTTCCAATTTAAATGTGTTCTGAAATAACATCTTAATTTGGATCTGTTTTGGTCAATGCTGAATGTTAAACATTGTTTTTGTTTCTTTCATTGTTTATATATTGTCCAAAATGCTTTGAGAAAGGTATTGCTATTGCAGGTTTACAAAAAGGAAGGTGGATTTGGAGGTTGAACACGAGATCAAGTCAAGGCTAGGATCAAACTTCGATTGAAAGGTGTGTTCTCAAAATTCACAACTTATTTCTTTTCGTAAATATCTCTGTAGTATCATCAATACACTTACCTGTCACCCCAACCAAGTTGATAGCATTAGTTTCCTTGCTATAGGGTAGATTTGCCCGCCAACAGACTGGCGACTCCGCTGGGGAAAGTTGAGTTTTGGCTCTAGGAAACCTTGTTCTTGTTTGTCTTCTTAGATTGTTTTGACTTCTTTGATGTGTTGAGAAACCTTATAGGTATCCCTTGCCTGTTTCTTTTTCTACTTCCATCAGTTTTTGGTAACTTTTAAAGTCAGTTTCTAAGATTTTGAGATATGAGCGCTACTCTTGTATATATACAGTAGCGCCCATATGCTACTGTGCTATATATACACTAGCGCCTGTTTCTGCATGGGCGCGAGTTTCCCTACTGCACAGTAGGGTACACTTTCTGAAGCATTCTTTTTTGGTTTGCTTGAGTTTTTAGCCATTCTTGTGGTTTGCTGACTTTGCTTTGGGATCTCTTTGACTGTTGCATGAGGTTTTTAACTGTTGTTAAGTCATAGAACCTTTTCTTAAAGTTTTTTCCATCTTTTGAACCGCTTGTTGACCTTTGGAACTTTTGGACTGTTTATTGACTTTCTGGAAGACTAGGTGGTGTTTGGTGTTGAGCACTTCCACTTTTTTAGACCCTGACTACGTGTTGCTAGTTTAAAAACCTGCATACTCCTGTATCCGCTGTTTGTGGTGACGTTTGTCTGCTCTCTACTACTCCTATCCTTTGTTTTAGGGTTTGGTCCTTGGTAGAGCCTCTAGGGTGTCTTCTATTTTGGTCAAGTTCCATTATTCCTAGACTTATTGTCTTTTGCTGGTTGCAAGTGCATCTAAACAGCTGTAGGCTAAGTCATTTCCTAGTTTCTTTGTGTTAGTAGGGAAGCTTGCTTGTCTACTTTTGCTTGGCATAGTGGTCTTGCTACGGCTAGATACTTTAGGTCAGTCCTTTGGTGTCTTTCTCCTTTGTTTTCTCCCACTTTGTTTCCAAGTTTAGAGGCTTTTTCTTTGCAAAAAACCAGTAAATCAAGTCTTTTTCAAGCTAGGGTCTTGACAGCTATAAGCCTGAGAACTTTTAGCCATATTTACACACATTGCACATAAGTTTTATTTTGCTTTCCATTTTTATATAGTTCTTTTTCGTTTATTGAAAAAGCAAAAAGAATTTGCCATTTTAAGTTTAAATAGAACTTGTTTTTGTCGTTACAAGATAACTTAGGATATTTTGTATAATTTCAAAAAAGAAAACACAAATTTTTAAGTAGGTTTACTCAAATTTTCAGTTTTGGAAAGAAATAATTGAAAAAATGAAAAGAGCTTTGTTGTAGAAAGTTGATTTTTATGCACTTTTGTTTTCTTGTTATAACCACGCCACACAAAAGCACTACCCTTTTTGAGTAAAAACAACCCTAAATTTTTTTAATAAAATGAACTAGAAACATTTTTTTTTCTTTTTAGGGATACACTACACCTACTAGTTTTGTTTAGGATCTTGAGTTTAAATCACCTTAAACCACTCAAGATCACACAATGCGCAAAAATCGTAGTAAGACTATCACAGGTAAACCCACCTCACTCAAAACTTTCCTGGGATCTATGCAGTAGGTCATTGCGAGATCAGTTTGTGGGAATACTCCTCCTACTTTCTGTTCGAGCATACGCCAGGATCGGATTGCGTATTGGGGACTCTTTCGAGTTTCGGGCTTAGCTACCCTGCCCACGCTTTCTGATTCGAATGGTGACTGTTACCCCAGTATTTTTTGGTGTTGTGGTATCCTTAGTATCTGACTCTAGGTTCATACACAGGTGATAGCAGAGGGTATATCTGTTGTACCTAAGACAGACGTGGGAGGAAATCCCTTGCAGGTCTTTGGGAAGGCGGTTGGGTGATTCCAGCGCTTGCACCCTTAGTCATTGTATTGTGGACCCCGGGTAACTTTCTTTCTTCCTTAGTTGATTTTTTATGGGCCCTCATCATCCCAGACTCTTCTCCGGAAAGCATCTTTGTTTGCCTAATTTGTATACTTAGGACTTTTTTTTGGTTGGCGTGTTGTTTGCCCCCTAGTTGTAGTGGCCACTAGGCTCTAGTCTGTTATTTTATATTTATAATCATGGAGAATCAAGAGCTTCGTAGATCGAGGAGGTTTCAAAACCTTCCACCACTTAGAATAGAACCTATACAGCCAGCTAGACGACAGCAGGTAAACCCCAGTATTTCTTCAGAAATTACTCCTAAAACTGAATTTCATGAAGAAATTCTTGTAACAAAAAACCTTGAAATTGAGGTTCCTGAGGAACCACTACCAGGTACCACAGATCAACAACACTTTAGTACAGTTGAGGTGGAAGATCTTACTTCTGCGGAGTATAGCACTCCTTTCAATCCTCCTTTAACCAATACTAGAATTCCGCTTCTGTCACCTGTTGGTTTCCAACAGCCCCATTTCAGTGCAGACAGTTCCTTACCTGGATATCTGATGTTTAACTTAGGAGGTGAACAGGGAGTTACCCAAACTCCCACTTTAGGTATGAACACCAACACAGTTAACCCTTCTTTTACTGCTACACCAATTCAGGCACAAACCTCTGTGTCTACTCCATCTTTCTGTTTCAACACTGGTACATTAGTTATGCCTAGTTCGACAACGATGGCATCTATTCCTACACCTACTGTTGGACCTAGCAGTACGGCCAACTATGCAACACCTTCTGCTTCTCAACCGTTATATCAGATACCTAGTACTTGGGTTTCCACACCTATTGTAGGACCAAGTGCTTCTGCAAACATGCCAGTCATGGGCACCATGACTGCACCCTCCACATCAGCTTCTACTGGTTTCAATACCTTTGTGGGCCCTAACATTAATCAAGGTAATATGCCTGCAGGTAATGTCCCGGTTTCCTTATTTTCAGGGGGAGGGGGAAAATTTTTTAACCAGCAATATGGCGGGGCTAATACCCAGCCACAGTGGACGAACCCACAGAGCACCAATCCACTTTCGTATGGGTGGAGAAATTTTAATAACTCTTTCGTACAACAACAGATGGCAGGGGGAAACCCCTACCAACAAGCAGATGGGGGCAACCCCTACCAACAAGTAACTGGGGGCAACCGCTATCAACAGATGGTAGGTGGAAACTCCTATCAGCATATGGCCAAAGGAAACCCTTATCACCAGATGGTTGGGGGCAAACCCTACCAACAGTTCATGGGTCAAATGATGGGTGGTTCCCCTTATCAAGTACCGTCCTACCGGCCTTGTCTACCATTTCTGGCAACTTTAAATTTTCCAGATCTTTCCAAACTGACGAACGATCCTGTGTGTCATAATGCAGCATAGCCACCAGTTCCCACCAAGTTACCTTCGGACATTCCAAAGTTCGAAGGCAAAGCAGGTGAAGACCCTGGTGACCATGTCACCGCCTTCCACTTATGGTGTTCCTCCAATTCGTTAAATGAAGACTCCATCAGATTGAGATTGTTTCAAAGGACCTTAACTGGTGCTGCAGCCAAATTGTACAATGAGTTACCTGCAGCAACATTCTCTAGTTTTGGGGATCTCACAACAGTATTTTTGAACCACTTCCAGCTTCCTGTTCGGTATGATGCCGGAACAAAACTTTTTGTCTACTTTTACACAAAATAAAGCCACTCACTTATCTGATCACATTCAGGAGTGACGAAGACGGAAGAGGCTCATTAAGGCCAACATACCTCCAGAGTTCCTTCTTGAGTGGTACTTGAAATCACTCCTTCCTTATATTTCTAAGGAAGTGGCTACATCTGGAGTATCCAATGAGGAAGAAGCCATCTTACGGACTCAGCAGTTAGACCTCGTGTACGCAGAATCTAGGTTACTGTATGAGATCATACCTGATGCACCGCGATTAAACACCGATCCGAGTAGACCGAAACCTGGACCACATGCTGACGGCATAGTGGGTTCAGTTGACTCTACAGCCTTCGAAGCACTGACCAAACAGGTCCATGCCTTAGCATTCAAACAATCGACTGCAGATATTTATTTCGTCACAACCTCTCCTTCTACTTCTGAGCCTGTCAACCAGGTCCAGAACAATCAAAAGGGCCCTAGGCAGCCCAACAACAAAAAGAAGGGCAAGAAAGGAGAGGGGAACCAACAAAAGCCCAAAAAAGACAATGTCGAAGAGGGTAAGAAAGAGGAAAAGAAGGTTAAGTTCCCTTGCAAACTTTGCAAGCAGAACCACCTTACTCACCAATGCCCTCTGCTTGAAGAAGCCCAGAAGCTCTTAAGAGAAAAGAAGCCTGCCGTCCTGAAAGATCCATTTCCCAAAGGGCAAGGCTCAACTTCTGGCACCTCCAATACTGGGGGCACTTCACATGCTACGGTTTCTCAAACATTTGTTAACATGGTTAATTCAGATGCACTCTTGCAAACGAGAGCCAGGAACTATACCTCGGACGCACAGAAAAAGGATAAGGAGATTCCAGAATCCTCCACTCCACTTCACATATCTGTGGACCCAATGCCCAAGATTCTGACTACAATGTGGTTGAAGATTTAGCCCAAACCCCTTGTGCCATGTCTACTTTAGAAGTCTTGCAAAGTTGTCCTTTACAACAGAATGCACTTTTGGCAGCTATTGGGAGTATGGAATCCTCTAACATGTCTGCACGATTTGATATGAATGATGTCAAATACCGGTTTCCCTATCACGTTGCCCTTCAGATTGAGGTCGTTCATGGTCCAATGACCATCAGACGAGGTGTAGTAGATGAAGGCGTGTCGACTTGCGTAATGTCAATTTCCTATTGGAAAGCTCTAGGTTATCCTGAGTTAGCCCCTTATAACACACTGCTTACTGCATTTGATAGCAGAACTTTCCATCCACATGGATTTTTGCTATCATTTGATGTCACTTTGGCCGGTAAGACAGTTGCTGTTGAAGTAGAAGTTCTGGATGCTCCGCTTGATTACAATATGTTATTGGGCAGGAGTTGGACATATGCCATGCGAGCTATTGCATCGGCAGTTTTTCGAGTGGTCATGTTCCCATTTGAAGGTAAGATCGTTACAGTCGATCAACTTTCTTTCACTCAGAGAAACAACCAGACTTCTTCGGAAACCACAGTTCCATTAGTTGATCAAACTGCCCCGGTTAAAGAGATTTTAGGAGTAGGGTTGTATGGGTCGTTAATAGGCACTTTCAACCTCCCCTCCCCTGTTCTTTTTATGCGTTCTGACATGGGTACTGCTACCGAAACATTTACGGTTGGTTTAAGAACTGATCCTTGGATCCTTCCTACTACGTCAGAACCTTTTGTGCCTCCCTCCATTGCAGAAGTTGCCTATATAGAAACACAACACACTACAATGGAACATATCATGACTCCACCAGTCTCTGTCGAGTCAAACATGGACTATGCTCCGCCATGGTCACTGAATTCCACTCACTCGTTCAATTGTTTAGATACGGTTTTTCCATCTGACGAAGCCATCTTAGAAGTCATGATGGGCCTGGACCAACCTTGGGAACATATGCATCATAGGTCCTACATGCTTCCAGATCTATACAGGATTGAGAGAGGAGAATTCCCTGTGAGACCTAGTGGATTGGTTGATTTGTCATCTTTTCCTTCTACTTCGAAAGCTGTTTATGCTGAAGGAAATATGGCCAATATATCGAGAACAATTCCAATCAACATTTCCACCAAACCCGGGGTCATGGAAAACATTTTTATTGGTGCAGATTGTTCTCCAGAAGAGATAGCTCTGTACACAAAACTTTTTAAAGAATTCCGCGACGTTTTTGCCTGGTCATATGAGGAGATGGTAGGTATTGACCCAACCATTGTGGAGCATGTCATCATGACATACCCTAACGTGAAACCTATGAGACAAAAGCTCCGTCCCGTGAACCCTAGAAAAGAGGTCATCATCAAGGCGGAGGTTGAAAAGTTGCTCAAATCCGGTTTCATTTATCCGATTGATATGACGGAATGGGTTTCAAACCCCGTTCCAGTTGATAAGAAGAAAGGCACTATTAGAGTTTGTACTGACTTCCGGGATTTGAACAAAGCTTGTCCGAAAGACAACTATCCCACACCATTTATCGATCAAATTATAGATGCTTGTGCGGGACGTGAGATGTTCTCTTTCATGGATGGTTTTTTGGGATACAGTCAAATAGAAATTAAACCCGAATACCAACATAAAACAACTTTTATTTGCCCGTGGGGGACCTTCGATTATTGGAAAATGCCATTTGGCTTGAAGAATGCTGGAGCTACCTTCCAGCGAGCGATGAATTTTGCTTTTCATGATATCAAACACATTGTGGAACCTTACTTGGATGACCTCCCGGCGCGATCTCGAAAGAGACGGGACCATCCGGCCCACCTTAGACAAGTGTTTGAAAGATGCAGAAAATATAAGATTTATTTGAATTCGAATAAATGTGTGTTCTGTGTCGAATCGGGACGTTTACTAGGTTTCATTGTTTCCAATCGTGGCATAATGGTTGACCCACTTAAAGGAGAGGCGATTGTAAATCTGCCTCCTCCTCGCACCTTGCGACAACTTCAAAGTCTGCACGGCATGTCCAATTTCTTACGGCGATTTATCATAAACTACGCTAAAATTACCAAAGGTTTTATGATACTACTCAAACAAGACTCCTACTTTGTGTGGGACGAAGCTGCTCAAGCATCCTTTGAAGCTTTAAAAAAGGCACTCCTTTCAGCACCCTTGTTGAGCCCGCCAGATTACTCAAAAGATTTGCTTTTATACTTGGCAGCGTCTCTTACTACAATTGGTATAGTTTTGGTTCAGGAAGATGATATGCTCCAAGAACATGTTGTCTACTATCTTTCTCGTGCATTGATAGCCCCTGAGATTAAATACTCGCACATTGAGAACTTAGCACTTGCTGCGGTCTATGCAGTACAGAGGCTTCGTCACTATATACTTTTACGAACTACTACGGTGATAGCAGAAGTCAATCCTTTCCAGTACGTTCTCACCCGACGAATCATTGGTGGGAAATATAATAAATGGATTGTGATCCTACAGGAATTCGATTTGGTATTCCAATCAGCCAAATCGAAAAAATCACTAGTGTTCGCTGAGTTAATCTCAGAATTTCCAAGTGACCTAGAATGCGTTGAGGAAGAAACATCATTCCCTGATGAGCATATCTTCCTCATCGCCTCCTCTGACCCATGGTTTGGAGATATCTTAGTATATCTCTAGACTTTGAGGTGTCCTACCACTTTTTCTCGAGAAGAGCGACGCAAGATCAAAAGCCATGCGAAGAACTACCTTATCATCTTAGATACTTTATATTGACGTGGGGTAGATTCCATTTTACGATGCTGCTTAACTCGGGAAGAAGCCGAAGCAGTATTAAATGATGCCCACAGTGGAGCTTGTGGGGGACATCTTTCCGGGTTGGCAACAACTCAGAAGATACTGTGTGCTGGATATTTTTGGCCCACAATATTTAAAGATTGTGTGGAAGCAGTGAAACACTGTCGACCGTGTCAGTTTTTCACTAAGAAAATGAGGGCACACCTAGCTCCTCTTCATCCTGTAATTACAGCAGGTCCCTTCACAAAATGTGGTGTTGATTATATGACATGCAATATAGCTTCGGCTGGAGGACATCATTACATCATCGTTGCCATTGACTACTTTACTAAATGGGCAGAGGCAATGCCTACTGTTAAGGAAGATGGAGAAACTGCCGCTTATTTCGTGTTTAATCAGATCATAGCACAGTTTGGCATACCTAAAGAGATAGTGACTGATCATGGAAGTCATTTCCAAAATAGCATGATGACTGAGTTGCATACAATGCTTGGTTTTCGACAAGAACATTCGTCTTCATATTATCCACAGGCGAATGGACAAGTTGAAGTAGTGAACAAAACTTTGAAGGTTATACTACAAAGAACTGTTAATACCAGTCGAAATAACTGGCACGTCATGCTGTACCCAGCTCTTTGGGCTTATCGAGCCAATGTTAAGACTGCTACCGGTTTCTCTCCCTTCCAACTTGTGCATGGGATAGAAGCAGTCGTACCAATTGAATGCGAGATTCCTTCGCTAAAACTAGTAGTTCAGTTACTACCAGATACTTCAATACTAGAAGAGAAATTGTTACATTTAGAACATTTGGATGAACAGCGCCGCGACGCGCTTACAACAAACGAGGTCCAAAAAAAATGAGTCAAAGGACAGTACGATAAATCCGTCAAACCTAGGGTTTTCATTGAAGGAGATTTGGTCCTACTTTGGGATCAAGACAAAGAACCCTTAGGACCTGGAAAATTCAAATCTAGGTGGCTCGGACCTTTTATAATTTCCAAAGTATTGAAGAAAGGTGCCTATGAACTGGTAGATTACGAAGGTAATAAGTTGGGCGAGCCTAGAAATGGGCTCTACCTGAAGAAGTACTATGCTTAGGCTGAAATACTTTTTCTTGTAACATAGCTGTATATTTTGTAAAGCTAGTTTTTGTACTCTTATGTGTGTTTTTCATGATTAACATTTCAAAATTTATAAAAATCAAATATTCGAAAAAGTTTGAAAAAATTAAAAAATCCTAAAATTTAAGTCATTTTAAGCTCTTGTTTGGACTATCTAAACCTAAACAAGATTGCTGAGCAAGCTTGTCCTCTTCGAGCTCGTTAAAGTAATCGAAGGCTCATCCACTTAGGTATAGAATTACCCCTTTTCCGGGCCTAGGTGGATTAACTATGGAAAAGGTATACTCTAGGTATACTCTTGTATGCGCTAGAAGAGTTCTCCTTTCATTGTTTTATACTTTTTCGGGGGAGGAGACTAATTGTACAAAAAAGGAACGTTTGGAGCCTTTCTTTAGGGTTTTTAGGCTCTCTAAATATGAAAACACCAAGCGAGCATTCACCTACTCGGGCTCGATGTGAAATCCACGAGAGGGTAAGTAGAGGACTATTTAAGTTTTTCAACTCTATAAACAAGAAAACACCGCCGAGCACAGACCAATCCGGGCTCGATATAAAATCCACGGATAGGTGAAAAGAGGATTGTTTAAGTTTTTCAGACTCTATAAACAAGAAAACACTGGCGAGCATTAGTCTGCTTGGGCTCGATACTAAAATCCATGCGTAGATATATGGAGTTATTGTTTAAGTTTTTCAGACTCCTTAAAATTGAAAACACCGGCGAGCAAGAACAGATCTCGGCTCGATATTAAAATCTAGAGATCAGTAAATATAGAGTAATCTTCTATCTCTTCTTCGAACTCTATAAATAATGAAGAAGGTCCCGAGTCTTCCTCCCATGGGCTCGTTAAACTTTTTACATGGTTGGATCTATTGAGTTTTCATTCTTTCTTGGACTCATTAAAACAACAAGAAGGGTATTCTTTTATCTAAAAAGAATAAGGAACGGGAAAGACATATCGTATCTTCATTGTCAAAAGCAGTTTCAGTTAAGTTCTATCCTTGAACACAGCACCTACTTGAGTCTATCTTATCTATTGGGTTTAGTTTTTGACCTCAGGGTGAACCTTTCCTCCGAGTTATTTACTTCCCCGGTTGGTTATTCTTCCAACCATATGGAGGGTCTGCTAATGTCTCTTACATTTTAGGCTTATAATTTACCCCATTATGTCAGAAACTGCCTGAGTCACTTTGTGTCGTGCTCAATGTTCAAGGATATACCCTGTGTTGGCCATTCTGCAGTTTACCTTGACCTCATGTGTCGGCCTTCCTAGTGTCAGTCTTGTTACATATTCCATATCAGCTCTTACCAGTTGAGTGTTCCTCGAGTTGGATGATGGAGGATGCCTTAAGGCCTCCCTTCTAATGGACTTCTTCCCATTGACATCAACTCATTATTCTGGGATTGAAGTTTAGAGTTTCGGTTAGTACCTTGGAAATTGCAGTCACCAGTGGCAATTTTCCTCGTTGTTGAATGATGATAATACATCAATGTCTCTTCTTCGACAGGATTCCCAAGTGTTCGACTTCAAGTCCATCTATTCACATTTGGAAAATCGTACTTGGTGCCTTGGACCTCATCATCATTATCGGTGGAAGTCCTCGCATTTGTTAATGGTATACATCAATGACTGGTAATCAAACGATACCCCCCATGTTCGACTATCAGCTCATCTATTCACATGGTTAGGGTTTGTACCTAGGGTTGTTTTGGATGAAGACCTTGGGATTTTGGATGACATTACCTCATTTTGTTATCACCCAAGTTGCGCAAGAC
Source organism: Larix kaempferi (assembly GCA_027924585.1). Taxonomy (NCBI): domain Eukaryota; kingdom Viridiplantae; phylum Streptophyta; class Pinopsida; order Pinales; family Pinaceae; genus Larix; species Larix kaempferi. The sequence goes on along the minus strand of BSBM01000500.1, from coordinate 3,808,575 downwards.
TGAGCCTCACTTATATTCGGCTCTCCATGAGACATAGATCTAGTTTGTTGTTATGGCTATGATCTCTCAGTTTGACATGGATACACGCTTGTATTTCAAGTGGCCATGCTTTATATACATCTCCTTGTTATGTATCAGAGATCATGTTGTATCACACTGCACATCTATATGATTTCAAAAATGTAATTGCTCACTGACCTTGATCTTTGTTGCAGGTTTCTTGTGACTTGTTTTCTGCGGTTCTGCGCTCCTCCTCTGGCTTTGGATTATAATGTATTTCGGCCATCGTTTCCCTCTGACCTCACACATTAGGGGGCATCTATTATAGGTTAAACTTGCACCTCTCCATCCGTGATCACCTTGAGTTGTTGATCACACAAAAGGACAACTTGGATGGAGGAGCATGTTGACCTTAGATGATACTTTGAACTCACTCCATTTCCTGACATTACTGGAAAACCCCAAAAATATCATTTTGAGATATGAGCGCTACTCTACTCAAAGAGACTAGCACCCATACGCTACTCCAGTGTATAATAGTAGCACCCATATCCTAGTATACACTACTCCTTCTCAGCATAGTAGCGCTCACCATTTAAAATCGAATGAGCGCTAGTTGTTAAGAACTAAAGTAGTGCCCTATATGCTACTCCACTGAACAAGAGTCGCGTACATCTTAAAAGATGATTAAAAAATAAATTAATTTCTCGAGGAGGATTAGTTGCTGGTAGTTTCCTAACTCCCCCAAATTCCTCCATAACTATACATCGACCTGAACTGCTTCTCTAATCTTATAAATACAAAGAAGATTAAAGGAGAAGGGTTAGAACCTAAATGTGGAGATGAATTAATGGAAAAACTTTGAAGAAAGAAGATTGCATTGGAGGAGTTGTTGCTGAAGACATCCAAGCCAGAGAAGAGCAAGAGCCCAGAATCAAGTTGCAGGAGCCTGTTCCATGATCAGGTATACTTGTACTTCATTTCACTTTTGACAAATAAAGGTTGAAGTGTCTTTCTTGTTCCAATTTTAATGTGTTCTGAAATAACATCTTAATTTAGATCTGTTTTGGTCAATACTGAATGTTAAACATTGTTTTTGTTTCTTTCATGCTTTATATATTGTCCAAAACGCTTTGAGAAAGGTATTGCTATTGCAGGTTTACAAAAAGGAAGGTGGATTTGGAGGTTGAGCATGAGATCAAGTCAAGGCTAGGATCAAACTTCGATTGAAAGGTGTGTTCTCAAAATTCACAACTTATTTCTTTTCATAAATATCTCTGTAGTATCATCAATACACTTACCTGTCACCCCAACCAAGTTGATAACATTAGTTTCCTTGCTATAGGGTAGATTTGCCCGCCAACAAAGATGACTTTTGCTACAGAATGGGGGTCGTTCCAGTACACAGTAATGCCTTTTGGTCTAAAGAACACACCTGGCATCTTTTCCAGAGTTGTCATCGTAGCCTTTAAAGATTTTATGCACAAGTTTCTGGAAGCCTATTTTGATGATTGGACTATGTTTGGACTATTGAAGAACCACTGCGCAAATCTTAGAATGATGCTTGAGAAGTGTAGGTAGCATCATATTTCCTCAAATCTGAAGAAGTGTATTTTCTATGTTACTTACGGGATTCTACTTGGCCACATTGTCTGTAAGCAAGGATTGATGGTGGATCCTGTGAAGATTGCAATCATTGTAAATTTACCAACACAAAATTTAGTCAAGATGTTGCGGTCTACCTTAGACCATACTAGATATTACAGGAAATTCATAAAGGGTTACGCACAGATAACCACAACAATGGAGAAGTTGCTAAAGAAGGACGCGTCGTTCATTTGGAACGCAGAGTGCGAGCAGGGTTTTGATACACTAAAGGAGAAGATGGTTACTGCGCTGATCCTAGTCTTCCCAGACTGGGCGAAGCAATTCCATGTACATGTTGATGCATCATGCATTTCCCTGGGGGTCGTATTAGCTCAGCTAGGAGAAGGAGGTATTGACCATCCCATCGCATTTTCAAGCAGGAAGCTCTCCACAGCAGAAAAAAAATTACACTACTACTGAGAGGGAAGGTCTTGCGATGTTATATGCGCTGCAAAAATTCAGACACTACTTGCTTGGTGTGCACTTCCTCATGTTTACTGACCATTCCACTTTGAAATACTTGGTCAATAAGCCAGTGTTAGGGGGGCGCATATGCAGATGGCTGTTGCTATTCCAGGAATATGATTTTGAGATTGTTGTTAAGCCAGGCAGGATGAGCTTGGGACCTGATCACCTCTCTAGGATTGAGTTAGGAGAAGAGCCGACAAACATTAAAGACAGTTTGCTTGATGCGTAGTTATTTTCTATACAGGTTGCTGATGATTATTATCAGGATATTATTGATTTCTTAACAACAGGATTAGCACCTTATGGCTTTTCCATCCAGCAGAAGAAGCAACTGGTAGTGCGCACCGTAAACTTCACTATTATTGCAGGTCAGCTATACAAACTCGGACTGGATGAAGTGCTACGTAGATGCATACTAGGCCATGAGAAACCATTCATATTAGCAGATGCACATTCAGGGATTGCGGGAGGAGACTATGCAGGAAGGGCTACAGTGCAGAAGATACTACGCGCAGGGCTATGGTGGCCTATGATCCATAAAGACTCTAACAAATACTGCCGGAACTGTGATGTCTATCAGAGGACAGGAAAACCTTTGCGCAGAGATGAAATGCCGCTGAATCCACAGTTGACATTATAGGCATTTGAAAAGTGGGCCATTGACTTCGTTGGTCCCATAAACCCACCAGGGAAAAGAACTAGTGTGAGGTACATCATTACTGCTACTGATTACCTCACTATATGAGCGACAACAAAACCAGTAAAGGACTGCTATGCAGTTCATTTTTGAAGATATACTTTCACGATTTGGATGTCCAAAGATTTTGATGAGCGATCAAGGAACTCACTTTTTGAACAAAACTATCGAAGCTCTCACAGAGGAATTCTACATCCATCATCAACGCAGCACCCCATATCATCCACAGCCGAATGGAACTGTTCAGGATTTCAATAAAATACTCAAGAATGCGCTCACTAAGATGTGCAATGTGAATAGAGATGATTGGGATCTATGCATCTCATCTGTGTTATGGGCATACATGACCACTTGCAAGAAATTGACAGGACACACACCTTTTCGGTTGGCTTATGGACAAGAGGCTATAATGCCAATGGAGTATATTGTCCCCAGCTTGAGAGTCACTGCATTTACAGGGATGGCAGATAGTGCAGCCCTAGAAGAAATATTGCTACACTTGGCTGGATTGGAGGAAGATTGCTTCATCGCAGGCTTTCTCCAACAAGTGCAAAAAGACCGCGAGAAAGCATGGCATGATCTCCATATAAAGAACAAGTCTTTTCAGGTAGGTGATCTAGTCCTCTTGTATGATAGAAAATTTATGAAGTTCTTTGGTAAATTTAAGATGCATTGGCTTGGTCCATATACTGTGATACATGTTACTAACACTGGTACAGTCCATTTAGCCACCTTAGCTGGCAATACTTTACCAAGTTTGATAAATGGGAGCAGACTAAAGTTGTACCACGATAGCTCTTCTTCACAGAATCCTAAATGATAAGCAGAGGGAGAAATTTCTAAGTGTCATGTACAGTTGGAATTGGAGACTGGAAATGAAAAGGAGTCTGTACATGGACGATAAGTAGGACAATGTATGTCTCGCGCAGCACTGCTGAAGCTGCAAAAAAAAAAAGAAAAAAAGGGGGAGCCACCCAGATGAAACATCGACACTGCAAAGTAACTGTGCAGGATCAGAGATGGCTTTCCGCATAGATCAGCACAGCTCTCACAAAAATAGCCATTACACTGGCCATGAGAAAAATAATCGTTATGTGACTGTTTCCAACAACCGCTTGAGCATTTAATGCAAATATAGTCGTTCTGAACATGCTGACGAAGAAAGGGATTCAAGGATCCGTTCAATTTGGCCAATAGACACCACATTTAATGCTCATCTAGTCGTTAGAAGGCGCAGGAGGAATCACCTGTTCCTATAAGTAATGCCGCATAGGGACTCGTGGGCGTTACCAAACACTTAGAATTTTCTTGCGCTCACTCCTATGTTAGCAATCCTCAGTAACTTGTCTGTAACATTTGCCTACTCTCGCCACTGAATGTCCGAGTGCTCATACAGAGAAGAAGACCTCACAATCCAAGAAACGGTCAAAGTCTTTCAACACGGAGGGATTGAAGAGTTAATGAAAACCCCTGCCAAGAAGGTTACATTGGAACTAGGTCAAGCATCTCGAAGGTCACCTAGACACAACCCAGACATGCAGGATAGTGGGAAAGATACAGTCGGGCCATGAACAAAGAGCACCAGGCCAATGTCGGTGGTATCACGGTCACTGGTATTTCAGAAGGAGATACCTTTAAAGCTTACACCAGAGTACATATCACCACGGGTGTGGGATGCCCCAGTCTATAAACTCATCAAGAATGCCCGCTATGAAATCCCCTTGTTGCCAATCTCTAATCATGTAGAAGTTGCCCATAACTTGTTAGGAAAGATCCCAGAGTGTAAGTGGGAAGACTATGACCTCTTGGGAGTGCAGAAGGAAGAACCCCACAATTCCAACCTAACCAGTACATGTGCTGGAAGAAAGATGCTAAAGGTATACTTAACTTGGTCACCGAAAGCTGGCTGACACCAGTAGTCCAGTCAGGATTACTGAACCTGCTGAGATTACCCCATTTTGATCATTCAGCAAAAGTCAATGTGCTGGTTCACACTTTGATGGCGTGAATCCATCAGGGATACCTGTGTCTAGACAGAAATGTTGATTTGACCATCGAATTAATCCACCATATCACTGGACTAAGCAAGCGCGGCAAGGACCCCAAGCAGTTCTTCCAAGGGAAGAGTAAGGAAAAAGAAGCTATTGCGAAGATGAAGAAAAGCCATGCATTGGTGAAAGGAAAAAGAGGTTTTCCGATAGAAGAAATCGAAGATAGAATGACAAAGTATGTTACACAGTTGCTGGCCGGAAAAATCCTAAGAATAGCCAGGCCTCCGGAGGTGCCTGTGGGATCAGTACTACTTGGTGTCGCGGTAGTTGAAGGAACTGAGTTCAATTGGTGTCAATACCTTCTCAATGAGTTCCTGGACGAACTCAATGACACCTAGGAGAATGGAGGTCAATTCCACTTCACATGGTTGATCATCCTGATCGCCTTTGTTGGATGGAAGGAGCCGAAGGACTATGTCGATGTAATTGCAGACACCAATGATCCCAGAGGAGTTCGATATGCTAACCTTTGGGCAAATTTGAACGCAGAGCGACAACACTTGACAGTTGAATTCTTCTACCAGTATTACACCTAGCTATGTGAGGCAATCATGCGTACATCACGCATTACAAAGCTGGTAACATCAAAATACATTCGCGTTATCGATTTTCAGGCGGACATGCGTTGTATTTTTATCTCACCCAAGGCAAAGATGAAGAAGCCAGAATGGTATGCGGGTAATTACCATATGTACGAGGAAGACATCGAAATCCTCATGAGGGATTGGCCAGCAGAGTTCCGTGTTGAGGTCATGGATGTTCCAACTGATTCAGAAGAAGATGAACCAATTCCGTGGCCATTCCCAATCACTGAGGAAAAAGGAGAAAGGAAGGAACCTGAAAGCTTGACAAAGCCAAAGGCGTGGAAGAAGATGAAAGCAACCAAGAGTCATTCAGAAACAGTGCTTAATGAGGAATATTTCGACATGATTGTCGAAAAAGTCACAAAGCAGATGGAAGAATTGATGATAGGAAAAGAGAAAAAGGACAAGGCCATACAGGATGACCTACAAAAGAATTGGCTCGCACTGCAAGGGCTCATGCAGAAGATGGACGATGTCTAGAAAAGGCTACCTTTATCGCGCAACACAAAATCGGAAGGGAGGTCGAGAGGAACCTCATAGTAGACACCACCGCAGCTAGCCATAATGCTTCTAGCGAAGACTATCTCGTAGCATCAATCAGAAAGGGATTCTCCCCGAGAGATGATCCCAATTAGATTATCTCCCGTTTGGTATAGGGAATCCGTCCGGTTAGCGGTTCCGGCAACCGTGGGTTTGGAGTTTAATTCCGATTATACTGGTTATGGCCCGATCCATCTTTCTTTTGGGTTTTATGTTTTAAATGTGATGCAAGTGCCTAAGTTATATCTGATCTAAATGCAAAACTAAACAGATCTAAGTCTAAAACTGAAGTAAATCTACCTATCCTTGCAAGGAACACATTTACAAGATGAGCAATGAGCTGTAACAGATATCATAAAGAAAGAACAGACAACCATTGATTCTTACAGGTAAAGCTACAGCAAGATAAAATATCTTTAGAAGATAGCTTCTAATTTAATGTAAAACGCATCTATTGCTCATGAAACAGAGAAGCAAAATTATTTAATCTAGATGCAAACTGAAAGAACAGATCTAAGTCTAATAAAGAAACACATGAAATAAAACTAATTATCCCTGCAAGGAGCACATTTAAAGGATGAACAATGAGCTGTAACAGATATCTTAAAGAAAGAATGGATAGCCATTAAATCATAAAGAGAAAGCTACAACCATGATAAAGATATCAGAAGATAGCTTCTAATTTAATATAAACGCATTCACTGCTCATGAAATGGAGAAATCGTTTACACAGAAATAAGCAAAATCATTTGTTGCAAAGAAATAGTTCAAATGACAAGAAAGATCTCACATTACAGGATGGAAATCACCATAATAGTCCAATACACATCCATCTTTCGTTCCCATGCAAAACGTCCATCTCCTTGGCTTTTATTAGAAAATTCAATTTTACAGAACCGATACAAGATAGCTCGTACAGGTTTACAAAAATTCATTCCTTGCCAAAAGTCCCTCCTAATCTTTCCTAACTTATATTTATAGTTACAAATCTGCCCTTTGGGCTGCCACCTAGCATCTTCCACTTGTCATCTACAGAAATTTCTCTCCTATAATAGACAAAATTGTGATTCTCTTTCTTTTACAAAATATTTAACAAAAGAGAATGGACAACTGTCCCATAGCTCACGCTTTATACATTTGAGAGTTTAACAAAATACACATAGCAGAAATGATGTTCTAATATCGTGCTGTCATTCTTGTGCGTGAGCTTCAGCTGGGAGAGGATCGCCCAAGTCAATTGATGCTGCTAATGCTGCCTGGGAAGAGACACTCGAACCAATTGTTGCTGCTGCTTCTACTTGGGAAGAAGGGATTGAGCTGGCCAGACTTTCTGCCACTGCTGGGGAAGAGGGAATTGATCCCACTGCTGCTGATGGAATGGCTGCTGGGAGAGAAGATTCTGGATCTGCTGTTGCTCCTGCTATTGCTGCAGCTTTCTTGTCCTCCTCCGCTATGTAGTTATACCACATACCTGTGTCCCTTATGACTATGTTTGCTGCAGTAGGAAACAAGATTTTCTGAGAAGTCACATTCTTCCCGAGTTTTGCTCCAATGCTTTGAACTTCTGCTACTGCAGCTTGATGCACTTCCTTGAGCAAATGATCGTGGACTGATGACATTCCAACATAATGTTGTAAGTCATCAATTGCTAGGACATCAATTTTCTTCACGTATTCGGTTTGAATGCCCAACTCTTCCTTTAGCTCAGTCGAGCGCTGTTCTGTATCCGAGAAGTCATCGAGGGATTGTGGGAAATTTAGCTTGCACCTATCATGCACTCCCTTGATTCTTTGATACAAACCGTCGATCCTATCCCTTGTTCTTTGCACACTGGCTATCAGCTTACTGGCACAGTTCCTAGTGAACTCCAAAAGGGCTATGTCCTCATTAAAAATGTCCACAGATTTAAATGGGAGATGCGTGGGGAAACCCCCCTTTCCTTCTCTCCATGCCATCTGACTCATGTAGCTTTGATCCTATGGGCCTCCGCATTAATTTCTTTTAACCTGACCACCATGGCCTTGAGCTTGCAAACCTCATTAGTGATTAGCTCCTGAGTTTCATGCATTTGTTTCAGGATGCTGCATTACAACTCATGGAAGGGAGACATGTCCATTGTTCTGCTCTCAGCTTGCTCTAATTGCTCAGCTAATGCCCGCTTGTCTGCTTCTAGCTGGGATGCTTTTTCTTCCACTCCATTCTTCTCTGCTTCCACAATCATCATTTGAAGTGTTAGTTGGTCCTTTTCCTCCTCCAGCTGATTATACTTGCCTGATAGTTCTTTATGCTCGGCATACAGGAAATTATATTTGTTCACCACCAGATCCCTGTGGACCTGCTCATTAGCCACAGTCTGTTGTAGCGTACGAGCTCTTTTTTTTTCAATACATTTTCTCTGACTATAACGCCCACATTATCAAGTGATGCTTTTGCTGTTTCCACAGCTGCAGATGCCATTGCAAAGGGATCTTGATTTGTGTTCTGCATTATGGTGACCTCTCAGTGGGTAACGATGTCTTCATGGAAGGGACTTTTGATCCTTTCTTCCGATTTGAGGACCATAGCTTTCCTTTTCTTGTCATAGACAAACTCATTCCACCTGGACACCGTATGTTTTCCCGATGGAGTGTACGGGACAATAGGGCGGTCCATGATGTCTATGTCTTCTTCAGCAGGTGGGGTCCGGACTTCCTGAGCTGGATCTACTCCCGCCTTTTGGGTGCCAGAGCCAACTGCTTGAGATGCGTCTATTTCCATGTCTTGGACACCGGACCCACTTGCTTGGGCATCTTCCCCTTCTTTCAGGTCTTCTTCCGCTTTCTGTTGCCTCTCATCTTCAGCCTCTTTCTGTTGCTGAGCTTCCTCTGCTTCTTTCCTCAGCCTCTCACCTTCGGCTTCCTGCTGCAACCTGGCTTCCTCAGCCTCCCACTACAATCTGGCTTCCTCATCCTCCTACAATAATCTTGCTTCCTCTCTTAATCTGAGCTCTTCCTGAGCTCGGGCATCATGAGCTTCTTTCTCCTTCTAGTGGCTGGTTTTCTGGGCCTTGGCTGAGCTAGAACTTGTTCCCGTGCCTCGACGACAGATCCGCAGCTCACACATGTTGCTGATGCCTCTGAATGCCTCTTCCTCAGCATCATGATAGTGGGAGTACTCAAAATGAGCATAAATTTCCCTACAATGCTCGACCACTCTTCCCTTCCTGTCATTCCTGTGGAAGATCACCTCACCGAAGTGGAAGGCCTTCAGTTCCTGAACAAATTCCTCGGCTGAGGCAACCCCCGAGAACTTGTAAGCTCCTATGCAGAAAGGTAAGGGGGGAAAGGAATCCTTATGCTGTTTGTGGAGCATTGCTCCAATTCCATCCAAGAAGAGTTGTCTTACTGCTTCCTTAAGGACTACATAATCCATGGCATACTGCAGTAAAATGTAGGGAGATTTAGTCCCTCCAAACATTCTGAGGTAGGTGCCTTGCTCTGAAAAGTAAAAATCCCCGTAATTCTCAAGGACTTCCACAGCGTTCTCTGACAGGCAATTGGGCTCCTCCTTGAATATCTTCTCATAAAGGGCATGATGAACCCCTCACAGATGAGTTTGTAGCTAGGTTTGTAATTCTAGGCCCACATCATCTTAAAGGCGGTGAAAACCGGAGTGATGGCCTTATCCCATGTGCAGCCCAATTTGGGGAAGTCCATCTTGGCCAAAATACAATCAATAAGATATGAGGACATAAAAAATTCTACCTTCTTCAAGGCTAGTCCTTCCCTTGCAGCTACTATCATTGAGGCCAGACTATTTGACAGGATAGTGGCCCAGTCAAACACAGTTCCCTTAAATGCCATGAAATGGATAATAGGGACCCACTGAATCTTATACATGGTGCCATCGGGCATGCCGAAGATTTTGCACAGCATCAAAGCGATTAATCTAAAAGGAGGTCTCAGATTCTGTACGTCATATTCGTCGCTACCTTTCTTTCTTAGATGCTTGCCTGCGACCAGCAGCCTTTTGGCCATCTCAACATTGTCCATTTTACCCAACCATTCATCAGTCAGAGCTTGCTGGGAGAGGGGAAAGTTGTAGGCTGCTGCAAGATATGCAGGTTGAAATGAGGCAATGGCCACTTTCCCGCTGTCATTTATCACTCTTCCTTCAGCATCGGCATGTTGGAGTATCCATCCGATCACTTCAGCACATGGGAATAGTTCAGGGCGAGTAGCAGCTCTGGTTATGCATGAGGCTTTGATATTTAGATAAATTGGCCCCTCTTCTAACAACATGTCTGGGACATCCTGGTCTCGGATCATCCTGTAAATGTCACCCCATCTGATTTCTAGAGGAACACTAGTGGTGCACCTAGTATCCTGGAGTGAAGTCTCAGTTTTAAGTGGCACAGGCTTCTTCTCTATCATCTTAGCCTTCTTCTTCCCACCTTTTGGCATTTTGACTTATCCCTGATAGCACCCATATACAAGTCATCATGAAATTGAGCAACATACTGTGAGATTTTAACAGAGAGCATCATTGTTTTAATATGTCAATGAGATAAACACAATGAGAAGCTGCATGTTGGGAAGCTATGATACATCATTCCAACAGGAAACATAATTATAGAAATTTGATTTTTTTAAAGGTATGGGTTTGGAATGCTCCTGAGAGGAATGGTATGTCGCGGAAACAATCCGCTCTCGGGCTGGCTCTAGGAGAAAATGTGACCTTCGTCGCTGTGCTTTTAAAAGGTGAGTGGCGGGGAAATCTGGGGTGAAATGACCCTGTGACTAAATAGGGAGCCGTTTTCATATTTATGAACAGGCTCGTACGGGGCCGCTTTCGTATTCATGAACAGGTGAGTGTTCCGACCGCTATTGCTCTCCGAATCACCTGACGAGGTGTTCTATCGTGGGTTTTGGTTTAAACAAGGGTGATGGCGCTCGGAGAAAGGCTGACGAAGAGGCTCGGGCAGCCACAGTTTCTTTAGGCTTGATTTTAGTGGAATGAGAAAATCCATGGGGCCTCGGGGCTTAAAAAAAATGAAATAACGATATATCCGACCAATGCCTATCGGCCACGTCTCAGACGATAATAAAAAAATGCCAAGACAAACTGACGTTCTTTACATCATATGCAAACGTTTTATAATTCCTCAGTTTTATATGATGGGAATCATGCAATTTAAGCCGTATTTGATGGGCAAAATAGCCCATGACGGGAATTTTGTCCGTCAAAATCCACCCAATGCCTATCGGCTTCTAAACATAGCAATCCCAACAGTAAACTGACGCGTGGAAGAGACAAAAGTGATGGTTAGAAAAACCTACATGGCACCGTGAAGATGGCCGGATGAGGTGGTCGTGAATCGTGGATGAGCGAGCTAAGATGGATCGATCATGCGGCGTCCAATGGTTTTGCCAATCAACAAAATGACAATGTTTTGGTTTGAACCCCTACCATCCATTTAAATGAACTGGGCACGTGTGGCATTCAAATTTGGTGGGTGGCGCCTTTAAAGCGCGGCTTAAATATCGGTATGTCGGTGTCAAATCAAACCATCTCGGTACGCGTGCGACTGCCACCCACGGGATGAACTCGCGACCCTCACCCGCTGTTGCGGAACAATAGAACGAAGGTTTCTGCCGAACTCCCCGCTGTTTCGGAAGGCATTGATGAACGACTTCCGCAAAAGGACGTGAATGGTTGATTCTTTCGGTGGCCCTTTTCGGGGTGATATCGCGAAGTCTTCCGAAATTGCAGAGAGCTTTTGCCAATGGCTTCCGCCGTTTCGGAATACTTCCGCCAATGCTTCCGCAAAAGGCCCTCGTGAAATCGAGAATTTCTCTAACTTTCGGCCGCACTAGCTTCTGACGTTGAGGAAAGCTCTCGCGATTTGCTTCCGCCATTTCGGAAGGAAACAGAGAATGGCCCCGCTGTTTCGGAAGACTAAGATGAAGACGTCCGCAACTCGAACCAAAAATTATAAGACTCCGCGGGGTTTCGGAAGGAATATCGCCAACACTTCCGCGAAGGCTCGGGAAGAATATCGCTAACGCTTCCACAACTTCAAGACTTAAAGATTTTTGAAAAGACTAAGCTACTTGGCGGATTTAGGGAAGGTAGGCGAATTTCATCCGCAAGTTTCGGGCGGCTTCCTTGAATTCTTCCGCCGTTTCGGAAGGAATTTGTCAAACGCTTCCGCGACCTTTTCGACAATAATTTCGAAGCCTTTTCGGGAGACTTATGACGAATGCTTCCATAGTTTCGGAAGGATAAAATGAACGGCTTCGCAGTTTCGGGATAGAAAGTCCAACAGCTCCGCAAAAAGAAATTTTCTAAGTCTCTTCACAGTTTCGGAAGGAATTCGTGAATTCTTCCGTGGTTTTGGGAGGCTTACGCGAGTGGCTTCCGCAAGTTTCGGGCGGTTCCCTTGAATTCTTCTGCAATTTTTTAACAAGGACTTCCACATCTTTTCAAGAACTTTAGACGAACGATTCCCGCCGTTTCGGGAGGGAAACCCGAATCTCTCCGCAAAAAATCAAAAAGTTTTTCTAAGTCTTTTTCGGAAAGCTTAGGCGAATGGTTCCGCCGTTTCGGGAGAACAACCCGAATCTCTCCATAATTTTTTCACGAAAATTTCTAAGTCCCTTTTCGAGAGTTTAAACAAAAGACTTCCGCCACTGCGGGGCTTTAGCAAATCGTTCCGCTACTTCCAGGGAGACTTCATGAAAAGATTTATGTTGAAAACAAGATTTTCTGGCAGACTTGGAGTTTTTTCATGGCAAGATTTTCTGTTAAAACAAAGATAAAAGCTGAGAATGGCGCTTAAGGCAGCCTTTCTAAAAAATTTTAAAGGAGGGGCCTGAATATGTACAAAATTTTGGGGGGGGATGTTGCTGCAACAACAATGGCGAGTTGCTGGTGAACACAGATCTTTGAAAATTCCTCTTCATGGTCCGAAACCTCATCAAAGACATCTATCTTAGGTACACTACTCAGCTGAGCATTTTAAATTCATGCGAGGGGAAGAAGGCACTTTACCTGCTAGCCATTAGGGAAAGGGGAGCTTAGACCGAGACATCTTCACCACTCTCAAAGGGCCAATATATGAGATTCATTTTAGGAGGGTCATCTTTCAGATGGTCACTGCTGCCGGACTCCACAGGATTTGCAACACTTTCTCATGGACATTATTTCTCTTGTTCCTCATTCCCATGCTGCTTGCATCCTTTTGGATGTTTGTACTTTGGATAGCTTAGCTGTTTGAGCCTTCCAGAGATATTTTCTTTTGGACATGATCTTCGATTTAGGCTCCTCAATCCATAATGTCCTTTTGTGTGAGTTAGAAATTTTATTGATTTGATCAAACCTCACAGACGGAGAGGAGCCCATTTTGGGCTGGGCCTTTTGGACAACCTTCTTGATTTTACATGTCTTTTGCTTTTGTCTCACCCATGCTTTAATTGAGGCGAGAATCTTTGGAAAACAGACTCTTGAATATAGGCCATTTTGGCTGTTAGATTTGCAGCATGGAGTCATTTCAATACCCTATGTCCTCGAGAGGTGCTACTTTCCATGGGTCCAACTTTGGTAACCTTCTTGAGATGCCTTTAAAGTGTGAGAATGGGTGGATCCCAACGATAGTAGTGAAGATGGTCATAGGTCTCTGCTATTAAACAGGATTAGTGTGACTAGCAGGGTAGGCTTCCTTCCTTTTGAACATTTCAGCGAGAGCACAACAGACAGAATTCATTTGATCATAGTTCCAGACTCATGGGTTGCGAGATTTCTTCAAAAAATCTATCCTCAACGGGAAACTCAACCATAAGGGATTTCAGAAAACAAAACTTGTTGCACAGGCTCAAATGATAAAGACAGAAACAACATGGCCGAAAAATAAAGCAACTAAATGCTAAAACAACAATAAAAGAAAATGTTATTTATGTACAGGAAGTCTCGAAGAGACTATGTGAAGTATTGTTTCAGAGTGAGGCCATTGAGAGGAAGGGTTACTTCTTCTCCCTCAAGATTTGTCAATTTGTAAGTGGATGGGCCTAATTTTGCCGAAATTTGGTATGGGCCTACCCATAGATGTTGAAATTTCGTATGCATTCCTTTGCCTTCGTGATTATGGTCCCATTTCAGGACCAAGTCCCCAACTTCGAAGCTTTTCTTGCCAGACTTCCTCTTATCGAACCATCTTTTAACTATGTCTTGATGTTGATGAAATCGGTTTTTAGCTTTCTGTCGGGCTTCTTCAAGTTGAAGCAGGGTATTGATCCTAGATTGTAAGGCTTGGTTACCAGAACCCCGAGAGGCTTGGGATAACTGTAAGGATGGGAGTAAGATGTTTGGAGGAAGAATGGCTTCCTTGCTATAGAAAAGAGTGAAAGGGGAAACACCTAAAGCATTCTTGGGGGTCACCCTATCTGCCCATAAGGAATTTGGGAGAGCTACATGCCAATTTCTCTGGTTTTCTATCACAGTCTTCTTAAGAATTTGAATCAGATTTTTGTTTGAGGATTCAGCTAATTCGTTCCCCTGAGGATAGTAATTGGCTGAATAATGCAACTTAATTCCCCATTCATAAACAAATTCATTTATCTTGCAAGACAAAAAATAGGTGGCATTATCAAAGACAAGGGAGATTGGAACCCCAAACCTGGTTATGATGTTCTCTTTCAAGAAGCTGATGACCGTGTCTTCATTGACCTTGCACAAAGGGATAGCCTTCGTCCACCTAGTGAAGTAGATGGTAGCCATCAGGATGTATTGATGTTGCAACGAAGAATTTGGATTTATCTCCCCGATAACATCTATACCCCACTGCTCAAAATGCTCAGAGATGATGATCGACTGTAATGATCCTGCTGCCTTAGGTAACTTCCCAGCGCTTCTTTGACATACATCACAGTTCCGTGCATGTATGTGGGCATCTTGAAACAGAGTGGGCCAATAATAACCAGATCTCAGTATCTTGTGTGCTGTTGTCTCTCCTGAATAATGTCCACCTGCGGGGCCATCATGCAAATCTTTGACTACCTTACTTGCATCTTCCTTTTCTAGGCATCTAAGAAGAACACCATCATAATTCTTTCTGAACAGTATCCCATCAATGATTTGATAAGGAGATGATTTCAAACGGAGTGCCCTTCTTTTCTTAGAGCTCCAGTGCTTAGGTAAGTATCCCTGCTGCAAATAGTGCACCAGATCCCTATACCATGACTGGGGAGTTGTGAAGATATGACATACCTCAACCGAATTTAGCTCAGCTTCGTTCTTCCAATGTTGTTCGTCTTCCGTCGAGTTTCCCGCAAGTAACTTGCACAGGCCTTTCCCTTTAATGATCATGGCTGGTTTAAATTCCAAATCATATTCTTGCAGAGCTGTGACCCAGTTCCCTCTCCTTTCTCCCAATTCCTTTTGAACGAAGAGGGATCTAACAGCTGGGTGGGACACTATGACTTTAGTTCTGTTCTTCAGAATGTATGGCCTAAACTGCTTGACTGCTTTGAAGACCGCATATGCATGCTTGTCAACCATGGGATAGTTCAGCTCGACCCCTTGCAGACCAGTGCTCATAAATGAAATTGGGTATTCGTCCCCCAGCTCCACCTTTTGCGTGAGTACAGCTGCGAGAGAGTCATCCGAAGCGAAGGTATACAAGATGAAATCCTTATCAAAATATGGGCTTCTTAAGGAAGGAGCCTTAGCTACAACTGCCTTGATATCTCTAAATGCGTCCTTCTCCAAATCTATCCACTTGAATTGTATGCTTTGTTTAACCATCTGTTGCAACGACTTAACAATTTGTGCGAAATCTGGAACAAATCTACGGACAAAATTGATGGTGCCCATAAAGGACTGCATAGATTTCTTGTTGTGAGGCATTGGAATCTTATTAATGGCTTGGACTCTTTCTTGATCACTTGACACTCCCCCTTTGGAGATGATATGACCCAAGAGTTTACCTTCGGGAACCGCAAATACGCTTTTCTTGGGATTCAAGGAAATACCATATTTCCGACAACGATCAAATATATGCCTCAGATGAACAACATGATCTTCCCTTTTCTTTGAAAAGACTGTAACATCCTCTAAGTATACAACCACACATTGTCCACCCAATCCTCGAAAGGCAATATCCATCGCCCTTTGGAATGTGGCTCCTGCGTTTATCAGACCAAATGGCATCCTTCGATATGCGAAGGTTCCCCATTTAGTTCGGAAAGTAGTCTTGAGACGATCTTCTTCGGCTACTAGCACTTGATTGTAGCCAGAGAAACCATCGAGGAGAGAAAACAATTCGGATCCTAACACCATTTGAAGGATTTGTTCCATCGAAGGTACGGGGTAGTTGTCTTTATCCGAAGCTTTGTTTAAATTTTTGAAATCTACACATAGCCTTATCTCTCCCGACTTCTTTCTTACGGGAACCAAGTTTGCAACCCACTCCGAATGCCGAACTTTGAAGATTATCTTAGCGTCCAGGAGCTTCTTTAATTCCTTTTGGATTAGCGGTTATAAAGTAGGATGCATTCTTCTTAACTGCTGCTGAAATGGTTTGGCGCCTGCTTTCATTGGTATAACATGATGAATAATGCGGACGTCATATGTTTTCATATCTTCATAGGTCCATGCAAAAACATCCTTGTATTGTTTAAACAATTTAATGAACCTGTCTCTTTCTCCTGGTGAACAACATTTGCCAAGGTTGACAAATTTTGGTTCTGCCTCGGTACCCAAATTAACTAACTCATGTTGCATTGATGAGCTGTTAGTTTTGGTATTAGATGGCCTTTTGAACTTATTTTGAAGATCGAACAACATTTCGAGGGATCTTACCCCCTTGGGCATGAAATTTCCTTTCTCCTCATCCTTCTTCATCAAATCAGCATCGTGTTCTTCCTCATCTATTGCAGCTCCTTGAAACCTATCTTCGTTTGTTAGGAAGCTGATAATTTGTTCATCATCATCGAAGACTTTGAAGTTTGTGATGTTATCAGGAATGGAAGGCCTAAAAATCAATTCAATTGAGCATTTATTATTTGACGGCACCAATCTAGAAGCAGATGTTGCTAACAAATCAGCAGCAGAATTTTGCAATCTAGGAATTGATTTTATATTGAAAGCGTCAAAATGCATAATTAAATCCCATACCTCAGCCTGATAACCCTTCAAGTGAGGTGAGAGACAATGAATGGTGTCCCTTACCTGTCTTACAACTATCTCGGAGTCACCAAAGACCTTCAGGTGCTTAACATTTAAGCCAATGGCCTTCTTTAATCCATGCACCAAAGCTTCATATTCAGCGGTGTTATTAGTACAATCGAATTCTAATCTACAAGACAAGAAATACTTATTTCCTTTTGGATCCATTAGAACACAACTGGCTCCAGATCCTTCTAGAGTTTTAGAACCATCAAAGTATAATGTCCAAAAGGTATCTTTAGATTCAACTAAGTTAGTTTCTTTGTGATCTATGTCAGTAACTAAATTGACTATGTTACAATCAACATCATCAGTCCAAGAGAAATGAAGGATATCGGACTGTTTATCTGATTCATGGCTAATGGATTCAGACTGATAATTACCCGGATCCATTTCTAAGAAATAATTCCCTAGAACCGAGGATGAGAAAGCTACGACCTCATTTTTTTCTTTTAACTGAGTTACGTTTTGTTTCATATGAGGTTCCCTAAGAACTTTAATCTGATTCTGTCTATTCTGATAAGGCAACCATAGATGAGACCAATCAGTCGCAAAGTAGCCACTTAGCTTGGTAGACCAATCCCTACTTAAAATCCGCCCATAAGCTTCAGGAATATCGACCACCATTATGTCAATGAATTGACAGACTCTAGGGTCAGCTGATAGTCTAATTAAAACATCTTTCATCTCCCCTATAACCTTGACAGCAGTCCTATCTAATTGGATAATTTGGGCTGGAGACGGCACAGGCTGCCCATTAATTTTCTTACAAATTGACAGTGGAATAACGTTTGAGGATGCTTCAGAATATACCAAACAATTGTGAACATTATGGTTGAAAATTTCAAAAGTCAATAGGAATGGCAAAGTTTGAGATTTAGACTTTTCACCGATGCTAGCCTCATTAATTTCGGGATTGTCTTGAGAAACCATTAATGGAGTGCTGGTCTGAGGTTGTAAAACATGCATCAGTTTGTCTTGTTGATGGGGCAGGCTGCACATGTCAAATATTGACACGTTTTCCTTGACCTTCTTGATATCTTCAATAATATCGTATCCTATGTCGGATTCGTTCCCAATTCGAGTTGGCTGATCTGTTTTGCTCATTGTGACCTTAGGTGGCTGGACTATGGTGTCAGTGCTTGGCTGTTTGGCCGGTGTTTGGTTAACTTTGGGCTGCGGTGGGATAATTGTTATGTGCCTCCTAGGTGGTTCTTTTGAAACTTTAGGCTTATGAGGATCTGTGCTTGGCACAGGATCAGCAATTGGGCCTTTGCTACGAGTAGCAACATTTATGGTAGAGGGAGAGCTATCTATGTGATCTTCTTCTACTAATTCAGTCACAGGTACCCAATCCCACAACACCATAGTAGTGTCCAGGGTTGGTTCCTCTAACTCAGGGCTCGACTCTTCTGGAAGATCATCTTGTTCTGGGATCTGTGAATCTAGCATTTGGTTCGTGACTAAGCTCATGGAATTAATCCATTGCAGGCAGCTCTTTTCCGAATGCGGTTCTTGGTGAAACGTGCAGAAATTTTCCATCCCAATCTCATTCAAGTTTAAAACAGGGGAAGCGTTCATTGGTGGATGATTTTGATCCCCATCTTCCCTTCTTTTATAAAATGGCTTGAAAGGTTTCCTAGATGTGCTAGCAGCCTTGTCTTTCTCGAGATCCACGATTTTATTAGATAATTTCTGCATCATTTTGACTACATTTTCCATGTCCGTAGATGGCTCTTCTTTACTTCTAGTGAGTAGCAAAGGTTTTTTGCTAGCTGCTGGTTTTGGTTCTACATCTAGGGCATGTTTAGCAATCCTGTCAGCTTCTTCTTCTACCTTTCTAGCTTCCTCAAAGTTCTCTATCAGGGTAGTTTTCTTGGATCGTTTTACGAACATTGCTATGGGTCCATCAAGAGCGGTTGTATAGTATTCAATCAGAGATTCCTCTGCTGGTTTATTAGTATCACTAAAGTTATTTAACAGCGTTGTGAATCTTTGATTGAAATCTTGAACCTTTTCTTTCTTTTCCATTCTCATGGATAAGAGTTCTTTCATGAGTGTTGCCACAGTCTTTTGGTTTCCGTACTTCTTTAGAAAACATTTCTCGAATTCATCCCAACTAGAGATTGAGCTGGGTTGTAGACTAAAGTACCATGATGATACTTTTGGCTCGAATGTATATGGAAACAATCTGCATACTACATCTTCATGTTGTACATTCAAAAGGTTCAGAGCTAAGTAAAAACTCTTGAGGTGATCTTCCGCCGAAATGGCTTTCCCTGGATCGTACTTAGGAAAGACATTTTCTCGGTTTTTAGGAAGATTATGGAATGGTCTAGCTAGGTTCAGCGCTCCCCTTGCTCTCCAAGAAGGTACAACGATGTTTGGATGTGGAGACCTTGGTGGAGAATTGTAAGGTGAATGCTGTGGAGTACTCTTGGGAGTGATTAGTTCTTCAAGGTTTTCTTGGTCTAAAATTTTTTCTGAGTTTTCAAGATCTGCCTTGTTAAGAGTGTCTGAAATTTATTCCAAAGTCAAATTCACAAGTTCTTCAAAACTTTGAACAAGAATCGAATCTCGGGTATATTGTGGTTCTTTTCTAGGGGTAGTTTTCTTAGGGAGGAAATTGACAGCGTTTAAACCACCTAGATGCCTAACGTAGGACCTTGTATGTCTTCTCAAATCCTCTATTTCTGTAAAAGGGACATCGTATAAAGCTTCTTGAGGCTCAGGATCAGAAATGAGGTGTTCTTGATTTAATAATTCAAGATCTGGGTTGTTTGAAATGCTTTCTTTAAGGGGGTTTTCAGTCTCATCTATGACAGTGGAAGATTTTCCTCTATCAGCCATGCACTTTCAGGCCCTCCTTCTAGCGCCAAAAACTGTTGATGCCCTGGATATCGTAGCATCAATCAGAAAGGGATTCTCCCCGAGAGATGATCCCAATTAGATTATCTCCCATTTGGTATAGGGAATCCATCCGGTTAGCGGTTTCGGCAACCGTGGGTTTGGAGTTTAATTCCGATTATACCGGTTATGGCCCGATCCACCTTTGTTTTGGGTTTTATGTTTTAAATGTGATGCAAGCGCCTAAGTTATATCTGATCTAAATGCAAAACTAAACAGATCTATGTCTAAAACTGAAGTAAATCTACCTATCCTTGCAAGGAACACATTTACAAGATGAGCAATGAGCTGTAACAGATATCATAAAGAAAGAACGGATAGCCATTGATTCTTACAGGTAAAGATACATCAAGATAAAAGATCTTTAGAAGATAGCTTCTAATTTAATGTAAAACGCATCTATTGCTCATGAAACAGAGAAGCAAAATTATTTAATCTAGATGCAAACTGAAAGAACAGATCTAAGTCTAATAAAGAAACACATGAAATAAAACTAATTATCCCTGCAAGGAGCAAATTTAAAGGATGAACAATGAGCTATAACAGATATCTTAAAGAAAGAATGGATAGCCATTAAATCAGAAAGAGAAAGCTACAGCCATGATAAAGATATCAGAAGATAGCTTCTGATTTAATATAAACACATTCACTGCTCATGAAATGGAGAAATCGTTTACACAGAAATAAGCAAAATCATTTGTTGCAAAGAAATAGTTCAAATGACAAGAAAGATCTCACATTACAGGATGGAAATCACCAGAATAGTCCAATACACATCCATCTTCCATTCCCATGCAAAACGTCCATCTCCCTGGCTTTTATTAGAAAATTCAATTTTACAGAACCGATACAAGATAGCTTGTACAGGTTTACAAAAATTCATTCCCTGCCAAAAGTCCCTCCTAATCTTTCCTAACTTCTATTTATAGTTACAAATCTTCCCTTTGGGCTGCCAACTAGTATCTTCCACTTGTCATCTAACGAAATTTCTCTCCTATAATAGACAAAATTGTGATTCTCTTTCTTTTACAAAATATTTAACAAAAGAGAATGGACAGCTGTCCCATAGCTCACGCTTTATACATTTGAGAGTTTAACAAAATACACATAGCAGAAATGATGTTCTAATATCGTGCTGTCATTCTTGTGCATGAGCTTCAGCTGGGAGAGGATTGCCCAAGTCAATTGATGCTGCTGATGCTGCCTGGGAAGAGACACTCGAACCAATTGTTGCTGCTGCTTCTACTTGGGAAGAAGGGATTGAGCTGGATAGACTTTCTGCCACTGCTGGGGAAGAGGGAATTGAGCCCACTGCTGCTGCTGGAATGGCTGCTGGGAGAGAAGATTCTGGATCTGCTGTTGCTCCTGCTATTGCTGCAGCTTTCTTCTCCTCCTTCGCTATGTAGTTATACCACATACCTGTGTCCCTTATGACTATGTTTGCTGCAGCAGGAAACAAGATTTTCTGAGAAGTCACATTCTTCCCGAGTTCTGCTCCAATGCTTTGAACTTCTGCTACTGCAACTTGATGCACTTCCTTGAGCAAATGATCATGGACTGATGACATTCCAACATAATGTTGTAAGTCATCAATTGCTAGGACATCAATTTTCTTCACGTATTCGGTTTGAATGCCTAGCTCTTCCTTTAGCTCAGTCAAGCGTTGTTCTGAATCCGGGAAGTCATCGAGGGATTGTGGGAAATTTAGCTTGCACCTGTCATGCACTACCTTGATTCTTTGATACAGACCATCGATCCTATCCCTTGTTCTTTGCACACTGGCTATCAGCTTACTGGCACAGTTCCTGCCAAACTCCAAAAGGGCTATGTCCTCATTAAAACTGTCCACAGATTTAAATGGGAGATGCGTGGGGAAACCCCCCTTTCCTTCTCTCCATGCCATCTGAGTCATGTAGCTTTGAGCCTATGGGCCTCCGCATTAATTTCTTTTAACCTGACCACCATGGCCTTGAGCTTGCAAACCTCATTAGTGATTATCTCCTGAGTTTCATGCATTTGTTTCAGGATGCTGCAGGATAGCTCATGGAAGGGAGACATGTCCACTGTTATGCTCTCAGCTTGCTCTAATTGCTCAGCTAATGCCCGCTTGTCTGCTTCTAGCTGGGATGCTTTTTCTTCCGCTCCATTCTTCTCTTCTTCCACAATCATCATTTGAAGTGTTAGCTAGTCCTTTTCCTCCTCTAGCTGATTATACTTGCCTGATAGTTCTTTATGCTCGGCATACAGGCAATTATATTTGTTCACCACCAGATCCCTGTGGGCCTGCTCATTAGCCACAGTCTGTTGTAGCGTACGAGCTCTTTTCTTTTTCAATACATTTTCTCTAACTATAACGCCCACATTGTCAAGTGATGCTTTTGTTGTTTCCACAGCTGCGGATGCCATAGCAAAGGGATCTTGATCTGTGTTCTGCATTATGGTGACCTCTCGGTGGGTAATGATGTCTTCATGGAAGGGACTTTTGATCCTTTCTTCCGATTTGAGGACCATAGCTTTCCTTTTCTTGTCATAGACAAACTCATTTCACCTGGACACCGTATGTTTTCCCGATGGAGTGTACGGGATAATAGGGCGGTCCATGATGTCTATGTCTTCTTTAGCAGATGGGGTCCGGACTTCCTGAGATGGATCTACTCCCGCCTTTTGTGTTCCAGAGCCACCTGCTTGAGATGCGTCTATTTCCATGTCTTGGACACCGGACCCACTTGCTTGGGCATCTTCCCCTTCTTTCATCTCTTCTTCCGCTTTCTGTTGCCTCTCATCTTCAGCCTCTTTCTGCTGTTGAGCTTCCTCTGCTTCTTTCCTTAGCCTCTCACCTTCGGCTTCCTGCTGCAACCTGGCTTCCTCAGCCTCCCGCTGCAATCTGGCTTCCTCATCCTCCTGTAGTAATCTTTCTTCCTCTCTTAATCTGAGCTCTTCCTGAGCTCGGGCATCATGAGCTTCTTTCTCCTTCTGCTGGCTGGTTTTTTGGCCCTTGGCTGAGCTAGAACTTGTTCCCGTGCCTCGACGACAGATCCGCAGCTCACCCATGTTGTTGATGCCTCTGAATTCCTCTTCCTCGGCATCATGATAGTGGGAGTACTCAAAATGAGCATAAATTTCCCTACAATGCTCGGCCACTCTTCCCTTCCTGTCATTCCTGTGGAAGATCACCTCGCCGAAGTGGAAGGCCTTCAGTTCCTGAACAAATTCCTCGGCTGAGGCAACCCTCGAGAACTTGTAAGCTCCTATGCAGAAAGGTAAGGGGGGAAAGGAAGCCTTATGCTGTTTGTGGAGCATTGCTCCAATTCAATCGAGGAAGAGTTGTCTTATTGCTTCTTTAAGGACTACATAATCCGTGGCATACTGCGGAAAAATGTATGGAGCTTTAGTCCCTCCAAACATTCTGAGGTAGGTGCCTTGCTCTGAAAAGTAAAAATCCCCGTAATTCTCAAGGACTTCCACAGCGTTCTCTGACAGGCAATTGGGCTCCTCCTTGAATATCTTCTCATAAAGGGTCATGATGAACCCCTCACAGATGAGTTTGTAGCTAGGTTTGTAATTCTGGGCCCACATCATCTTAAAGGCGGTGAAAACCGGAGTGATGGCCTTATCCCATGTGCAGCACAATTTGGGGAAGTCCATCTTGGCCAAAATACAATCAATAAGATATGAGGACATAAAAAATTCTGCCTTCTTCAAGGCTAGTCCTTCCTTTGCAGCTACTATCATTGAGGCCAGACTATCTGACAGGATAGTGGCCCAGTCAAACACAGCTCCCTTAAATGCCATGAAGTGGATAATAGGGACCCACTGAAACTTATACATGGTGCCATCGGGCATGCCGAAGATTCTGCACAGCATCAAAGCGATTAATCTGAAAGGAGGTCTCAGATTCTGTACGTCATATTCGTCGCTACCTTTCTTTCTTAGATGCTTTCCTGCGACCAGCAGCCTTTTGGCCATCTCAACGTTGTCCATTTTACCCAACCATTCATCAGTCAGAGCTTGCTGGGAGCGGGGAAATTTGTAGGCTTCTGCAAGATATGTGGGTTGAAATGAGGCAATGGCCACTTTCCCGCTGTCATTTATCACTCTTCCTTCAGCATCGGCATGTTGGAGTATCCATCCGATCACTTCAGCACAGGGGAATAGTTCAGGGTGGGTAGCAGCTCTGGTTATGCCTGAGGCTTTGATATTTAGATAAATTGGCCCCTCTTCTAACAACATGTCCGCGACATCCTGGTCTCAGATCATCCTGTAAATGTCACCCCATCTGATTTCTGGAGGAACACCAGTGGTGCACCTAGTATCCTGGAGTGAAGTCTCAGTTTTAAGTGGCGCAGGCTTCTTCTCTGTCATCTTAGCCTTCTTCTTCCCACCTTTTGGCATTTTAACTTATCCCTGATAGCACCCATATACAAGTCATCATGAAATTGAGCAACATACTGTGAGATTTTAACAGAGAGCATCATTGTTTTAATATGTCAATGAGATAAATACAATGAGAAGCTGCATGTTGGGAAGCTATGATACATCATTCCAACAGGAAACATAATTATAGAAATTTGATTTTTTTAAAGGTATGGGTTTGGAATGCTCCTGAGAGGAATGGTATGTCGCGGAAACAATCCGCTCTCGAGCTGGCTCTAGGAGAAAATGTTACCTTCATCGCTGTGCTTTTAAAAGGTGAGTGGCAGGGAAATCTGGGGTGAAATGACCCTATGACTAAATAGGGAGCCGTTTTCATATTTATGAACAGGCGAGTACGGGGCCGCTTTCGTATTCATGAATAGGCGAGGGTTCCGACCGCTATTGCTCTCCGAATCACCTGACGAGGTGTTCTATGGTGGGTTTTGGTTTAAACAAGGGTGATGGCGCCTGGAGAAAGGCTGACGAAGAGGCTTGGGCAGCCATAGTTTCTTTAGGCTTGATTTTAGTGGAATGAGAAAATCCATGGGGCCTCGGGGCTTAAAAAAAATGAAATAACGATATATCCGACCAATGCCTATCGACCACGTCTCAGACAATAATAAAAAAATGCCAAGACAAACTGACGTTCTTTACATCATATGCAAACGTTTTATAATTCCTCAGTTTTATATGATTGGAATCATGCAATTTAAGCCGTATTTGACGGGCAAAATAGCCCATGACGGGCATTTTGTCCGTCAAAATCCACCCAATGCCTATCGGCTTCTAAACATAGCAATCCCAACAGTAAACTGATGCGTGGAAGAGACAAAAGTGATGGTTAGAACAACCTACCTGGCACCGTTAATATGGTCGGATGAGGTGGTCGTGAATCGTGGATGAGCGAGCTGAGCTGGATCGGTCGCGCGGCGTCCAATGGTTTTGCCAATCAACAAAATGACAATGTTTTGGTTTGAACCCCTACCGTCCATTTAAATGAACTGGGCACGTGTGGCAGTCAAATTTGGTGGGTGGCGCATTTAAAGCACGACTTAAATATAGGTATGTCGGCGTCAAATCAAACCATCTCGATACGCGTGCGACCACCACCTGCGGGATGAACTCGCGACCCTCACCCGCTGTTGCGGAACGATAGAATGAAGGTTTCCGCCGAACTCCCCACCGTTTTGGAAGGCATTGATGAACGGTTCCGCAAAAGGACGTGAATGGTTGATTCTTTCGGCAGTCCTTTTCGAGGTGATATCGCTAAGGCTTCCAAAATTGCGGAGAGCTTTTTCCAATGGCTTCCGCCATTTCGGAAGACTTCCGCCAATGCTTCCGCAAAAGGCCCTCGCGAAATCGAGAATTTCTCTAACTTTCGGCCGCACTCGCTTCTGGTGTTGCGGAAAGCTCTCGCGATTTGCTTCCGCCGTTTCGGAAGGAAACAGCGAATGGCCCCGCTGTTTCGGAAGACTAAGATGAAGACGTCTGCAACTCGAACCAAAAATTCTAAGACTCCGCGGGGTTTCGGAAGGAATATCGCCAAAGCTTCCGCGAAGGCTCGGGAAGAATATCGCTAACGCTTCCGCAACTTCAAGACTTAAAGATTTTCGAAAAGACTAAGCTACTTGGTGGATTCAGGGAAGGTTGGCGAATTTCATCCGCAAGTTTCGGGTGGCTTCCTTGAATTCTTCCGCCATT
Source organism: Larix kaempferi (assembly GCA_027924585.1). Lineage (NCBI taxonomy): Eukaryota > Viridiplantae > Streptophyta > Pinopsida > Pinales > Pinaceae > Larix > Larix kaempferi. Next base: position 3,782,365 of record BSBM01000500.1, on the reverse strand, counting down.
TCGGAAGGAATTTGTCAAACGCTTCCGCGAACTTTTTGACAATAATTTCAAAGCCTTTTCGGGAGACTTATGACGAATTCTTCCATAGTTTCGGAAGGATAAAATGAATGGCTCCGCAGTTTCGGGATAGAAAGTCCAACAGCTCCGCAAAAAGAAATTTTCTAAGTCTCTTCACAGTTTCGGAAGGAATTCGTGAATTCTTCCGTGGTTTCGGGAGGCTTACGCGAGTGGCTTCTGCAAGTTTCGGGTGGTTCCCTTGAATTCTTCTGCAATTTTTTAACAAGGACTTCCCCATCTTTTTGAGAACTTTAGACGAACAGTTCCTGCCGTTTTGGGAGGGAAACTCGAATCTCTCTGCAAAAAATCAAAAAGTTTTTCTAAGTCTTTTTTGGAAAGCTTAGGCGAATGGTTTCGCCGTTTCGGGAGAACAACCCGAATCTCTCCGTAATTTTTTCACGAAAATTTCTAAGTCCCTTTTCGGGAGTTTAAACAAAAGACTTCCGCCACTGCGGGGCCTTAGCAAATCGTTCCGCTACTTCCAGGGAGACTTCATGAAAAGATTTCTATTGAAAACAAGATTTTCTGGCAGACTTGGAGTTTTTTCATGGCAAGATTTTTCTGTTAAAATAAAGATAAAAGCTGGGAATGCCCCTTAAGGAAGCCTTTCTAAAAAAATTTAAAGGAGGGGCTCCAATATGTACAAAATTTTGGGGGGGGGATGTTGCTGCAACAACAAGACCGTTGATTGGATGAAGTCACAAGCTGATCTGCAAGCCGCAAATAGGCAGCTCGAGGAATCTAGCTCATGCATAGGTATGCAACTGCACGATGAACAAGACTGTCGGCTGCGATTGGAGGCTACTATTACTGCTATCGCAGATGAAATTGAATATTTTGAACCCTAGAGTGATCCCGCAGACACCGTTCTGAGAATGGGAGATATGGTGAAATATCTCAAGACATAAATACAAGACAAGGAGATTCTTCATGAGGCTGATATTAATGCCCCGAAGGCACAAATCAATCCAGAGATACCATTAACTGAGCAGCAGTTAAGGGAGCAAGGAGTAAATGCGGCAGTGCAAAATATTGCAATGGACGTGGCTAAGTGACAAGATTTAGTGACTGCAGCTTCGAAGGCATTCACTACCCTCGAAGAGGATCTAGGGCTACTACAAGTAAATACTGCAGTCAAAGAAAAGCAGGTTGCACTGGAGAAGCTAGATACGGAAGTTAAGGCCCTGCCAGCCAGAGACAGGCTCCCAAAATATAGGGAAATAACCAATTTGAAGGAGGTACAAGCAATAAGGGAGAAAGAGACTGCGATGGATGATCAGTCCCAACCACTACTGCAGGATGCCATTTCAATATCGCAGCAGATTGAAGACAAAATCAAGGACCTACACAAGAACCAGGAGTAGGTGGAAGGATAGATCAGAGAAGACATAACTGCGGAGATGCTCGACACAGTTAGGCAAGTCAAGCAGGACAAAAAGAAAGCAGTAGAGAAGCTGGTCGACACATTCAATGAGTTCGTGGCGAAGCTACCTCCGCTAGTCACGGAATAGATCAAAAAGGTTGAAGTTGAAGGTGGCCTGGGGATGAGTCACATGTAAGTGTTAGGGGCATGTTGGGCATGGCCCATGTTGGGGCAAATTTTGATAACAGAAGGAGTTTTAGCTGCGGAGCTGAGTGCAGCTCAATAAAAATACAATTTTGTGCAAGTGTTGGGGATGCTGCGATGTTGCGCGCAGCAACCAAATTTTGGTATTACTTCGAAGGATGCTGCAAAGATCAGTGCTGCGAGGAAGCAGTGCTGCAAAGTGACCAGTCCACGTAGAGCCGGAAAAGCGGAGTGCTGGATGGAGGACGGGCACGGGTACCAGTTAGATCGTTGGTGGTCTAGTTTTGGCAAAGATGCTTCAGGAAGGCCGAGCAGCGGCCAGGTGTACAAGGATGTTAGAGGAAGAACGGTTTTATGAAAGTGACTAGAGCTGAGCCAGGTGTACGAGGCTGTTAGAGGAAGAGCAGCTTGAGGAAAGTGATCTGTTGGCGTGCGGTCAACAGAAAGGCCGATAGTGACAGGATGAAGGCGTGGAGAACTACCACGATGGAGCACTTGCTACCAGAGGCCAACAGTTCGGTTTAGAGAAAACATAGCATTTTTGGAAACCCTAAGGGTCTCAGCCTTTAGCATTGTAAAGACATGACCTATGGTTATGATCTATTTGAGGAGGCAATTTTGTATGGGAAAGGGTTGGTGTTGTTTGAAGTTTAGTACTGAGCATTGTAAAAATTTTCTGAGAAAAGATATTGCAAAGACTCTACAGCCGAGTGCGCAAAGATCTATCTAAGAGAGAAGAGAGTCTGCAGCTGATCGTGCAGACTAAGAACTGTTGTGCCCTTCCCAAAAGATATATATAACAATAGTTCTTGTGGACGTAGCTTCCCACCTAGGGGAGTGAACCACGTTAAATATTGTGTAGTATGATTGGGTTGTATATTGTGCATTTATTTGTTTCCTGTGAATGAATGTCTGAATTTTCCCTTGCATACTATTGTGATAGGACTTTTATATGTATTTGCCATCAGGAGAATATGGAGCCTCTACTTATGAAGCAGTAATGAATCAGTTATTTGGCTAAGTGTTAGATATTGTTTAAACACTTTCACATTACGTGGTAAGAAGAATGCATGGTAGTTGGGCCGTCTCCGCAGCACATGGTCGAGCAGCGAACTCCCCGAGTGAATGGATGAATGATTGATTGTTAATAACTTCAGTACTCTAGCTAATTGCACGTATTTCAAGCTGTAGTGTGAAACGCGTTGGCCGTAGTCACAAAGTAATTCCGTGGAAGTAGAATTCAGAGGTGCGGACCGCAGTGTCTTCTATCACCACATAGTTCTACCCTGCAGCGCATGTCCCGTGTCGCGTTGCACAGTGCGTCAACCTCAACAACTCATCACCTACTGTGGAAACCTGATTCCGCATTACCCCATAGATACACCTCGGGTGAGACCTCAACCTACTCACAGGTTGTTTCCGAAAGGGCCGGTGCGAAGGGGTTTTGTTGGTCAAGGGGAAACCGCGAAGAACCTGCGTCTTTATTGGAAACCCTCTGGGTCAGCATATGATAATCCAACAGGGTCAAATAAATGTCAAGAATGAATTCCAAGTTAGTAATAATGTAAAATTAGATCCAAATGGACAAGGTGGGTCACATTAAGAGAAATTCCCAATTCAAAGTTGTAATATACCCATCCAAATGAACTACCATGGAGGAAAATTACTAGTTCCCTAGGTTGGGGGTGGAAACTTGGGGATTTGAAATAAGGGGGATAATAAATGATGTTTGAACATTAGAATGGCATAAATATTTAATAAAGGAGATAAATAAATAAATACAAGGGAAAATCAAAGCGGCAATTGATCATGAAGACACATGGAGGATGTGGGACCCACACAAGCTAGATTTTCTATGCCACTTGGCATCCACCTCTTGTCATTTCGAATCCATAAGAAGCCCAAGGTTCTTGGGATGAGTTGGAAGGTCAATATACTTGGAATGAATCAATTAATGTTGAATTGGAGTGGAAGAGTAACTCCCATGAAGAGGAAGAGGCATTTTGGAGATAGTGAGACACTTGGACTAGATTCCCTAGCTCTATGAAAACAATGATGAATATTCTATGACACCTATGACACAAATCAGACCTGAAGGCTAACATCTGACATATATGACATGTCAGGGCTAAAAATAGCCTCCAAGAGGGCTCTCAAGTGAGTTAGGGCAGCCAAAGAGACACCAATTTGAATTTGGAGAAGGAGAGGGTTAGAATTGGAAGGACAAGTGTCATACTTGGGAATTTCTTCCCAACTTGAGTTGGCATGAAGCTCTTGGGAGGAATTTGACCCATGGAGGACCCTAGAAGTTTATAAAAGACAATAACAAAGAAGGATGGTAGCTTTTTATCATTTTAGAATTTTCATTTTGCATTTGGAGAGGAGAGCTAGTGGAGTGCTACTCTACTTTCCTTAGCACCAATTTTGAGGGTGAAAGATTCCCATCCTAGTTGGTAATTGGAAAGGCCATTCAGACCTTTCATTTGGAGCTTTAATGGATTCTTTTGTTACAGGTTGAATCTACAGGTCATCCCATGGTCACATCTCTTTCAACTTGCTTCTATAACCATTCTTCCATGTTGGAATATTCACACCATCATTTTTATATTTTGCATGCCTGCATGAAAATCTGCATGCTTTGCATACCACTGCATGCATCCAGTCATCATCATGGTGGTCTCCCAGCACCTAGAGCTTGTTTCTAGCTCTCCAGATCCTATCGACAACCCCCAATTGACCTCCTGCCTACCTAGTCTTCCCTTCTTGACTGTTGTGCATGGAAAGTGCGCCTTTCTCACCTACCACTATCAGTTAGAGCGCCTTTACTCACCTACCTTCAGTTATCACTCAGTTAGGGAGCCTTATCTCACCTACAGGGAGTTATCATTCAGTTAGTGCATTGATTGAGTAGTTCTTCCAGTGATTTCTCATGTTGGCTACTTGTAGATTCTAGTTATCTAGTTCTGGAGTTCCACTTGACTATTTGACAGCCTCATGCGCCCCCCTTGGAGTGTCCATTCCCTTATTTATGCCTAGATGGTTCTGTTAGACGCAGTTAGACACACTTGACTAACTATTACCATTTATGACTGATACTATTGACTGGATGATGTCTCCATTGTTATCCAAGCTACACTTCGAGTTAGACAGCCTCATGCACCCACCTTGGAGTCTCCATTCCTTGATTTATGGCTAGATAGTTATGTTAGACTCAGTTGGTCACACTTGACTGACTCTTACCATTTATGACTGATACTGATGACTGGATGATGTCTCCTAGTTATTCATGCTGGACTCTGAGCTCAGATTTGAATGCCCTACTTGGCTAATTCGAATCCTATATGATGCCTCATCATTGATTATTGTAACACATTCTCTACATTCATTATTCATTGTATGATTCTCACATTGTCCATTATTCTGTGTTTATGAGTGATTATTGACTGCATGCTTCTTTTTCTTGGCAAATAATCTTGAGAGTTAGATTGTGAGTTTTTTACAGTTGCTAGATGCCTGCAGATTGTCACATGGTATCAGAGTAGTCAGTAGCTATTCGAATTGTAGCCATTGCAGCAGTTGCAGCATTTCTTTGAGCATCTACCTTTCACTTGTGCACCAGAAGCCTCTAAGTTTCCACAGCAAATCCTGGTGCTATTACTTGAATTCATTGGAGAAATCCAGTGAGGTCTAGACATGTGTGAAGGACTTAGTCTATGTTCCTAGTGTCCTTAAGGTAGTGTTCAGTCGAAGTATAGCATTCTCCATCAACAAAAATTCTCTTGTCTTGCAGGTTTATTCACCCGTTCAGAATCTTCTTCAACTATTCGACTTTCTCTATTCAGATGGATCTAAAGCTCACATCTTCTAACTATGTTGAGTGGAAATCCAAGATGGCTCTCTTCATGAGATCCAAGAGCTTCACCCGAATACTCAATGGAGGATGGTAGAACCTCTCAGTGCAGTTGAAAATTCCAAGTACTTGGACAGGCTTGATGAAGCAGTTGGTCTCCTCCTTCTCTCAATTTCTGAAGATATTCACTTCCATGTCATCGATCTTACATCTCCTAAAGAGGTTTGGGACAAGCTCGAATCCCTTTTTGGACAGAAAGATGATATGAAAGGACACAAATTGAAGAATGAGCTCATATGTTTGAGTCCTGACAGTTTCGAATCTATCAATGCCTTCCTCACCAAGTTCAAAAGCTTGATATCACAATTGAAAAGATATGAGATAGTGAAAGAAGACAAGCAACTTATACTTTCTATTCTCTCAAAGTTGGGGGCAAACTTTTCAGTTTTTGTCTCTACTTTCCAGTCACTTTCCAGTCAGCTAGGTTGTCCATTCCAAGATGGAAGTTTCCATCACTTGATGATTTCATTCAATCTCTTACGGAAGAGAATTTGATCTCTATGGGAAAGATCAAACCCAAATTGGTTTCAGCCCTTACAGTTTTAGAGAGAGCAAATGGTAAAGGAAATCAAAATATTTCTGACAAGAGATTGAATGATACAAGGCCTACAGATAGTCCACACTAGTCAGATGGGGCTTCGAACTCAAGGAAGACCAAGCATTCTCAGAAGGGAAAGACCAAGTGCACTTATTGTCTAAAGGGGTTTCATCCTAACAGTACTTGCATGAGGAAGACTATATATTTGATGGCTAAGTTACTTGAGAAGAACAATCTTCCTGTACCAGCATGTGAAAGGAAGAAATATCTTGATACTGAATCTTCTAGATCCGAAGGTAAAGAAATATTTCATGCCTTCATGGAAAGTGCATCAACAGATTCTTCTTTCATTATAGATTCAGGAGCCTCAAGAAACATGTCTTCCTCCAAATATCTCTTCTCTAGCTTCGAAAGCTTAGTTGACCCTTCCATCATGTTGGGGAATGATTTAGAAGTCTCCTCTCAGAGGATTGGAAGAATCAATCTTGACTACGGTTACTTTTCTAATGTTCTTTATGTTCCTTCTCTTATAGCAAACTTACTTTCATTGTATCAAATGATTCATATTGGAGAGCCCAAAAGAGTCATCTTTTCTCCAAATGAAGTCAAGATACAAAACATGGTTTCAGGTGAAATCATTGCAAAGGGAGTTGCAAATCACAACTCCAAACTGTATGAGTTCTCACACTTCTTACCTCTCTCGAAGAAATAAACTCTCCATACTCATGCCAATGAAGAAAGCAGATTGTGGCATGAAATATTTGGGAATCTTAGTACTTGCATGACATGCATGCAAAGGAGATTGTTGATGGGATGTCCTAGATCAAGTTTTCCAAAGGAAAATTTCATGGTTGTTTCATGGGGAAGCATCCTCAGAAGAAGTTTGAGAAAGGAAATGCTAGGAGAGCCTCTCACCCTCTTGATCTCATCCATAGTGATGTGGCTATTCCATTTCCAGATCTATCTCTAAACAAATCAAGCTATGTGCTCATTTTTATTGATGATTATTCTAGATTCACTTGGCTATATTTCCTTAGATTGAAATCAGAAGTATTTGGGTTCTTCAAGTTTTTCAAGTCTTCTGTAGAGAAATTTTCAGATAAGAAAATAAAATCCATTCGCACTGACAATGGTGGTGAGTACATTAAGGGTGAATTTCAAGATTTTTGTACTGAAGAGGGCATTGAGATGCAACATAATGTTCCCTACACACCACAACAGAATGGTGTAGCTGAAAGGAAGAATAGATCATCGAAAGCGATGGCCACCTGCATGTTAAAGTCAAAAGGGTTGCACCGTAGTCTTTGGGTAGAAGCCATTAACTGTGCCACCTATCTTCAGAACAGAGTTCCTCACAAGGGACTCAAATATACTACTCCCTTTGAAGCATGGATGGGATACAAACCTGAGGTATCTCATCTTAAAGTGTTTGGATCCAAATATTGTGAAAGGATTCCAGCTGACAAAAGGAGAGCTCTTGATTCACAAAATAGAGAGTACATTATGGTGGGCTATGCATTGGATGCAAAGGCTTACAAGTTACTTGATCCTATTTCCATGACCACATTTTTGGAAAGAAGTGTACAATTTGAGGAGTGGCCTCTCCATGATACTCCTTATGTTGAGCAAGATAGCTCACCTACTACTCCTCCTTTGATTGATGAGAGCGATGCATCTTCACATGAAACTTCAGATTCAAAATCTGAAGATGGAGATGATGATGATGGAATGCTAGATCCAGATACACAAGAACCTAAAGGTCTAGTAACTGATGATGAAGATGAGGGAATGAGAGATCCAGATCCACAAGAACCTGATGCTCCTCCTCTTCCTTGATGATGCCATTACACTCCGATCTGCCGGTGATTTGGTTCGTGCTCCACATGATCATAGAAGAACCAGGTAAAATTTTCAGCATGGAAGGGTCCATCCTCCTCACAATGTTGATCCATTTCTGATCGATCGATCCTTCTTCGGAAAATAAGAACACTTACCTCATTCAGGGGTGAGAGATGATATGCTTCATTAACATCCTTCAGTCTATTTTGAGGGAGGGATTTCTTCCCACTGATTTTTCCCTCTTTCCTGACCTAGTTTATTTAGATTGATTGTACGGGGTGACCTTTGGTCTTAGTCACCAGGGACCTATTTTTGTTTTTTGGTTATTATCTCACAGTATAGCTTGTGAGGGGTGTTGGAATATTCACACCATCATTTTTATCTTTTGCATGCCTGCATGAAAATATGCATGCTTTGCATGCCATTGCATGCATCCAATCATCATCATGGTGGTCTCCTAGCACCTAGAGCTTGTTTCTAGCTCTCCAGAGCCTGTCTACAGCCCCCAATTGGCCTCCTGCCTACCTAGTGCGCCCTTCTTGACTGTTGTGCATGGAAAGTGTGCCTTTCTCACCTACCACTGTCAGTTAGAGCGCCTTTACTCACCTACCTTTAGTTATCACTTTGTTAGGGTGCCTTATCTCACCTACCGGGAGTTATCATTTAGTTAGTGCATTGATTGAGTAGTTCTTCCAGTGATTTCTCATGCTGATTGCTTGTAGATTCTAGTTAGCTAGTTCTGGAGTTCCACTTGACTATTTGACATCCTCATGCGCCCCCCTTGGAGTCTCCATTCCCTGATTTATGCCTAGATCACTAGTACATGTGGACATTTTTCCCACGGAAAATCGTTGCTATTGCAACACTTTTCTGTTGCTATAGCGACAAACATGACTCTTTGTTTTTGTGGCACTAATTTCGTCGCTATAGCAACACTTTCCAATGTTCGTGGCTATAGCACCGAACGTTCGTGGCTATAGCGACAGATGTTTATATTTAAAAAAAGAGTAAATGAAGCGATTTACATCTCTCTAGCCACAAACGTTCGTGGCTATAGCACCGACAGTTTATGGCTAGAGCGATGAATGGTCATATTTAAAATAAATAAGTGACCCGATCTCCGTCTCTCTAGCAACGAAAGTTCATGGCTAGAGCACCAAAAGTGCGTGGCTGTAGTGACGGATGTTCATATTTATAATAAATAAGTGAACTAATCTTCGTCTCTCTAGCAATGAAATTTCGTGGCTATAGCACCTTAAGTTCATGGCTATAGCACCGAAAGTGTGTGGCTATAGCGACGGATGTTCATATTTAAAAGAAATAAGTGAACCGATCTCTGTCTCTCTAGCAACGAACATTCGTGGCTATAGCACCGAAATTTCGTGGCTATAGCACCGAAAGTGCGTGGCTATAGTGACGGATATTCATATTTAAAAAAATAAGTAAAGCGATCTCCGTCTCTCTAGCAACGAACGTTCGTGGCTATAGCACCGAAAGTGCGTGGTTATAGAGACGGATTCACATATTTTAAAAAAATATGTCCATTGCTATAGAAACGACAAGCCTCGGCTAGTTTCGACGAACTTGCTATACTAGCGATGAAAATTTCCGTCGCTAGTATAGCAAGTTCATTGAAACTTGCTAGCGCTTGTTGTCTCTATAGTGACGAACATGTCTATTTTTTTAAAAACTAGCAATTGTACCTCAGAGTGCAATAAAAGAACGTCGTTTTGCTTCGGCATACCCATAATTTGTTGTTTAAAATTTTTCTTGCTTCAACAAAATAATACTATCAATTAAAGATTCCATTGAAGAAATTCTATATTCAAAGCCATGGAAAGCTCCTCATATTTTTCTCACAAAAAAAAAATAGCTGATAGAGCCAAGACTTGAAATCCCAATCGCTAATAGAGCCTTGCATATTTACTATTGTCAAGGCCAGGAGGATATAGAACCTAACGGCTGTAGCATTGCTAGAGTGAAGTCCAGAAGAGTGGTGAATTTAACCACTTTGTCACTATGAATTTTATCATTTTTGTGGCATGTTCATAAGTTAACTACCCATTATAAGTTGGAAGGCTGACAAATGCTTCACTACAAGGTACCTATATATAAGAAGATATGTTGAAATGCCTATAACTTCTTTGTGATGTTTGTTGCCACAACTGGAACAAACAACCAAAGTATGTGCCCAAGTACTTCCCATAGTTAAGCGGATAAGGATTATTCCTAGATCCGAACTTGCAACAAATGCGAAAAAAGAAGAAAAAAATTGGTAGACATTCCACCCAACGAGACCAAGAAAGTGCTCTGATACCATATGTGATAAACCTGCAATAATTAATTAATGCAAATACACGAGATATCAGAAATAATAGAACTCAGAATCACTTTTATATTGATCGCAGTCCACTTCGAGGGGGAAACCTCCTTTGAGCAAGCTCAATACAATTAACTTCATGGTTCCTTCATAGGCCTCAACACACACTTATATACTAAGTCTAGGCCCCAATACTATGAGTCAAAACCATGGGCCAATACAAACTATGGATCAACAAAACTATGGGTGACTTACAAAGCAAATGCGCCAACAACAATAACACAAACTATGGATCAACAAATACTATGGGATGACTTACAAAGCATATGCGTCCAACAACAATATACTAACAAAGTAAAGACATGGATTCCTAACACCACCCTTCATAGAAAATCATGTTTGGCTTCTTGAGAAAGAAAAGAGCCATGAAATGCTCCCCAAGCTATTACCCATCAGAGACTTTGGCTCTCTCACGAGTTGGGAGTTTCCTGGGCATTTTTCCCCATTGAAATTATGTGTTTTCCTTCATTCTCAGCTGGGAGAAAGGCGTTTTTTTGTTATATACCAGTGCGGGAGAAGGGGAATTGAATTGGGGCTCGATATATACCATTTTGTCTGCTGAATGCTTAGGTAGTTGGGGAGAAATCGGTTTCCTCCTTGTGAATGTTTTTCCCCATCCCACAATATGTATTTGGTTGGAAACGATTTGGGGAAAACCCATGACCATCTTGTTTGTAAATCCCATTGTTAAAAATGTGTATCCATGCCCAATGATTGTGCTTGTTGTGTGAGGAAAGAGTATGTTGGGGTATGGGTTATGGGTATCCATTGCTTTGGCTTGAGCTTGAATGCAAGTATCCAGAGATGAAGAGGGTTCATATTTAGCTTGATAAACCTAGCTGTGGACTGGCTTGGCTTAGATGCAATGACTACTTGGCTATGTATGAGTTTGAGTGTCCCCTTTTCCTTGTAGAAATCATGCCCGGCTTGGGGGTGGTCGCTAAGTGCTGAAATAATACAGGTTGGGTAGAGACCTACGATTTGGTGGAAAGTTACAGCGACATAGCTAGTTGCTTGGGACAATTGCACAATGAAGATAAGTATTCTCTATGTGTATTTACTTCTGCAATGTTCAATTTGAAGATTATTTTGATATGTTGGATAAGTCTGAAATGTGTGTGGATGACGTTTTATTCTGCTGTGCATATTTGCTTGTTTTGGATATGCACACTTTTGATTTTATTTTGTATGAATCTAAGGAATGGGATGAGTTCATCTAAAATCCCTAGAATTTGGTATCATGTTCCCTTCCTTGAATTGGGTCCATGGGAGGGGATGTGACAGAGTGGTATCAGAGTGAAGGATACAACATTGGGCCTACATGGATCGACTTAAAAAACTTGCAGGCGTAAGTATGCTTCCTTCTTAGCAGTGATCATTAAGAAAAATTTCAATTTTTTTCAAAATTTTCCTAAGTGCTTTATGAGTTTTCGGCCAAAGACTGTGTTGGCGAAGATAAGCCAGAAATGCCGAAACAATTGGCGAGTTTTGCTGAGATCGTAGCAACGCGGTTGGTGATTTTATCCCTCTTTGTTGCGACATGGTCAGTGATGAAGAGCTTAAAATCGTCGAAACGGTCGAAGGAGATAAGCTCAAAATCACCAAAATGGTTGGAGGAGACAAGCTCAAAATCATCGAAACGGTCGGAGGAGATAAGCTCAAAATTGTCGAAACGGTCAGAGGAGATAAGCCCAAAATCGCCAAAACGGTTGGTGGAAATTAAGCTATTTTTCTATGACTCGGTCGACAAAAATTAGCCATTTTGATACCACACGGTCATCGAAAATTAAGCTATTTTGCTGCGACTTGTTCAACAAAAATTAAGCTATCTTGCTGCGACTTGATCAACAAAAATTAGCCACTTTTGCTGCGACACAGTCAGCGGAAATTAAGCTATCTTGCTGTGACTCGGTCGGCGAAAATTAGCCATTTTTGTTGTGACATGGTCGACGGTCCGAGGATTAAAGCTCGGTTGGCAGTCAGAGGTTTAAGAATCGGTCGGCAGTCGGCGATCGAAGCAAGTTCGGTCGACACTGAAAGTCTCAAATCCCCGAAACAGGTTGGAGGAAAAATGATAAGTCCACCGAAGCAGGGAAAATTGAGTAGTTTTCAAAGGTGAATTTCAGGTGTCCGAAAGTGAAAAATGGCCTTGAACTTATGCAAGCTCCCTTGACCCCCGTTGTCCCCGGGAGACAGTTGTTGAATGTATGAAAGGAATTATGTAGGCTTGGAATGTGCACTATGAATTACATAAAGGAGGTGTGAAACCCTCAGTAAGGGTAATTGGTTGTAATATCCATTATGGAGGATGAAAGGGAAATCTCTCACGTTAAACTATTTATGTTTATAACATAATACTTGTATGCTTGGAAAGTATCAAGAATGAATGTTATACACGTGCATACATATATTGAATTTCTACTTTGTTAGAAGATCATAGCTAATAATTGCTTGTGTGCATGGTAGAGAGCCCACGAAATTGGATCAGCTATGATGTGGAAGAGGAAATCCCATGCTACAATGAGGAATTGGAAAGGGAGAATTCCTTAACTCCTCACTTGCTATTGTATTTATATTTTCTGAGTTTTATATATTGAAAATGATGGCATAGGGATGCTGGAAATGCAAGAGAGTAGCAGATTAAATATGAATTAGTGAGCATGATGTTGCATATGGGTAAAGATAGTGAAGTTACACATGCAATAGCCCATTAATGGCATTTTCTATGGTTGATGACAATTAATGTTGTTGATAATGGTTGTAGGACTCAGACCATAGAAGCATGACTGAAAATGCAAAGAGATTAGATAGATGAAGTGAATAGTGAGGTTTTACATATGCAATGAATTATTGTGGTTGCTAATAATTAGTTTTGTTCGCATTGGTTGTAGGACCAAAGACAACTGAAGTATGGCTAAAGATTTGGACGATATTTTTGCATATGACCAACAACCTTATGAAGAAAGGATGGTGCAACAGATTTGTGATCGTGAGGTTGGAAAAAGGATTGTGTAGCCTTGGTAAGAAGCCATCTAATCTTGTAACATCAAGCGATGTTAATGACAACCATGTAGGTAATGGTTATTTGTGCTTAATTGCATGAATGTTGAAAGAGGATTTGGTAAGATCCCTTCAACTATGTTTAAACTATGTTGATTGGTTTGCATGTGGTATTGAGTGCCCGAATGTGAATGTCAACCCACCGAGTATGGTGAGGTGTGGGTAAGTAAAGGAAAGGATCCTTACACCCTATAGTTTCTTAGAAACCTCAATGCATTCATATGAAATTATATCATGCCATTTGTGTATGTTGGTTGTGAGTTTAACAACCAAAGCAAGTGATGACTTATGGTCCTGTCGTGGTAGTGCATGCCATATGAGACAACCATGGTTAGGACATAATATGATGGAATGCATAGTATTCATAGATTAATGCAAGGTTGTATTGAGGGGTTATGCATTGAGTTAATGCACATCAAAATATTATGTAAATGTTGCGAATGTGCATGCATATGAGTGGGTGCACATGTTGAGACGCATTGTGAATGCATGGTTGTGATATATGTGTGTGTGTGTGTGTGTGTGTGTGTGTGTGTGTGTGTGTGTTTCAATGCAATTAGATAATATATAAAATGGTGAACTATTATTAATCTCGAGACCATTTCATGAGCTACTATGAATGCAGGAGAATGATTGCATGAAGAAGGTAGACATGTTGATGGGCTACAAGAGTGCTTTATTGGAAGGACAGAGTTGCATAAAAGGAATATGGCTGTGACGTAATGAATCTTGGAGTTTTTATTTAAATTGCAGGGATAATTTGATTGTGCCTTGCAATTCTATTATGATAATAATGCATATATAGATATATATATTTCATTGCATTTCAAATATTAACAGGTGAAAGTGTTTGAATTATTGCGCATCACTTCAATGACTGTTGTAGCAATGAAAAGATTATATGCATAGATATTCACAACGTGTTTGGCTGATTGAAGTGTAGATTTTAGGTAGAAAAATCTTGCGTATGGCAATGAGGATAAGTCCATAGTAAAGACTGGTATATACCATGTGCAGAAGCCAAGGGTTGTGAGAAGGTTCTCATGGATGTAACTTATGCATGAAACAAATCTGAAAATTTTCTGGTTTAAGTTTATGGGAATAATCTCATGGTTGCAAATCTAATTTATGTAGGAAAATAGATTTGTAAATTTCATATTTGAAATTTTGCTAATAATTGCTAATGACTCTTTGGCTTATATAAGTTGTGTCTGGGAGAACATGTCGTAGGTGGATGTTCATATATGGTAGCAAGTGTAAAACCATAATGGACAGAGTGATACCACTTACGAGATCCAAAGAATATGAAGATGGCATCATGGTTAAACAAATCAATTTCTATAGGAGACAGAATTGTAAATTCATGTTGAATTTAATTATTAATGCCATTGACTGATTAGGGAAATCAGATTTGAATTTGATTGTTAAATGTTGTTGAATGTTTGGCTATTTGAGGAGTGTGTCAGGAGGACACCTTGCAGGAAGACCATGTGTGATGTCCTGCAGAAGCCAAACTAGATGAGAAGGATCCCATGATTTGGAAATGGGTTTCGGGTGAAATGCCATTGTAAATTTTGATAATGTCTCAGCCAAACTGCATGTTGGTAAATCATGTGATTGAGACAGTAAAATTATGTCAAGAAGGCATGTGTGGGTTATGGAACATGAAAATATTGGGGTGGCAAACCGAAGGACTGTTGACTCAGAGAAGGGAGCCCCCATTCTTCACAAATGAAGAAAAGATACATCTATAAAATGGATGAGTATACTGTAACCATAACTAAGGATATACATGTATGGTTATTAGATTTAATATGCAGAGCATGTTTTATTATTTCATTATTATTCCAGACTGCTTGAGTATGATTAGGGTCCACATGGCTCACATCCGAAATGGACTGCACACCTTTCTGGTGTTGGGTTACGATAGGGTTGTCGATATTGACTACATCCTAAGGGACTGGACGCATTCCTAGTGTTTCAATACTTGATAGTTAATGTTATGAATGTGGTTGCAATTTTGGGACAACAATACTGATGAGATTGCTTATCCTTCTTGTGTCGTCAACTTACACATATGCCTGATAAAACCAGTCGGCGTACTGGCTTGGCATGTTGTTAAATTGGATGCCTGATAAACCCAGTCAACGTACTGGCTTGGCATGTTGTTAAATTGGATGCCTGATAAACCCAATCGGCATACTGGCTTGGCATGTTGTTAAATTGGATGCCTGATAAACCCAGCTAGTGTACTGGCTTGGAATGTTGTTAAATTGGATGCTTGATAAACCCAGTCCATGTACTAGCTTGGCATTGGTTATTTGGATGTTGTAGTGAAGGGTTGTTGTATGCCTGATAAACCCAGTCGGTGTATTGGCTTGGAATTGGTTATTTGGATGTTGTGGAGGTATTGGTGAAGGGTTGTGGCATGCCTGATAAACCCAGTCGGTGTACTGGTGTTGGGTGTGTACGAGGAAGTGACCTATTTTTGGTAGAAATCCAGGCGAAGGCAGGAGAAAGCGACCTGTATGGAAGAGTGGTGACAAGCAGTTGAGAAGCTAGGCCAATACGCCGATGACGACATGAAGGAGGAAGAGGCGGAAAGGGATAGGCCACGATGCAGATGTAACCATTTTGAGGATTGCAGCTGTCGGAAGAGCGTGTGAGCCATGAGTGGCCCAGCAGGATGACCGAGAGCAAGTGGAGTAAGATGTCAACAACGATAGTCAGGATGGCAGTTAGCCACACCATGTTTTATAAACCGAAGGGTTTTAGCCTTCGGATTGTAAAGACATGACCTACGGGCATGTCTATAAACAAGGAATTTTTGTATAGGAAAGGGTTACTCTTCTTTTTGTATTGTTCTTATTCCTAATTCAACAAATTTCTGTTGAGGAAAATTTTGTAAAGGCTCTGCAAGCTGAGTGTGTAGAGGCCTGCTGAGAGAGAAGAGAGTCTGCAGTTGAGTGCGTAGACTAAGAACTATTGTACCGTTCCCAAAGACTAATTTAACAACAGTTCTTGTGGACATAGCCTCCATCCAGGGGGTGAACCACGTTAAATCCGGTGTAGTGAGACCGTCTATGTGTTTATACTTTTGCACTGTCTGTTTGCTTACTATGAATGTTTGAATTTTAAGTTATCAATTGAACTGTTAATGCTTTTATATGTATTCTCCATAGGAGAAATATGTGGATGATATGTTAAGTATTTCATGAACGGATGATTGAAAAGTATTCTAAGTCTGTGAATGTATCAGTCATGAATAACCATATGTGCATGTGTAAGGGACTGGGTTATATAATGTTGTTAATGCACTCCACTAAAAGTGTGCATTACTGATATCTTGTTTGATTACATCAAGTATAAGGTTAAATAATCAATGGAAGTAATTGGATGAATAAGTGCTAAGAGAAAACCTTAATACAATTACCATCGAAGTGGAAGTGCATAGTCTGTTGCACTGTCCCATCGAGTGAGTTAAATGAACCCACGCAATCCGTGGATGTGTTGGGAGCACAACATTGTCATTTATGGAAGTATCAACCCACGACGAAGACAGTTGTCGCGCAGCCCTCAGACCGCAGTGTGAACCTGTAGCACGCTGTGCAGCATATATACCCGATCAACTCATCACACTACTATGGAAACTTGATTACACAACACCCCCATAGCTTTGCCTTGGGTGAGACCTCAACCTACATGCAGGTTGTTTCCGAAAGGGCCAGTGAAAAGGGGTTTTTGTTGGTTAACGCTAAAACCGCAAAGAACCTGGGTCTATATTGGAAAACCTTTAGATCAGTTACCTACACCAACAACTGGCTTAAAATTGGTTATTTGGATGTTGTGGAGGTATTGGTGAAGGGTTTTATGTCCTGAAAAACCTAGTTGAATAACTAGCTTGGAAATGGTTGTTGAAATGCTTGATAAACCCAGTCGGTGTATTGGATTAGCATACTGATTTTTGAAATGCTTGATAAACCCAGTCGGCGTACTGGCTTACCATATTGATTTTTGGGATGCCTGATAAACCCAGTCGGCGTACTGGCTTGGCATTGCCTACTCAGATGATTTTGTGGAGCATCATGTGTGTTGGCCAAGCATACACCCCATAGGTGATCCAAGGATCATAAAGCAGAGAAGGAAACCTGTGGAGGAGCAAGGAAATGCACAATACAGATAAGTATTCAATTTCATTTATTTCTTGCTTGGAATAATGAATATTTCAGGTATAAGTTTTCTAATAGCTAAGCTGATACACTGTTTTTTCTTTGTTGGAAACCTTGGTCATTGCAGGAAGAAAGGACCCTGAAAGAACTATTAATGCTTGGTAAATCTAGAGAGTAACTAGTTGGTCGCTATAAAATGTTTGGTAAATCTAGAGAGTAACTGGTTGGGCGCTATAAAATTCTTTGTAAATCCAAAGAGTATCAGGTTCAGAATTAAATACTTGATGTAGTGGAGTAGCCTGCGTGCAGTCCCAACATTCATTATTGTATCTGTAATGTCCCAAATTTGGCATTGGGTCACAATGGCCTAATCACATTGGCCCTATTCATTAGAGTTTGTCAAATTGATGCTAAAGGTCAAATAATTGCCAAGGAGGAAAATTACTAGTTTCTTATGTTTGGGGGTGGAAGCTTTGGGATTTGGAATAATGGGGATAATAAATGATATTTGAACATTAGAATGGCATAAATATTTAATAAAGGATCTAAATAAATATATACAAGTGAAAATCAAAGTGGCATTTCATCATGAAGACACATGGAGGAAGTGGGACCCACATATGGCTAGATTTCTCCACTACATTTGGCATCATTCTCTCACCAATTCGAATTCAAGGTGAATGGTAACATACTTGGAGGATTCCAAAAGGTATTATTCATTGCATGACTCATCCAAGGTCAAAATATA
Source organism: Larix kaempferi (assembly GCA_027924585.1). Classification (NCBI taxonomy): domain Eukaryota; kingdom Viridiplantae; phylum Streptophyta; class Pinopsida; order Pinales; family Pinaceae; genus Larix; species Larix kaempferi. The sequence goes on along the minus strand of BSBM01000500.1, from coordinate 3,764,097 downwards.
GAGGAAGAGTAACTCCCATGGAAGAGGAAGAGGCAATTTGGAGCTAGTGAGACACTTGGGTTAGATTCCCTAGCTCTATGACAACAATGATGAAGATGCTATGACACCTATGACACAAATCAGACCTGAAGGCTGACATATGACATATATGACATGTCAGGTCTAAAACTAGACTCCAAGAGGGCGCTCAAGGGTTTTAGGGCAGCTAAGATGCTTCCACATGTGATTTGGTGGAAGTGGGAGACTAGGAATTGTTGTACAAGTGGCGTTCTTTGGAATCTCTTTCCAACATGAGTTGGCATGAGTCTCTTGGAAGGAATTTGACCCATGGAGGACATTAGAAGTTTATAAATGTCAATAACAAAGAATGAAACCAGCTTTTAATCATTTGTAGAATTTGGAATTGCATTTGTGTAGGGAGAGCTAGTGGATGACTAGTTTCTTGCCTTAGCCAATTTCGAGGGTGAAAGATTCCCATCCAAGTTGGTAATTGGAAAGGCCATTCAGACCTTTCATTTGGAGCTTTAATGGAGTCTTTATTTGTAGATGTAAGTTATAGGGAAGCTCATGGTTTCTTCTATTGCAGCACATTCTCTCAACCATTTCCAATTTTGATGGCATATTCTTGATCCTTGAGGGAGGGTGTTTTTGGTGAGCTATTGTACTCTTTGGGGGAGCTTTTAATGCCCCATTTATTTTGTAATATGAATTAAATACTCTGTTCTTCATCTACAAAAAGTTTCAGGTCGAAATTCCAAGTAGAAATGTATAAATCTCAATTTTAATGAAAGAACAGTGTCATTTCCCTACTACCTTTTTGTGAATCTATGGAATGATGATGATTTCAAATGAATGGATGATTCTATGATATATTTGTGATCAATATACTGCCATGGATGTTTTATACAAGTTTCATGTACTTTACTTGAGCATTTGAAGCATTTTTACTCAGTTTAGTTGTATTTGGAGGTGAAATAGTGTCATTTCCCCAAGGGTCAAATTGGGGATTTTTGCAGTTGAATGGGAGAGGGTGAGAACAGTTGTAATAAAACATTAATGGTGAATATGAGACCTTAATAACATACTTAACACATTACATAACTCTGTTCATAAATTTGAGTGGGTTTGGAGGCATTTGGGAAGCCATTTTCAGTACTTACCTCAAGGGGATTTGAACCCCAAATTACTAGTAAAATTGCATACTTGGTCCATAATCTTAAGAGAGTTTTCAGAGGTCTTTTGGTGGCAATATGTCATTCCTAAACATCATATTCAAGTACTAATATCATTCATACACCTTCCTTGAATATTTGAAGGGATTTGGAGTCAATTTGAGACCTAGAGACCAATACTAGTCAAAGGGAAATCACTAGTAAAGTTACCTACATTGAACAGAATTGAAAGAGGATTTGAAGAAGTATTTTAAAGATCCAAAGGCATCCCTGAAACACATATTTATGTTCTAATATCATTCATATACCTTCTCAGAATATTTGGGATCATTTGGGGCAAATTTGGGACCTAGAGATCAAAACTAGTCAAAAGTCTAACTACGGAAGAAAGTGAAAAATTGCCATATTGATAAAAATCCTAACAAGGGACATTACAGTGGTATCAGAGCATGATCTTGGCACCTGATGTGGTCTAATATTCATGAGGACAATAATTCAGGTACCACCATTAGATATTGAAACCAAAAGTGCTTTTGTTGAAGAGGAAAAAAAAAAGTAGGAGAAGAAGAGCAAATATTTTGAGGAAACTATGACTAGGGATGAAAAGGGAGCCTCGTATGATGGTGAGGAGCATATAAAAATTATGAAAACAATATTTGAAGATATGACCAAGCAACTTAAGGAAGGATTCGAATTGTTTTCTATCGAACTTGTGGAAAAAATTATTGATTTTAAGAAAACCAAGGGGCAAAATGCATCAGCTTGCTTGAAGGAGCAAAAGGAAGAGACATCACAAGATCATGAAGAAGATTCTATTGAAAATATGGAAGATCATTTCGAGACACCTTCTAGCTTAGACATTAACCAAAGAGCATCTACTGATGGATGCTTAAACTATGAAGGAGTACCTATTGATGGGTGCTCACACCTCTATGTTGGTGACATAGAGATCACTTTTGAAAGTGTTGTTGCAAGCCCAAGTTCCATTAAGCATGATAATGAAGACCTTGTAGAAGTTGAAGAAGAACCAAGATCAACTTCCCCATCACCACTTGAGCTTCATGAAGTTGGTCCAAGAAAAAATTAAGAAGATGAGGAGTTTCATTTGCAAGAGCCTCATTTTCTTGAAGGGTCCTTAAAGATGAATGAAAAGAAGATCCAAGAGTCCCTCAGCATTCTCCATGACACTCAAGCATTGGTGTCAAATTCTTGTTGGAGAGCTATTTCATTGGAGGAAACATCCTTCCTTGAAGACATGGAGAAGATTCAAAGAGCAATGTGCCACATCAAAGGTAATTTCATGTCTTTGCTTTTTGATAGAAACCATTTGTTTGAGCTTAATGAATTGTTACATGATGCATACTTGAAGAATAATGAGGATAATCATAAGCTCACAATTCAAAATGAACAACTTCTTGAAAAGTTGCAAGATACTTGTTTTTCCTCCTATGTTTGAGATTGTCAAATGGTAGATTGTTTGGAGGATTCTCATGACATGGTGGATCATGAGAAATGTGGAAATTCGAATGTTCTTGATGTGATTGAAGATGAACTTGAAGAGATCCAACCACTTGATGTGGTGGAAGAGGAACTTGAATTGTCTCTTCATGAAGGTTATGCAATTTTTAAAGAAGAGCATGATTCCTCTACATTGGAACCAAACTATGACAAAGAGTTCATACTTTTGAAGGAGTTGCATGATACTACCCCTATGGATCCTTCCCATGATCAAACTTCTGCACTTTTTTATCACTTGGGTGAGTTAGATCTTTCTCCTACATCCTACAATTCCATGTTTTGCAACATTAGTCTCAATGAAGTATGGGTGAAAGGGTTCTTTTTTTATGGTGCCACATGAGGAGTATGGAACTCCTAGATTTAACTTTTATGATGGCATGGTTGGAGCACATTCTTGTTCACATTTGCAGTAGCATCATTTGTCACTTTATGATGATTCACATCTACATGGATGCACCTATGATATGGATTTGAGTAACTTGAAGACTCATGGTTTTTCTTGCTCAACACTGGGTTCATTTGATGTTAGAGGAACTTCATCCAACACTTGGGAGAATAGATTTATGATGGGAGAATATTTTTGTTGGCAGCCACATACTTTGTTACATATTTATTATTTTCACATTCATGGATGTATGGGTGAGACTTCTTTCAGTCATTTGAAGTCTCCTTGTTTTTTCTGCTCATTATTTGGTTCAGATTTTAGTGGAGATTCATTCACTTCTTGGATGAAAGAATACATGGTTCAATATTTTGATGCATATCACATCCTTTTGGAGCAGCATTATAGGACATGGGATCCTCACCTATGTCATTGGAGCAGATTTGATTGGTCACTTGAAGCTTGTATGCACTTGGAAAATGGTGGTCTACTTGCTTTAAGGTATAAGCGCTTTCATGATTCTTTGATGAAGCACCTCCTTGATGTACATTTTCATTATGTAGTTATGTACTTTGATGATATATATTTTGTACTCATGATGCTTGGAAGAATGCATACAAGAAAATGGGATCCAGGAATCATCTTATCTGATGGTATGGGTTGGAGAGCACTCTTCATTGTTGGGGTGCAATACAAGCAATGGGACCCTGGAATAATTTTTATCTCATTGGTTTCAAATTTTTTGGGGGAAGCATATAGTATGGGAGATGGATTACCCACTTAATAAAGTGATTTTAATCAGAGTAGTGCAGCAGCAAGCATGGTGGTTCCTCTCTAAAATCTTCATGGAAACTCAAAGACTCAAGGTTGGGAAATTCAATGGCAACTTCAAAGAATTATACAGAAAGCAGGTTCTTCAACACCCATGTTTAAAATTGCTTGAGGACAAGCAATATTGGGAAGGGAGGATTTGTAATGTCCCAAATTTGGCATTGGGTCACAATGGCATAATCACATTGGCCCTATTCATTAGAGTTTGTCAAATTGATGCTAAAGGTCAAATAATTGCCAAAGAGGAAAATTACTAGTTTCCTAGGTTTGGGGGTGGAAGCTTTGGGATTTGGAATAATGGGGATAATAAATGATATTTGAACATTAGAATGGCATAAATATTTAATAAAGGATCTAAATAAATATATACAAGTGAAAATCAAAGTGGCATTTCATCATGAAGACACATGGAGGAAGTGGGACCCACATATGTCTAGATTTCCCCACTACATTTGGCATCATTCTCTCACCAATTCGAATTCAAGGTGAATGGTAACATACTTGGGGGAGTCCAAAAGGTATTATTCATTGCATGACTCATCCAAGGTCGAAATATAGAGGAAGAGTAACTCCCATGGAAGAGGAAGAGGCAATTTGGAGCTAGTGAGACACTTGGGCTAGATTCCCTAGCTCTATGACAACAATGATGAAGATGCTATGATACCTATGACACAAATCAGACTTGAAGGCTGACATATGACATATATGACATATCAGGGCTAAAAATAGACTCCAAGAGGGCACTCAAGGGTGTTAGGGAAGCTAAGATTCTTCCACGTGTGATTTGGTGGAAGTGGGAGACTAGGAATTGTTGTACAAGTGGCGCTCTTTGGAATCTATTTCCAACATGAGTTGGCATGAGTCTCTTGGAAGGAATTTGACCCATGGAGGACATTAGAAGTTTATAAATGTCAATAAAAAAGAATGAAACCAGCTTTTGATCATTTGTAGAATTTGGAATTGCATTTGTGTAGAGGGAGAGCTAGTGGATGACTAGTTTCTTGCCTTAGCCAATTTCGAGGGTGAAAGATTCCCATCCAAGTTGGTAATTGGAAAGACCATTCAGACCTTTCATTTGGAATTTTAATGGAGTCTTTATTTGCAGATGTAAGCTACAAGGCAGCTCATGGTTTCTTCTATTGCAGCACATTCTCTCAACCATTTCCAATTTTGATGGCATATTCTTGATCCTTGAGGGAGGGCATTTTTGGTGAGCTATTGTACTCTTTGGGGGATATTTTAATTCCCCATTTCTTTTTTAATATGAATAAAATACTCTTTTATTCATATCCAGAAAGTTTCAGGTGGAAATTCCAAGTAGAAATGTATAAATCTCAATTTTAATGAAAGAACAGTATCATTTCCCCACTACCTTGTTGTGAATCAATGTAATGCTGATGATTTCGAATGAATGGATTATTCTCTGATATATTTGTGATCAATATACTACCATGGATGTCTTATACAAGTTTCATGTACTGTACTTGAGAATTTGAATCATTTTTACTCAGTTTAGTTGTATTGGGAGGTGAAATAGTGCCATTTCCCCAAGGGTCGAATTGGGGATTTTTGCAGTTGAATGGGAGAGGGTGAGAACAGTTGTAATAAACCATTAATGGTGCATATAAAATCTTAATAACATAATTAACACATTACATACCTCTGTTCATAAATTTGAGTGGGTTTGGAGGCATTTGGGAAGCCATTTTCAGTACTTACCTCAGGGGGATTTGAACCCCAAATTACTAGTAAAATTGCATACTTGGTCCAGAATCTTAAGAGAGTTTGCAGAGGTCTTTTGGTGGCCATATGTCATCCCTAAACATAATATTCAAGTACTAATATAATTCATACACCTTCCTTGAATATTTGAAGGGATTTGGAGTCAATTTGAGACCTAGAGACCAATACTAGTCAAAGGAAAATCACTAGTAAAGTTACCTACATTGACCAGAATTGAAAGAGGATTTGAAGAAGTATTTTAAAGGTCAAAAGGCATCCCTGAAACACATATTTATGTTCTAATATTATTAATATACCTTCTCAGAAGATTTGGGATCATTTGGGACCTAGAGATCAAAACTAGTCAAAGGTCTAACTAGGGAAGAAAGTGAAAAATTGCCATATTGATAGAACTCCTAACAAGGGACATTACAGTATCCACGGGAAATCCAAGGTTTGTAAAGCAAAGAAGGATCCTATGGAATAAAGTGAAGACATTCAATACAGGTATTGCTTGAAGCAGGTACTATGAAGGCATCATAGGGATGCATGTGGACATGTGACCATCCTAAAGAGCTCAGTATGAGTAATAATGAAATATGGTGCTAGTTGACATGTGTGGGTCCTAGCCACCAAGGTTCAGTAGGAAACAACAGGGAAGGGTTCCCTATTTGAAAATCAGTAGACAGACCTTAGACACTAAGTGTCATAGCCAAGAAAGGAAAAGTCAAGCATTCACATTGAAGTGAAAGAGGCTAAGGAGCATAGAACCACAAGTGATGGTGTGGCTCTAGCTTGGAACAAGACTAAGAGGGAAAAACTCTTACTCTTCTCTTTCCTTTTTGACTGATGCATTTCAGAAACAGAGGATTGTTGAATGCATGTCATGGATGAAAATAGATTGTGTTTAATTGCTTGAAATGAATTGTGAATGTTGAAATAGTTAATTTTGTTATGATATTTAGACACTTAGGAGTTAGTTAAGATCAACTTGTGTAATATATCCGTTAGGGATAGTGTGTTTCTTTAGTATGCATTAGTATGCATTTGTAAATACTTAATCCGACGGTCACGATATGTTTCCGACATAGAGTGATCCGACGGCTCAACTTCTCTTAGATCAAACCTAACCTTGATCCGTGGCTTAACACCCGATTGGTCCATGATCTCTATTTAAAGAGCATGGAGGGTCATTGTTTAGTTGATCGATTATGAGAAGCTCATTTGTAACTTTCTTTCTTTGCATAATAAATTGTCCCGTAGAAGCTATTTGGCCGGGGCCGTGGAGTGTTTCCCTCAAGAGGGTTTAAACCACGTCAAAACATCGGTGTGTTGATCTGTGATCTATTTATGTGAAGTGGTTGCTCTTGGTGTTCGGTCCTTTGGTAGTACCCTGTGTACCCGAACATGGTATCAGAGCTTTTATGAAGTGCCGCTTCCGGTTATGATCTAGATCTTGAACTGTTGTTGCTGAAACTCGAAAGGGTTTCTAGTTCTGGTATTTATGTGCATTTATGGGCTGTGGGAGGTGTTCCATTGCGTCCGGAGAATCGTTTCCATTGGGAAATAGTTTTCGTTTGATCGAAAACGGTTCCCGGTTGCTCCAGAAACGCGTATTTCACCAGATCTGAAGGTATAATGTTACAGTGACGCATTTTTTTTATTTCGTTTTTTAATAAGAAAAAATCTCATATTTCATTTTTTTTACTGTTAGATTTTTTTTGGGTTCGGATTGTTGCTTTCCCGTCTGCGTATGCTCTTTTCCGTGCACCTTGAGCGATCTCGGCAAATCAGAAACAGAAAGGGAAAGGGTTTTTCTCGGCTGCGTATGCTCTTTGCCGTGCACCTTTGCGCTATCTCGGCAAATCAGAAACAGAGAGAAAACGTAGACTTTCCGGGCAAGCTAACAAGATCTAACTCCACAAGTGTGGAAAAGTTTTTTTTGTTTCGTTTTGTGGTCTGTTTTGCAGGAAAAAGGGCAAGCACGCAAACCGAGCAAGAAGAGTAAAAAAAAAAAAAAAATCCCCCTTCCTCATTCCCATATTTTACATACCTTTTAATCTAGCTCACTTGGTTCAAAGTTGCTTTATTCCTTAATAGGTCTTGAGTTCAAGTCTTAGGAAGTTACTTTTAAAAAGAAAAGTGCATGCAATTTCTATTTTCAAGTTACTTTATTGTAAAAGTGCATCTCACTTAAATAATAAAAAATAAAAATACAAGTGAGTCACTTAAGTTTTTTTTATTGTTGCACTATTTAAAAAGTAATATCATTGTAAAAGTGAAATCACTTATTTTACAAAAGTGATTCACTTAAAGCAACTTTTTTAAAGTGATTGTCAAAAGGTTCATCTTGGGAAGAGGGGGGTTCTTTTTTTTGCTGGACATTCTCTAGCTGCCACGTCACTATTGGGGACGTCTTCAACAGTTTCTTTCTTCAAGCATAACTTCATCATACAGAGTCAGTTTTCAGTGCCGTTTTTTTTTAAACCGCCTATTTTTTCGAGCTCTTCACATTCAGACTATTGGTTTCTTCTTTTACAGCCATTACTTTACAAATATGGCCACCCATTGTGATATTCTACTTAACAGTTCTAACTATTTCTCATGGAAATCTCGTATGGAGGATGTTCTACGAAGTAGGGGACTTTTCAGAATTACCACAGGGAAAGAAAAAGAACCCATTGATGATGATAAGAAAATAAAATGGGCAAATAGATGTGATGAAGCTCGTGGATTGATTGGGATGTCAATCTCTACTGATTTGCGATTCCACATATCTGGAATTGATGAACCTAATACTGCTTGGGACAAGTTGGAAACTGTTTTTGGTAAACACAATGAAATTCGAGGTCACCAACTCGAAAATGAGTTGATTTCTTTAAATCCAAGTGACTTTTCATGCATTCAAGATTATTTATCTAAGTACAAAACTCTCAAGCTTTTATGTGCAGAATGTAAGATTGAGAGGGAAGACAAACAGTGCATTTATCATATTCTTTCCAAACTTGGACCTGCATATTCTGTTTTTGTATCTACATTTTACTCCATGAAAGCATCCTTGAATGCAGCTAGCTATCAAGAGCCTAGTCTTGAATCCTTTTGTGATTCCTTGATTAGAGAACAAGATAAACTCATTCACCTTGGAATAATCAACAATGCAGATACATCTGGGAAAGCCTTATTGTCCCAACAGAAAGAAAAGTCCAAGCCTCCTAAGAAACAAAATTTTTGCAATAATAAGTCAAACAAGGGTCCCAAACCCTCTCAGTCAGCTCCTTCTTTAAAAAATGACAAAGGATCCAAGCCAAAAGGCAAGAAGACTGAGCGGCATTGCAACTATTGCGGGAAAGATAATCATGATGAATCAAAGTGTTTCAAGAAGATGGCAGCCTTGGAAGCAGCAATGAAGAAGCACCACATCAGCCTAGATTCGCCATCAGAATCTACCTCTCATGGACATGCACTTTGTGCTTCTGGTTATTCTTATAATGCATCTTCTTCTTCTACTTCAAATGAATGGCTCATTGATTCTGGAGCATCTTATCATATGGCTAAGGATCAAGCCATCTTTTCTACTATGAATGAATGTAACACCAAACAAATATTTGTTGGTGATGATAGATATCTAAGTGTTGTAGGAGCTGGAACAGTTCCAGTAAATAATGGTCATTTTAGTGATGTACTATGTGTTCCAAGAATTTCCTGCAATTTGTTATCAGTCTATCAGATCACTCATTCTGGTGAAGGTAAAACTGTGACCTTTACACCTCACCAAGTTGTAATCAAGGATTTTAAAGATCCTCAACAGGTTCTAGCTACCGAAATTGTTGATGATATTACCAGGTTGTACAAGTTTAACAACTTTGGGTCATCACCTTTCCCTTCAGTTTTTGTTGCTCATAGTGATAACTTGAACAAACTTTGGCATGAGCGATTTGGTCACTTAAATTATCGCTCATTGCAACAACTATGTAAAGAAAATATGGTGACAGGTCTTCTGATGGTATCTTGCAGAGATGGTGTTTGTTCCGGTTGTGTACTTGGAAAACATCATCGGGACAGTTTTGACAAACGTGCCTCTTGGCACGCCTCGGTACCCTTGGAGCTTGTGCATAGTGACTTGTGTGGCCCTCTTCCATCTGCTTCCTTTTCTGGTTTCAAGTATTTCTTAACTTTCATTGATGATTACACCAGACACACTTGGGTTTATTTCCTAAAACTTAAGAGCGAAGTATTTAACATGTTCTTGGCCTACAAGGCCCTTGTTGAAAAACAATCTGGTCATCAAATTATTAAGTTAAGATCTGACAATGGAGGAGAATATGTTAACAAATAGTTCACTACTTTCTGCACTGAACAAGGCATCCAACAACAGCACACTGTTCCATATACACCACAACAAAATGGTGTAGCTGAGCGGAAGAACCGCACTTTAAAAGAAATGGCTAATTGTATGATCCAATCTAAGGGACTAAGTCTTCAATTTTGGGCTGAAGCCATAAATTGTGCAAATTACATAGTTAATCGCACCCCCACAAAAGCATTACAAAGTATAACACCGGAAGAAGCATGGAGTAAAATTAAACCTGATGTAAGTCACTTTCGTGTGTTTGGTAGTGAAGCATGGGCTCACATTCCGGATGAAAAACAGAAAGCATTGCAACCTAAAAGTGAAAAGTGCATATTTGTTGGATATTCTGAAGATGTAAAAGGTTATAGACTTCTTCAACCACATTCTCATGCTATAATCATTAGAAGAGATGTTAAATTTGATGAAAATATCTTGGCCTGCGAGCCTAACTCGGCGAGTGTGCCATCTTTGGCCTGCGAGCCTAATTCGGCGTTTGTGCCTTCTTCTTCTTCTTCTTCCAACTTCCTTGACAGGTTTCCAACTTCAGTTTCTGATGATGACAGTGAGGATGAAAATCCACCTCCGCCTGCTCATGTTCCTCCAGTTGCACCAGCACAAGTGCTTCCTCGATGGGTCCGTTCAACATGTGAAGCAGTTGGTGATCTTGCCGACGATCCTAGAGATCAACGTCGAACACGTTCTCAGTTTCAGTGAGCCTCTTCTCTTTTGGCTCAAGTTTTCAAGAATCATGATCCAGAAACTTTTGCAGAAGCTTTAGGGAATCCAGATTAGGATGCAGCCATGGATGAAGAATATCGTTCCTTAATGGCGAACGATACTTGGGATCTTGTACCTCTTCCAAAAGGAAGAAAACTTTTCAGATGTAAATGGGTCTACAAGACTAAGTATGCATCATATCGAAGTGTTGAAAGACTTAAGGCAAGGTTAGTTGCCAAAGGTTTTTCCCAAGTTGAAGGGATTGACTACAATGAAACCTTTGCTCCCATCGCCAAAATGAACTCCATCCGCCTTGTTCTTTCCCTTGCAGCCTTACACAATTGGGAAGTCCATCAAATGGATGTTAAGTCTGCCTTCTTACATGGTGATTTACAGGAGGAAATTTACATGGAACAACCTCCTGGCTATGTTCAGAATAACGCTAGCCTTGTCTGCCGCCTTAAGAAATCCTTATATGGCCTTAAGCAAGCTCCTAGAGCTTGGTATGCCAAAATGGATAACTTTCTCCTTGACACTGGTTTTTCTAGATGCCATTCTGACCCCAATGTCTATACCAAGAAAGTAGGAAACCATCTCATCATACTTGTTCTATATGTTGATGACCTTATTCTTACTGGTAGTGACCCTAATCTTATAACCCATGTGAAATCCAGTCTTAAACAAACTTTTGAAATGTCAGACTTAGGACATTTGCATTATTTTCTTGGCCTCCAAGTTCTGCAAACCAAAGAAGGAATCTTTCTTTCTCAGTCTAAGTATGCTTGTGACCTTCTTCGTCGCTTTCACATGGAAGATTGTACACCAGCCCCTTCTCCCTTCCAGTCTGGAGTCAAACTTTCTGCCACTTGTACTTCACCTGAAGTAGATGCCACCTTGTATCGTCAGCTTGTTGGTAGTCTTTTATACTTGACTCATTCCCGTCCTGACCTTTCCTTTGCCGTTGGTCGAGTTGCCCGTTATATGTAGACACCTCATGAAAGTCACTGGAAAGCAGCTAAAAGAATACTTCGATATATTCGAGGTACAGTTCAGTTTGGGATTCATTACAGTACAGGGGGGAAACCTTTGTTGGTTGGTTTCACTGATTCAGATTGGGCCGACGATCCTGATGATCGAAAGTCTACTGCAGGTTATGTTTTCAGTCTGGGATCTGGACCTATTACTTGGGCTTGTAAGAAACAACAAGCTCTTTCTCTTTCTTCAGCAGAGGCAGAATATCGAGCAGCAGTTAATGCCAGTCAGGAAGCTTTATGGCTTCGACAGATCCTTTCAGAGTTTGGATTCGAGCAGCAGCAGCCTACTCCACTTTGGTGCGACAATAAAAGTGCCATCAAGCTTGCCAAAGATCCAGTTCTACATCAACGCAGCAAACACATTGAGCTACATATGCACTTCATCAGAAATCTTGTTCATGATCGTGTTCTTGAAGTGCTCTTTTGCCCTACAGATGATCAAGTTGCAGACATCTTCACCAAGTCTCTTACAGAAGCGAAGTTTTCTAAACTTCGATCTATGTTAGGAGTTCAGGAACTTGTCATTAAGGGGGGATAGGCTCTAATGCCTCCTTCCTTCTCCTAATAGTGTCACTTTGTAAATCCTTCAATCCTATCCCAAGTTGTTCTTAAGGGGGGATGTTAGGATATTTAGACACTTAGGAGTTAGTTAAGATCAACTTGTGTAATATATCCGTTAGGGATAGTGTGTTTCTTTAGTATGCATTAGTATGCATTTGTAAATACTTAATCCGACGGTCACGATATGTTTCCGACATAGAGTGATCCGACGGCTCAACTTCTCTTAGATCAAACCTAACCTTGATCCGTGGCTTAACACCCGATTGGTCCATGATCTCTATTTAAAGAGCATGGAGGGTCATTGTTTAGTTGATCGATTATGAGAAGCTCATTTGTAACTTTCTTTCTTTGCATAATAAATTGTCCCGTAGAAGCTATTTGGCCGGGGCCGTGGAGTGTTTCCCTCAAGAGGGTTTAAACCACGTCAAAACATCGGTGTGTTGATCTGTGATCTGTTTATGTGAAGTGGTTGCTCTTGGTGTTCGGTCCTTTGGTAGTACCCTGTGTACCCGAACAAATTTCCTATGAAAGGATGAACATGAATGAGTTCATGTGTGTGTTGGGAAAGCATGAAAAGTGAGAGCCAAGTGTTGCTAGTGAGAAAAGTGAGAGACAGTTGTGCACGTTGATCATGGTAGAAGACCAAAAGCTATTCGTTTTGGATGAAAATATTCCTCAAATAGTTGTCAGAACAACAAGAAAGATGGCAACCATGAAATTCCAGACTTGTAGATCAGCTGGAAGGTAAATAGAAGGAAGGGATTGCTGTGGAGAAATTCCCACCTGCAGAGATGGAAGATCAAAGCCAGCAGGAGCATCTTGTGGAAGCCAAAGTACTTGTTCCTAAAGGTTCAAAGTAAAAAGATGAAATGTAGGACAGACCTGCCACATTTTGTGAAGTTTGGACATGTGTGAAGTGGGTATTTATTCCTAAGTGTTGGAACACCGAGGATGATGTTATTCCAAGGGGGAGGGGATTGTCATATCCCGAGTTTGACCCCATTGCATTAAAATGTAAATGATGTAATATTATTATAAAACCATGGTGAGGAGCTCAAGGCCAAGGCCCCGCCATCGATTTAGTGATGTATATGGTTTACGTGCTAGCCAGACACATTGGAATTGCAAATATCATGTAAATATGCATTTTAATAAAATACCCACAACTAGTTATGCAATGCAACAAGAGATGGGGGCATGATTTTACAATGAATTGGGAGGGAAAACATTCAAACCTTTGAGCCAATCAAGTCAAGCCAAATTCCAATGAGAGAACCCATGAACCCTCAACTACGCATGTTGACTTTTGTACCCAATCATTCATTTCTCCCAAGAGTTGGTTGAGGAAGTTAATTCCTTCAAGGGGAATGGCAGGTATGGTTGTCCAAATTCGGGTATGGGAAAGCCACCCTTCATAGAAAATTGTGTTCGGATTCTTGGGAAATAAAACAGCCATGAATTGCTACCCAATCCATTACCCATCAGAGAGTTTGGCTCTCTCGCGAGTTGGGATCTTGCTGGGCATTTTTCCCCATCGAAATTCTGTGTTTTCCTTCATTCTTAGCTGGGAGAAGGGTGTTTTTGTGTTATATACCAATGGGGAAGAAGGGGAATTGAATTGGGGTTCCATAGAGACCGATTTGGTTGCTGAATGCTTAGATAGTTGGGGAAGAAATCGTTTTCCTCCCTGTGAATGTTTTTCCCCGTCCCACAATCCGTTTTTGTCTGTAAACGATTTAGGGAAAACCCATGGCCATCTTGTTTGTAAATCCCATTTTTAAAAATGTGTATCCATGCCCAATGATTGTGCTTGCTATGTGAGAAAAGAGTATGTTGGGGTATGGGTTATGGGTATCCATTGCTTTGGCTTGAGCTTGAATGCAAGTATCCATAGATGAAGAGGGTTCATATTTAGCGTGATAAACCTAGTTGTGGAATGGATTAGCTTAGATGCAATGAATACCTGGTTCTGTATGAGTTTGAGTGTCCCCTTTTCCTTGTAGAAATCATGCTCAGCTCGGGGGTGATCTCTGAGTGCCGAAATAATACAGGTTGGGCAGAGACCTACGGTTGGGTGGAACGTTACAGTGACATATCTAGTTGCTTGGGACAATTGCACAATGAAGATAAGTATTCTCCATGTGTATTTAGTTCTGCAATGTTTAATTTGAATATTATTTTGATATGTTGGATGAGTATGAAATGCGTGTGGATGATTTTTTACTCCGTTGTGCATATTTGATTGATCTGCATCTGCACACTTTTGATTTTATTTGTATGAATCTAAGGAATGGGCTAAGTTCATGTAAAATCCCCAGAATTTGGCATCATGTTCCTTTCCTCGAATTGGGTCCATGGGAGGGGAGGGGACATACATGGAGTTTTATGTGCCACCCCACAACAATAGGAACTTCCTTTATATTTCCTTCCAAATATGTATGTTGATTTTGTGTTGGGAAAACACGTAAAATATTTTGATCTCTTGGACTTACAAGTAATTAGTTTTGTGATGCCTCAAAACCATCCCAATTCTAGGGATTGAGCTTCCAATTTCCCAATCCCTCCACCTCATAAGAAGTTACCTAGGGAAAAATTCCTACATGCACATAAGATGACACCATGGATAGAGTAGGAGTTTTTGAGTCTAGAACATGAGATTACCCATCGTAGCATCATTATTGATCATATGGATCAGGGGGGACCATCTATATCTAGTGGTGTACAATCATCACCACTCAGTGCTACATGACCATCTACTAGTAGGGATAGATCGACACATCATGATACCACCACTGAGGCTCATGAGTGCATAGTGTGTGTATATTCCTATTATGGTCATGCACCAATAGATGTTACATTTACAATGATGTTTTAGGTAAAAGAAGCTAAAGGAGAGTAGACAAGTTGTTAAATTTTGAGCATTAATTCATTATACTCTAGGATCTTTGCTGAGAGAATAACATCTACAGTATATCAATGCATGAAAATCATAATATGACAAGCATCACAAGCATCACAAGAATCAAAAGCATAGAGACAAGAGACACAGAGTTTCCATGGGGAAAACCCTAAGGTGAAAAAACCCCACAACTTCCTCAGAGATAGAGAGAGCAATGGCTCAACCAAAATACAACCAAATAACACTGAGATAGTCTCCTAGCAGATGATCCTCCTCCTCCTCACAAGTGCGCCACTTTCCAGAGAGAGAGTGAGTTGCTTTTTTCGAGTGAGTAAAATAGAGATCTCCTATCTCTATTTATACTTACCTTTTTGCCCAGTGACCTACTGGGGCCGACTTGTCTACTTAGATACATCCACATTATATTGTATATAATTTCGGGCCGACCCCAAATGGTGGTCTAATAACCCATCGGAAAGTACACACACTTGCGACACTTTTCAATCCACATGACGACACTTCCTTATAGAGGAATAACACATCTCTTATAAGGGTACAATAAATATATATAAAATATACAGATGAAATACATTCTGAAGTTACATATACATCAACACTCCCTCTTAACTAGGAAGGTATTTCTCGACACAGATTTGCTAGATAAGTCTTCTTCTCTGGATCATCGTCATCGATGCATCGTCATCATCATCGTCACTGCTACTGCTATCTCAACCAATCTCTGACTCTACTCGTCATAGGAAGTTCTACAGAGCCAGTCCTTTTTCATACTGGATGTAGGCCCGCCATCTGTAGGTCTTCATCATCACTGGACATACTGTGGAATCCTCAGGACTCATTACGTGCGTCACAAAACCTGGCTACAGCATCCCAGGCTATTACGAGCACACAGCTCTACCTGTAGGATCTCCCAGGAGCACATTACATGTGACCCATCACAAAAACTGGCTGAAGCATCCCAGGCTGTTACGAGCACGCGGCTCTACCTGTCGGATCTCCTAGGAGCACATTACATGTGATCTCACCACAAAACCTGGCTGAAGCATCTGAGGCCTTTTTCATCCTGTCCAGATCTCCCAGGAGCAAATTACATGTGGTCATGGCAAAACCTAGCTGAAGCATCTGAGGCCTTTTTCATCCTGTCCAGATCTCCCAGGAGAAAATTACATGCCATAAGACAAAACCTCGCAAGAGCATCTCAAGATGTTACGGGTACACAACTACGACCTGAAATCTCCCAGGGCACCGAATTACATGCCATAGGCAAAACCTCAAAAGACCATCTGCAAATCTCCCAGGGCACAAATTACATGCTTTCCTGCACAACCTGATCCACGGCCACAAAGTATCATCTGATACTCATCAAACATCATCCTGATGTACACATGATCATCCTGATCATCATCACTGCAACATCCTGCTGCATGTCATCTGGAGAAGCTCGCCATCCACGATCATCCAAGTATCTACCTGATACATACATAGATACATGATCCACACAATGTATCCATCAACATACATGATCCACCTGATCATACAAAGATACACGATCCACACAATGTATCCATCAGCATACATGATCTACCTGATCATACAAAGATACATGATCCAAACAATGTATCCATCAGCATCCATGATCTACCCGATCATACAAAGATACATGATCCACACAATGTATCCATCAGCATCCAACATGATGCGTTCATACAAAATACATACACATGATCCATCCAATCATATCCAGCATCCAACATTATGCATATACAAAATACATACACATGATCCAACCGATCATATCCAGCATCCAACATGATGCATATACAAAATACATACACATGATCCAACCAATCATATCCAGCATCCAACATGATGCATTCATACATACATATAATGATCCAACTAATCATATCCAGCATCAAACATGATGCGTACACAAAATACATATAATGATCCAACTGATCATATCCAGCAGAAACCAGAACATCCTCCTGATGTTCATCATTCAGCGCTTACATCCACAGCCATGTGAAGGATCCCCCTTCCAACATGCTTGGAATGGCTTCAACAAATGTGTTCATCACTTCTTCCTCGAAGTGTCCTCGATCTGAAGCACGCCAAGCCTCTCTCTGAAGTACTCGAACTTTACCCTGGCTAGTGGCTTTGTCAGCACATCTGCAATCTGCTCGTCCATCGCAACATACAGAAGCTTCACAGCTCCTCTCTGCACCATATCCCTGATATAGTGATATTTGATCTCTATGTGTTTCGACCTGTCATGAAACACTGGGTTCTCGGATAGCTTCACACAACTCTGGTTATCACAGAAGATACCAGTAGCATCCAGCGGGAGATCAAATAACTCAGACAGTAGCTTCCGTAGCCATACTGCCTCACAACTAGCTGAACAGGCTGCAACATACTCAGCCTCTGCTGTACTCAGTCCTACACAGGACTGCTTCCTGCTAAACCAAGAGATCACACCTGATCCCATATTGAAGCAACACCCAGATGTGCTCTTCCTATCTGCAGCACTACCAGCCCAATCTGAATCAACATAACCCTGCAGGTTAAACTTTTGATTCACTTCATACTTGAGCCCATAATCCACTATACCCTTTAGGTACCTCAGAACATGCTTTACAGCAATCAGGTGAACACTCCTTGGATCCGTCAGGAACTGGCTCAATGTGTTCACAGCAAAGCAAATGTCTGGTCTCGTGTTCGTCAAGTACATCAAGGACCCAATCATCTGACGATACATGGAGACATCAACTGGTTCAGATGAAGCATCACATAGAAGCTTCAGATTCGACGCCATAGGTGTGGCCATGGCCTTGCAATCCATCATCCCAAATCTCTTCAGGATATCTACTGTGTACTTCCCTTGACCAAGGAAGATCCCACCTGCATTCTGCCACACCTCCATACCTAGGAAATAGTGCATCATTCCCAAATCTTTCATATCGAATTCAGTGGCAAGCTTCCTTTTAGTATCTGCAATCAGTCTGTCATCTCCTGTTACAAATAAGTCATCCACATACAGGAGTAGAATCACAGGATTCCCTTCCTCAACCTTTTAGTAAAGGTTGGAATCCGCTTTACTCTTGGTAAAGCCCAAACTAGATAGGAAACTGTCCATCCTACCATACCAAGTTCTGGGAGCTTGCTTCAAGCCATACAAGGCTTTCTTCAGTCTGCACACATATGACTCCCTGTCATGTATTTCAAAACCAAGTGGTTGTTCCACATATACTTCCTCTTCAACTATACCATTCAGGAAAGTGGTCTTGACATCCATTTGGTGTATTTTCCATTTCATAGCTGCAGCCAGGGCAAGTACTGTTCTGATGGAAGTATACCTGGCTACAGGTGCAAAAGTTTCTTCATAATCTATTCCCTCTTTCTGAGAGAATCCACGAGCTACGAATCTTGCTTTGTATTTATCCACACTGCCATCTGCAGCATGTTTGATTTTGAAGATCCATTTAGAAGTCACAACAGACTTCTCTTTAGGTCTTGGGACAACATCCCAAACATCATTCTTCATTATTGATTGGTATTCCTCAACCATGGCATCCTTCCATTCTTTCTTTTCTCCTGCTTCTTCATAACTGGAAGGTTCTTTGTTCATAATGTCACAGAGTAAAGCAACATAGCTGGTTTGTGATCTGGTTCTTTTCTTTGCTCTGTGTTCTTCTTCTGGAATACCAAATATTTCTGCATCTTGAATGAGCTCTCTAGCCCATACAGGTTTCCTCTTGTGAGAGTTATCCTTACGGGGTGGATCTATAGGTTCTTGTGGATCTTCAAACTCACGAATAGCTTCTGGAACTGCTTCAGTCATGGGAGTGTCCTGAAATCTTGTTTCCTTAGGTTCTTCGTAAACTTCAGTAGGTGCCTTCCTTGATTTGATGAATGCTGAGTTTTCATCAAATGTTACATCCCTGCTGACATCAATCTTCTTGAACCCTGGAAAGTATATTCTGTAAGTCTTCGAGCTTTCACTGTATCCCACAAAAATACCCTTCTTTCCTGAAGGATCTAGTTTAGTCCTCTTTTCCTTTGGGACATGAGTGTACACTAGACAACCAAATATTCTGAGATGACTGACTTCAGGTTTCTTACCAGAAAAGACCTCTTCTGGTGTCTTGTTGTCCAATATCTTGTGGGGTGTTCTGTTCTGCACATATACAACTGTTCTAGCTGCTTCTTCCCATAGATGCATAGGAAGATCCTGGTCATGCAACATTGCCCTTGTTGCTTCCATGATAGTTCTGTTCTTCCTTTCTGCAACACCATTCTGTTGAGGATTATAAGGAGCAGTCAACTCCCTCTTAATCCCTGAATCACTGCAAAGCTTCTTGAAGTCATTTGAGGTGAATTCTCCACCATTGTCGGATCTGAATGTTTTGATCTTCTTGTCAGTTTGGTTCTCCATCAAGGTTTTGAATTCCTTGAATTTATCAAGCACCTCATCTTTGCCCTTCAAGAAGTATACCCAAGTCTTCCTGGAGAAGTCATCAATAAATGAGACATAGTAAACATACCCACTTAGGGAACTGGATGACATAGGACCACATACATCTGAGTGGATGATTTCCAGGATGTCTTTTGCCTTGCTTTCACTGCTTGGGAAAGCCTTCTTAATATTCTTACCTTTTGCACATCCTTTGCAAACACCTTCATTTTTGGTCTTGATTTCAGGAAGACCCTCTACTGCCTTGCTTGCAATTGGAAGTGCTCTATAGTGCATGTGAGCAAGTCTTCTATGCCAAAGTTCACTTGGCTCCATGGATTCATGCACCATGGCATGTTCAGGTTGTCCCTTCAATTTATACAAGCCTCCCTCTTGCTCTCCAATTACTACTGCATCATCTGGTCTTTCCCTTTGGCCACATTAGGACTTGGCCATCCACAAATACAACCCTCATACCTTTTGCATCTAATGCAGAAATGGAGAGTAAGTTCTTCTTGAGCCCAGGTACATAAAGTACTTCCTTCATCTTCAGAGATTTTCCAGAATCTAGGTTGTAGGAGGCTTCACCACTTCCTTTGATTGGGTATTGATAATCATCCCCAAGTTTCACCTTATGGGGTGATTCATGTTCAGATAGGTTCACAAAAGATTCTTTGAACCCAGTCATGTGTTTGGAAGCCCCACTATCAATCAACCAATCATTACAACCATGGGAGATGGTACCTGTGAGAGCAGAGATCAGAACATACTCTTCTTCACTTGATGAGTCATCATTACTATCACTTTCTGCCCTAGCCTTCTTCTTTGGAGGTTCATCATCTTCGGCAGCATGAGCATGAAACCTTCTTTTGCCACCCTTCTTCTTCTTATTTGAGATGTTGTTGTCCTTCTTGTTCTTGGGACAATTTATGGCAATATGTCCTTTCTCATTACATGTGAAGCATACTTTTCTTTCTTTGAATTGATGTGAAGATCTCTTGGAGTGAGATGGCTCTTTCTTGAACTTTCCTTTCCTGGTGTGGGATGCAAGAGCTTGATCTTCACCTCCCATCTTTTCTTCACGAGCTATAAGTCTAGCTTCTTCTTGAGAGCATTCTTCTCGAAGTCTACTGAAGGAGATCAACTTCTTCCTTGCACAAATTCCTTGAATAAAGGAATCCCATGACCTGGGTAGGCCATTTAGAGTGGTCATCACCACTTCACCATTCTCCACCATTTCATCTACTGCTTCTAATTGTTCCTTGATCTGGGAGACCCTTGAAAAGTAAGATTGAATGGTTTCTCCATTCTGAAACTTCACTGCTTTCAATTGGTTCCGCAGGGTCATCTTCCGATTTATGTTCTTTCCTTCAAATAGCTTGGTCAAAGATTCAAACATCTCCTTGGGTGTCTTAAGAGAAGACACATGGGGTATGAGATGGTCTTTGATAGAATCAGCAATGATTCTCTTTGCCTTGACCAAGTTCTTCTTGTGTAATGCCTTGGCTTCTTCATCCTCTGGGATAGGGATGTCTTCTTTCACATATGAGTCCAACTCATTCTCTTCCAGGATTAACCCAATCCTATACTTCCAGGCTCGGAAGTTATTAGCCCCTTCAAGCTTATCCTCAAGCTTAGTGTGGAGAGACATATTTAAGAGTACTTCAAATGGAAATAGAAAAGATTTAGGACTTACCACTTGAAGTGCTGAAAACTGGATCTGGTCCTGGATTAGGGTTTGTCAGAGAAACCCTAAAAATTCAAAATGTGAATTTCAAAATTCCAAAAGGATAGAAAGATGCACCTTGGAGAGATGATCAGCCTAGTACATTCAGAATTTGAGATCAGCAAAGTCTTGCCCTTCAAAATTGCCTTTTTGTCCTCCCGGGTTCACTCGGGAGAGCCCTGAATTAGGGTTTGAGTTTCCCGGAGATCTACCCAGCCAAAAATCTCGATCCAAAGCTCTAACCTTCGATTTTTGCAAGGAGCTTCCAGCTGTGCCTTCAGTTTCTAGAAATTCCTATTTTTGTGGAAACCCTAATTTTTAGGGCCAAATCTGAAAATGCTTGAAACGGAATTCTGATTGGACAGATAGATGCGCCTTGATGAGTAGATCCAATCTACTATACTGAATTTCAAAAATCTGTGGAGAGAAACCCAATAAACAAGGAACACAAGCTTCCGTCATTGCAAAATGTCTTCTTCTCAGGTTAGCTCTGATACCATGTTAAATTTTGAGCATTAATTCATTATACTCTAGGATCTTTGCTGAGAGAATAACATCTACAGTATATCAATGCATGACAATCATAATATGACAAGCATCACAAGCATCACAAGAATCAAAAGCATAGAGACAAGAGACACAGAGTTTCCGTGGGGAAAACCTAAGGTGAAAAAACCCCACAACTTCCTCAGAGATAGAGAGAGCAATGGCTCAACCAAAATACAACCAAATAACACTGAGATAGTCTCCTAGCAGATGATCCTCCTCCTCCTCACAAGTGCACCACTTTCCAGAGAGAGAGTGAGTTGCTTTTTCTGAGTGAGTAAAATAGAGATCTCCTATCTCTATTTATACTTACCTTTTTGCCCAGTGACCTACTAGGGCCGACTTGTCTACTTAGATACATCCACATTATATTGTATATAATTCCGGGCCGACCCCAAATGGTGGTCTAATAACCCATCGGCAAGTACACACACTTGCGACACTTGTCAATCCACATGACGACACTTCCTTATAGAGGAATAACACATATCTTATAAGGGTACAATAAATATATATAAAATATACAGATGAAATACATTCCGAAGTTACATATACATCAACACAAGTCACAAGATCCAGATTGGAAAAAATTGGAGCCACTATTGCATTATAAAATATTAGTGCATATTTTTTTTTTCACATAAAATATATCTTACTATTAATACCGCGAAATAGTAAATAGGATCAATACATCAGTTCATCATACCATAAAGGCATGTGAAATAACACATACGGGCACATGAGCCCCAAATAACATCACATCATCCAGGATCCATACCAAATCCCAATCAAGAACCGGAAAAGATGCCACCATATTGCAACAGAATCCCACCAATTGCATGACCAAAATCTAACAGACCTCAAGTGGCAAAGTATCAAAATGCCAAGACATAAATACATGAAATATAAGTCCAATATAAGGTCCAAAACAGCCAGAGGCCTGGACACAAGTATCAAATATAAAAAATAGAGCCGCATAAACCAACCAGATCAAAAATCCAACAAGAAGTTGGAGATAGTATCTTTGAACCTGCACAAATATATAACCGCATATAAACATGTGAGAAAATATATCAAAACAATCCTACAAGTCCAAACCATAAGAGTCAGCTCCAAAGAAGGTCAATCAAGCCCCGAGAGTAAAGAAGGTCGTCATGCCATTCCTCCCACGAAATAATGCCAGACGGTGAATCCAAAGCCCTCTTGGAAAGGATGTCTGCCTCCATATTTATCTCGCGGAAAACATGGGCAAAGTGAATATGCTGAAAGTCACTAATGTATTTCCTGACAGCAGCCAACCATTCTGTGAGGATCAACACATTAAGATGGGAAGAACCCAAATGCCATGATATTATGGAAGAAGAATCACCCATAACAACAAGTGAGGAAACCTGTAAGCGCCGAGCAAAGTATAAAAGAAGCCAGAGTGCACATAATTCACTGCGCGTATTCGTTCCAGAACCCAATTTTAAATGGATCCTATAGGAATCGGGGTTTTTTAGATGAAGCACCACACCCACCCCACTAACACCTCCCCCCCAGCCACAGCCCCATCAAAAAACCCACAAGGATACATTAATACCGGGGGAGCAATACGATAACTAGTATGCTTATCAGAAGAGACAGTCCTACCTCCCGTAAGGACTGAGCCATAATTTTTCTCCATAAATGAAGCAATGATACAACCGCTTAACCAATGTAGACTTATAGTTGTACCATCAGAAACAAAGCAGTTACGTGCCTTCCAAAGCTCCCACATCATATAACAAGGGAGTTCTAACCATCGCGCAGAACGTGAGTCGCTGAGCCACTGACCTAAACTATCCTGCAATGAGGACGAGTGCCAAATAGCAGTTATGCCAATAGAATTGACAATAAGCATCCAAAGCTCGCTTATGATTGGACACGAAGAGAAGAGATGATCAACCATCTCCAAGTGTGAACAGCATAAAGGACTCCAGCCAGGACCATAAAAGCCACGCCGACAGAGGTTATCCCAAGTTAGAATATTGTTGCCCATTTCCAACCAGATAAAACATCTAATCCTCGGAGGAAGGGCAAGCTTCCAGATCACAAAGTGCCACCAAACCTCCTTCGGTTTACATTCTGCAAATAATGAATCATAAGTAAGTTTTGAAGTGACCAATCCACAAGCAACATCCCAAGACCAAACCAACATGTCCGGGGAATCGCAGAGGTGAATGTTTGCTTGGTAGAGGTGCATAGTGAAGTTCGACCATTCCTTTCCCATAGCCCCATGAATTCCAAGATGACGAGCAGTGATCCAACCCCCATTATTGAAAGCACCAGCATGTGACAGGTTAAAGAGCCCCCGAGCTCGTAGATGTGCAAGAAGTTCGGGAGAGAAAGGATACGTGTGTGAAGCCCCCACAACAGGGTCCAATCCAAGTCTGATATCCCGGCCATTGCCAGGAATCCAAGCGAGCCACTTTGCCACAACAGAAAAAGATCCCATGAGCCCGTGCCAAATATTTGAAGTACCATTTACAGAATGCCTGCCAAACTGAAACCAGGATGCAACTAAATCCTTTTTGAGATACTTGGCCCGAATGATACAGCCCCACATCGAGTTATTAAATAATACATGCCACAGGCTCTTTGCATGGAGCGCCATCACAAACAATTCCATATTCTTTATATTCCAGCCTCCAAGAATATATGGTTGTGACATACTTTTCCAATTAATTAAATGAAATCTGTTCTTCTCTCCCCCACCAGACCATATAAAGCAGAAGAATTTTCCTTGAAGTATGCGAATAATAGAAGATGAAATTTTACATAGGGAGAACCAGTATACTCCCATGTTCTAGAGGACAGACTTTGCCAAAGTAATCCGGCCACCCGGTGAAAGATATCTTAAGCTCCAATGACTAATGCGCGAATCGAATCGTTTAACAAGCCATAGTCAGTCATTGGTCCTATATTTTGCATGTTTGAGGAAATAGCCAAGATACTTTGAGCCTTCTGATAACTCCTTAAATTCCAAAGGAAGAATACACCTGACACTATGTTCCACATTCACCTCCAGTGAGTGTTTCAGGAAAAAGGATTTCACCATACTGATGAGCATACCAGTAACCAAGTAGAAGAAGTCAAGAATTCTCTTATACTGTAACCATTTCGCCAGAATTCCCAGCCCAAATAGCATCACATCGCCCACAAACAACGTATGGGTAACTAATACACCAGCCGAGACTTTGATTCCCACAATAGAGCCCTCATTTTTTGCTTTGTGAATAGAGAGGCTCAGCCCATCAATGATCAATAGGAACAAAAGGGGAGAAAGAGGGCATCCCTGACGGAGTCCCCTGGACACCTTGAAGAAATCAGTCGGCTGACCATTAATAAGAACTGCATAGTTGACAGACGTAACACAGGCCATAATCCACTTCATAACCTTCCATGGGAGACCAATTTGTATAAGGATCAATTTGAGAAAAGTCCAATTGACATGGTCGTAGGCTTTTACCAGGTCCAGTTGAAGGATGAGTGCCTCCATCTTCTTCTGATTAATGCTGTGGAAAACCTCCTATGCCACACCAACCGCGTCGTGTATCTGTCGCCCCGCCAAAAAACCATATTGTTCCATAGAAATGTATGAGGAAAAGATCGGTTTGATATGTTGAGCAATTATCTTAGAAATAATCTTGTATACTAAATTGCACAAAGCAATCGGATGGAAATCATCAAAACTCTCCGGATGTGTTGATTTAGGTATCAGTGCCAGATAAGTGGTATTTAATGCCCCAGAGACAAATCCCAAGGACCGAGATTCATCTACAGCATCCCTGAGATCACTCCCCATAATTTCAAAAAAATGAATGAACAACTCCACCATCCACCCATCCGGCCCGGGAGATTTATCCTTAGCAAAATCCCGGAGAGTGTTCTGAACATCTATGCATGTAATAGTCTCATAAATTTTGTCCCCCTCCACATCAGTGAACATCCGAGGATATTCCTTTATAAGTTTAAACTGTTCAGGAAGGGATGTAGTTACAGGGTTAGTATAATAATCAAGAAAATGACGTGACGCCTCAGACTTCAATTCATCATCCCCCCGGATCCGTCACCCATCATGATCATTAAGATCCCAAATGTTATTTTGTATTCTGCAACCATCAACATAATGATGGAAGAACTTCATATTTAAGTCACTAGCTTTAAGCCAGATAGCCCGGCTCTTTAAATGCTAGGACTCCTCTTTATTGAGGGGTATTTTGAGTTTCCTTTCCTCCAGCAAAGCAAGGCGAGCACGATCAGTTGGAGAGATCCCAACTCTCAGAGATAGATCCCGAAGATCACAAATTTCAAAATCCAGCGAATTGGGTTCAGAGGTCTGCTTAGCTTTTTTGGATCGTTCCCATTTAATAGTATAGTCTTTTAAGGACCCTAACTTGACAGCAAGATTGTCCATTGCCGACCGCTCCCCCGAAACATCCGTATCTTCCCAAAGAGATCGGACACCCACGTCAAAATCGGAATCGTTTAACCATACAGAATTGAATTTGAATGGGTATACACGGTGATTAACATCGATTTCAAATTGCATAATAATGGGGGTATGATCACTGATATGGGTCTGCATGCACCAAGATTTGTATGTATGAAACGAGCTCAAAAGTGTCTCAGATATCAGGTATCGGTCAAGTCGTTTGGAGATCAAATTCTCATCTAGCCGACCATTTGACCACGTTGGGGTTAATGGCCTCGGTTCCACATCAACCAGAGAGTATGTGGAAAAAAGGTTTCTGAAGTAAGTCCCTAGAGGGTCCCTTCTAGATGCACTACCCCAGATTTCTTCAGCTCCCCATGAAAAATTCAAATCACTTGCAAGTATCAAATTGTCCAATGCCAATAAATGACCCGAACATGCCAGATTCCAAAATGCTTCCCTGTTGCTATAGGGCCCATAGCAATTTACAATGTTTAAAACTTTTTCGGATCCCCTAAATGTGCCAGTCAGTAGTATGCCCAGCGTGGTAATAAAAGGATCCAGTTTAAAGACCCCCAGGTTCCATGCAGCCAGGAGACCACCAGAAAGACCAACCACATCCACAGTAGACATACACCACCCAGGCTTAATTTTATTGAAGAAAATATGAGCTTTCTCCCCACATACCATAGTTTCTTGTAAAAATCCAAATCGGGATTTACAATTTGTAGGACTCTTTTGAGGGCCAGTTGTTTGGGCATGCCCCCCACACCCCTGATGTTTAAGGAGAGAAAAATCATTACCGACCCCTGGATAGGGCTTTGATTCCTCTAAGAGCCCTGGTATCTGGGGAGATGGGGGTATTCGGAATGTTTTTGTCAGTACCCCCCAGAGTGTTGACCTTTGAATTTTTCCTGGCACTTCTCATTTTTAATGGAGAGAAATCAGCTGCCAACCCGCCGAGCCGAGCCCCCTTTGCAATACATTGGTCGCCCAACATAGTCAAAATGGCAGTTGGTGGGTTGTTATTCTTTACCACCTTATCAGGGGCCAATGTCGTAGAGATCGAGGGATCAGTCTCAGTTGTATTACATGGATCACAATCACCAACAACCCGATTATTTAAATAAACAGGGAGGGATGTTTTTTGACCATTTCAAAGTATGAGGGGATGTGAAATATACGATACTGAGAGTCGACCGGGGGATCCGATGACATAAGCTTGTCCTTAATAGGCTCACAATTAGGCATACAGGGGTGGGTGATGGCCGGGGGATTCGATGACAAAGGCCCTTCCTTATTAGGCTCAAGAACAGGCAAAGACTCCTCACAATCCGAGGAGAGGATAACAGTAGGACTGTGTGTAAAAGCCGATGCCATAGGCGAAATGGGAATGTCAGACGAGGTCCCCGGGGGGGAAGTACAAATAGGAAGTGGGAAATCAATGGTGGGAGACGCATTATCAGACGAGACAGTAGGATCCTTTTCAGACTCAGAAGCAGATGACAGCTTTGGATATAAACGACTCAAATAGTTACCATTGTTACCATTGTTGAGTTCCAAAGCATTTATAAATTTGATGTCCAAATCATTCAAATAATGATAGAAAGATGGGTCATTGGATTCCAACTTACCCAATATTCCCACGGCCGAAGGAGAAAACCTATTGGAATAACCGTCAAGACCACCATTCGTATCCAAGTCTTTGTCGCTGCCATCATCCGAGGACCAAAAGGGATCCGCCCCCACCGGACGACCAGAAGAAAACCGCTGGTTACATTGCCGCCAAAGATGACCCACTTGTTTGCAATTGGAGCACCGAAACAGGATGCCCCAATAATCGATAATCAAATCTAGCCGACGACTGCGCCAATTGATGTGGAGAACATCAATGAGTCCCAAAGAAATGTACACTTCCACCAAGATCCACCCCATACACCGATCGAAGCCCGTAAGGTGCTCCTCCTCCACATGAAGAAACCATCCCAAGCTATTGCCAATATCTTCAAATGCTCCCCGATTCCATAGAGCAAGCGGCAGGCCAGGAATGAGTACCCATAAATGACGCATGCGCACAGTAGCCGAATCCAGGTCAAAATCAGTGTACCATTTTTGTAACATGAGGCTGCCCGCTCCATGAAGCCACAACTGAGCTAAAATAGCAGAATAGTGAGCTTCCTGCTCAAACTTGAAACCGTACCAGCCTCATGCTAAAGCAAATACCTGAGGAGTGTAACCCACAATGGGCTTCCATTTCTCAGTAACCCAACCCACAATGTCCTTTCGGTCCATGGCAAAATAAGAGAATTTCCCCACCAAAACCGTCAAATTGAACTCGACGAGCTCTTCTAAGCCGAGGTCCCGACCCATTGTTAGCCAGACCTCCCCGGGACGGCAGTAAAATTTCTCACACAGACGGTGAGCAGCACGCGAGACCTGGTTTGTTTTCCCCTCCTGCACATGTGATGGACAAGCCCGCATGCTATCAACAGAAGGGTCTGAGCCCGATGTCAACCCAGAAGGTCCAGATAAAGGCAACTGGCCTTTTTTTGCCCCATGCCTAGCACATGGTGCTCTTTTCCGGCTACCCGAGGCTAGTTGTCACTTTCCATACAACTTATCTTGAAAATAGGAGGCAGGTTTAAATAATCCCGCCTCTTCCATTCTGTATTCCGAGGCAGTCATGGAGTTATCCGCCAAAGCTTGTGGATCCGCCACATGATCTTCCATTGCCAGGTGGTAGACTTTCACGCTATCTCAAAAGAAGCTTCCAGATGCCAGTAACGGAGGGAGACCGTGCAGCACCCAACAAGTAGAGACCAAACCCCAGAGCACAGTAAAACAAATGTTAAACCCAAGAGGAATTAAGGATGTAATGATTCCAAGAATATGGATCATTCGATGCCCAGAAACAGAAGCAAGCGGCCAGAATGTCAGATGCACAGAAAAATGCAAACCTCTGGTATCAACCCAATAAGGCCGCTAGCCGTGCAACAACCGGTCACCGAAAAACCAGTATATTCCAATAGAATATATGTCACCCGGTCGCTCCGGCGATCACACCCCAGGCATCATAAAACGGACCCCGGCGGAAACGGACCCGGCAACTAAGGAACAGGTCGCAGAAAAGGCAGAAGTAATTGGACTAGTGTGTATATCCCCAGAAAAATTGAAATCCAGGAAAATAGCCGGAACCAAAACTCCACACAACGGCCAGGAGCACAGACACCCAGAGAAACCAAACCCCCAGGTCAAAGCATAACCGGAACAAATACCCAACTATCGATTATTGGACATAAACCCCCACCAGGCAATACCAGTCGCTTTCCACAGCATGTAGGTAGACCCCAAAGAGAACCTAAATAACCAAAAGAATGTGAATAACTGCACCTGAATGGGGGATGAGCAACTTGTTCAAAGGAATGTAAACCACGGCGTCCCCCAGAGAAAATCCTTACCCACACCGAAACCCTGCCACTATCTGCTACTCACCGCCAACGAGCCACCGCCATAGCACCGCCATAGCCGCCCAAATTAATCGTTGTCATTTATCAGAGTAATCTAGAAAGTTTGCATATCTTGCTTCTCTGTTATCCCCCCTCCTCCTTGGGATGAGCCCTCCATCTACTTGTTTATATATATGTAAGTAACAAGTAGCTATAGGTCTTCTTCCGAAATAGGTGTAGCTATAGGTCTTCTTCCAAAATACCTTTATTAGAGGTTTGAAGGGTGGTAGCATAATTATCTGTAGGAAAGGAAAGACAAATAAAGGAATTTTAAGGTTCCATGATTTTATTAAAGTGTAGAAACTTTAGGGGTCATAATTTTGTAAAAATATTAAAATATTTTGGAAAAAAATTAAAGCAAATATTGTCCTATGAGGGTGAATAATTTGAAAATAGTTATTTTTTTAGAAAATTCCAGGGACAAAAAGAGCCCACATATCTATTGAGTGGTGCACCTATCCACCATTCCAAGAGAATTGGGTGGATCGGTGGTACATGGATTTTGATGTGCCACCCCACAATAAAGGGGGAATTCCTTTATATTTCCTTCCAAAGATGTATGTTGAGTTTGTGTTGGGAAAACACGTCCTCAAAACCATCCCAATTCTGAGCATTGAGATTCCAATTTCCCAATCCCTCCACCTCGTAGGAAGTTACATAGGACAAAATTCATACATGCAAATCAAATGATACCATTGATATAGTAGGCATTTATGATTCTAGAACATGAGATTGTCCATCATACCATCATTATTGATCATATGGATCAGGTTGGGACATGTATATCTGGTGTTGTATAGCCATCACCTCTTAATGGTGCGAGACCATTTAGTAGTGGGGGTTGATTGACACATCATGATACCATCACTAAATTTCATGAGTGCATAGTGTGTGGCTATGCGTGCTATGGTCATGCACTAATAGTTGTTACCTTTACTATGATTTTTAGGCAGGTAAGTATATGATTAATAGTAATCTTGTCCAAGCTATTTTTTCCTTATTGTAAACCTATATAGATTGCTAATATTTAAATTTGTTAAACTTGTTGATGCTATATTCCTCTACATAGGGAAAAACATTTCCCACTAGTGATGCCCCCCTAGTGGAGAGAGCAATGTTCCACAATCTATAGGGGGTTTTAGTGCGTCGGGTGTTGTTGTATCTTCGGTGGAAACAACTCACATAGAGGTAACTATTACAACATCTAAGTTTGTTAATACATGTTATTTTGTTAATACATGTCATATCACTAATGCTAGATGTTCTAATATTTACAATTTTTAAATTTGCATCCGCTAGATCCTCAATAGCATAGGCAACACATTGATTCTAGTGATCATAGAGATGTTAACCTTACTAGTTTTTTTAGGGAGGTAAGTATATGATTAATAGTAATCATGTTCAAACTTATTTTTCCTTATTATACACATGTATAGATTTCTAACACTTATAAATTTTAAACTTGTAGATGCTATATGCCTCTATGGAGGGGCATGAAT
Source organism: Larix kaempferi (assembly GCA_027924585.1). Classification (NCBI taxonomy): domain Eukaryota; kingdom Viridiplantae; phylum Streptophyta; class Pinopsida; order Pinales; family Pinaceae; genus Larix; species Larix kaempferi. Next base: position 3,732,703 of record BSBM01000500.1, on the reverse strand, counting down.
TTGGCACTAGTGATGCCCCCCTAGTGGAGATACATTTCATATTGGTAACAATTTCAACATGTTGGTTTGTTAATACATGTTACTTCATTGATTTATATATGTATAACTACATCAACACTTGGTGACTACAAGCATCAACCAATATCCTAGCGCCATCCCTTTCATTTGCCTCTCCTCGTGTGCCACTTGTAGACACCGGTCATATTTATATCAGGGAGCGTTCTACTGAAAAAGAGTGCGGGTTTCCACAACCATGGAGATATTGATTGCATGGTTATGCATATCCGTTGATGATAGTTGTTGATTAACTTTCAATTCATTGCACAACTTGTTTTTTCTTAATGTTATTTTGCAGGTTTACAACATCCCTCTAGAGATCCATCCATGCTAGACCTTAGAAGGTTCGTTTATCCATTATTTAATTCTACATTTACGATGGTAAAAATTCTCACGAAGGTAACTATTTCAACATTTCTACATAGGTTATTCATGTTAGATTGTTTAATCATGCATGTCTAACTATTTTATCATTTGGTGATTGTAACCATTAATAGAAGCATTTCCTGGCCCCTCCAGTTCATCCATGGTTGTGATTGATCTCGATGTTCAACAAACAAATCCATTTACCACACAAGGTTCCCAATATCCTTTCCTGGAGTTTGTTTTTGTGGTGAGATGTTCATTAATGACCAAGATTCAGCAAGTTGGAGGACACCACAGGATTCGATTTCTCGAATGGATTAGGTGAGTATTTGTAATAAATAATTGTGTCATACATTAAGTTTTTAAGTTTGTTACTGCTAATGTATTAATGCATTTAGCTAATAAAAAATTGATCTTTGATTTCCTGACTCTAGGGATGCAAATAGATCCTAGATGTAGGAATGATAGGTCAAATTCAGGAAAAAACAAGAGGGAAATCAATACATCCCCACATGATTCCATTGAGGACAATACCATGCAGTCTCTACATAACTAAGCAGTGGAAGAAACTATGCAACCCTTGGAAATAAAATCAATAACACCATAATATGGTCCATCATAGAAACAACAATATATATATTTTAGAGGAAAAGAAAAAGTAATATGATAGGGTTTCTTTTAACTATTTTGATCTCTTGGAGTTACAAGTAATTAGTTTTGTGATGCCTCAAAACCATCCCAATTCTAGGCATTGAGCTTCCAATTTCCCAATCCCTCCACCTCACAAGAAGTTACCTAGGGAAAACGTCCTACATGCACATAAGATGATACCATGGATACAATAGGATTTTTTGAGTCTAGAACATGATATTACTCATCGTAGAATCATCATTGATCATATGGATCAAGTGGGACCATCTATATATAGTGATGTACAACCATCACCACTCAGTGGTGCATGACCATCTAGTAGTGGGGATAGATCGACACATCATGATGCCACCACTGAGGCTCACGAGTGCATGGTGTGTGGCTATGCCTATTATGGTCGTGCACCAATAGATGTTACATTTACAATGATGTTTTAGGTAAAGGGGCTAAAGGAGAGTAGACAAGTCACAAGATCCAGATTGGAAAAAATTGGAGCCACTATTGCATTAAAACATATTAGTGCATATGCAGGAGGGAATATTTGTAGCTATAGGTCTTCTTCTGAAATACCTTTATTAGAGGTTTGAAGGGTGGTAGCATGAGTATCTACAGGAAAGGAAAGAGGAGTAAAGGAATTTTAAGGTTCCTTGATTTTATTAAAGTGTAGAAACTTTAGGGGTCATAATTTTGTAAAAATATTAAAAGATTTTGGAAAAACATTAAAGCAGATATTGTCCTATGAAATTTGGGTGAATAATTTGAAAATAGGTATTTTTTTAGAAAATTCCAGGGACAAAAAGAGCCCACATTTCTATTGAGTGGTGTGCATATCCACCATTCCAAGAGAATTGGATGGACCGGTGGTACATGGATTTTGATGTGCCACCCCACAACAAAGGGGAAATTCCTTTATAATTCCTTCCAAAGATGTATGTTGAGTTTGTGTTGGGAAAACACATCCTCAAAACCATCCCAATTCCGGGCATTGAGATTCCAATTTCCCAATCCCTCCACCTCGTAGGAAGTTACCTAGGATGAAAGTCCTGCATGCACATCAAATGATACCATGGATATAGTAGGCATTTATGAGTCTATAACATGAGATTGTCCATCATAGCATCATTATTGATCATATGGATCAGGTAGGGACATGTATATCTGGTGGTGTATAGCCATCACCTCTCAATGGTACATGACCATATAGTAGTGGGGGTTTATTAACACATCATGATACCATCACTAACTCTCATGAGTGCATAGTGTGTGGCTATGCCTGCTATGGTTGTGCACCAATAGTTGTTACCTTTACTATGATGTTTAGGCAGGTAAGTATATGATTAATAGTAATCTTGTCCAAGCTATTTTTTCCTTATTGTAAACCTATATAGATTGCTAATATTTATTTTTTTTAAACTTGTTGATGCTATATTCCTCTACATAGGGGAAAAATTTCCCACTAGTGATGCCCCCTAGTGGAGAGAGAAATGTTCCACAATCTATACAGGTGTTGTCGTATCTTCGGTGGCAACAACTAACATAGAGGTAACTATTACAACATGTAAGTTTGTTACTACATGTTATTTCATTAATACATGTTATATCATTAATGCTAGATGGTCTAATATTTACAATTTTTAAATTTGCATTTGCTAGATCCTCAATAGCCTAGGCAACACATTGATTCTAGTGATCATCGAGATGTTAACCTTAATATTTTTTAGGGAGGTAACTATATGATTAATAGTAATCATGTTCAAGCTTTTTTTCCCTTATTATACACATTTATATATTTCTAACACTTATCAATTTTAAACTTGTAGATGCTAGATGCCTCTATGGAGGGGCATGAATTTGGCACTAGTGATGCCCCCCTGGTGGAGATACATTTCATAGAGGTAAAATTTGAACATGTTGGTTTGTTAATTCATGTTACTTCATTGATTTATATATGTCTAACTACATCAACACTTGGTGACTACAAGCATCAACCAATATCCTAGCGCCATCACTTTCATTGTCCTATCCTCGTGTGCCACTTGTAGACAACAGTCATATTTATATCAGGGGGCGCTCTACTGAAAAAGAGTGTGGGTTTCCACAACCATGGAGATACTGATTGCATGGTTATGCATATCCATTGATGATAGTTGTTGATTAACTTTCAATTCATTGCACAACTTGTTTTTCTTAATGTTTATTTTGCGTGTTACAAAATCCCTCTAGAGATCCATCCATTCTAGACCTCATAAGGTTCATTTATGCATTATTTAATTCTACATTTACGATGGTAAAAATTCTCACGAAGGTAACTATTTCAACATTTCTACATAGGTTATTCATGTTAGATTGTTTAATCATGCATGTCTAACTATTTTATCATTTGGTGATTGTAACCATTAATAGAAGCATTTCCTGGCCCCTCCAGTTCATCCATGGTTGTGATTGATCTCGATGTTCAACAAACAAATCCATTTACCACACAAGGTTCCCAACATCCTTTCCTAGAGTCTGTTTTTGTGGTGAGATGTTCATTAATGACCAAGATTCAGCAAGTTGGAGGACACCAAAGATTTGATTTGTCAAATGGATTAGGTGAGTATTTGTAATAAATAATTGTGTCATACATTAAGTTTTTAAGTTTGTTACTGCTAATGTATTAATGCATTTAGCTAATAAAAAATTGATCTTTGATTTGCCGACTTCAGGGATGCAAATAGATCCTAGATGTAGGAATGATAGGTCAAATTCAGGAAAAAACAAGAGCAAAATCAATACATGCCCACATGATTCCATTGAGGACAATACCATGGAGTCTCTACGTAACTAAGGAGTGGAAGATACTACGCAACCCTTGGAAATAAAATCAATATCACCATAATATGGTCCATCATAGAAACAACAATATATATATTTTAGAGGGAAGGAAAAAGTAATATGATAGGTTTTCTTTTAACTATATGTTGAAGTTGTTTCTATTATGGTCAAAAAAATATTAATTTCTAACTAAATACTTACAAGATGGTAAAATTTCAAGTTTAAGAAGTTATTCTTCACTTGAAATATAATTCTTCACTCTAAAGGACATTGAATCTAAAATCTAAAGTAAATATTATAACAAAACACTAGTGAAATATCAACTACCTTTTCCAAAATACTACATTAAATATGTCCATTTATATATTTGCATGAACATGTAAAAGATGGAATAATATCTACACTATGTAGAAGTGTGCAAAAGCATGTCATGGATCAAAACAATGTTTAAGTAAGAAGATATATCCATGTAATTAAATAATTGGGGATCTTACGGTCCTAGGAAAGAGTCAACTACTAGGAAAGAGTCAACTACTACAGGGTGATACATACGTTTGACCTCAAGGAATCAATGCTTAGGTGAGCTACATATGTTTCATCTCAAGGAATCAATGTTTAGGTGAGCTACATATGTTGCACTTCAAGGAATCTATGTTTATGATAATATAATTGTTAAAAATAGATTGATAGTTGCAAGGGTTAAATATGTTATTCTTTTAAAGTAATTATGGAGTGTTTTTTATTTATGAATTTGAAAATATTTTTTTCAACAATAGGTTTTTTTAACTATATGTTAAATTTATTTCTATTATGGTCAAAAAATATTAATCTTTAACTAAATACTTACAAGATGGTAAAATTTCTAGTTTAAGATGTTATTCTTCACTTGAAATATAATTCTTCACTTTAAGGGACATTGAATCTAAAATGATACATATGTTTCACCTCAAGGAATCAATGTTTAGGTGAGCTACAATGGTTAAATATGTTATTTTTAAAGTAATTATGGAATTTTTTTATTTATGAATTTGAAAAAAAATTCTTTCAACAATAGGGTTTCTTTTAACTATATGTTGAAGTTGTTTGTATTATGGTAAAAAAAAATATTAATCTCTAACTAAATACTTACAAGATGGTAAAATTTCTAGTTTTAGATATTATTATATGTTATTTTTCATTTGAAATATAATTCTTCACTCTAAGGGACATTGAATCTAAAATCTAAAGTGAATTTTATAACAAAACACTAGTGAAATACCAACTATCTTTTCCAAAATACTACATTAAATATGTCCATTTATATATTTGCATGAACATGTGAAAGATGGAATAATATCTACACTATGTAAAAGTGTGCAAAAGCATGTCATGGATCACAACAATGTTTATGTAAGAAGAGATATCCATGTAATTAAATCATTGGTGATCTTACGGTCCTAGGAAAGAGTCAACTACTACAAGGTGATACATACATTTCACCTCACCTTAAGGAATCTATGTCTATGATAATATAATTATTAAAAATAGATTGATAGTTGTAATGATTAAATATGCTATTCTTTTAAAGTAATTATAGAGTATTCTTTATTTATGAATTTGAAAAAAATTTCTTTCTAACAATAAACTCTCATTGAGCAATGGAACAACCAAATTTATCTAGTAAAAAACCATGACTAGTAGACATTTGCAAATAAGCTCTCATTGAGCAATGAAACAACCAAGTATATCTAGTAAAAAACCATAACTAATAGACATTTGCAAAAAATAAAGAAAAAATTTGTAGAGACATAATATCTTGAACAATATCCATATTGGTACCAAGGAATCACGTGTCTATGTATTTATTTACACTTTTGAGCTTTTCAAAGACCGTAAGTAACCTTGCACAACTAACTACTAGTGGGACATGGATTTTTCCTTACCAATATTTTCTTGGATAGATACACAATTCCTCTTAAAATAATATAAAAAGAAAATATCCTAAAACATATGGATGGGCCATTATGTTAGGGATGAATTTATAGTGTTCTATATAATCCTTTCTTTATATGTTTATGTTTTTTTAGTGGTGCCAATGCGTTGATTTATTCTAACAATACACTTGATATGTATAAACTCCTTTGTTAAATACCACTTAATATATAAAAGAGAAACAAACCATTATATCCTTTCAAGTTTCAACTCTTAACGTGCATCTCAAAAGCCTTCACATCCATTGAAGGGAATTGGGTTTTCTAACCTAATTCCCTAGTTCATATGTTTGGTAAAAAAAAAAAAAAAACACAAGGGGACCATGGATTGACACCACTTTTGGTCATCTTCACCCTTTCTAAAATTGGTAACCTTTTCAAAATATAACTTTTTTCATTAACAATTCAGTGTTAAATCATTTCTAAGTAATCAAATGTACAATAGTATCTTCATTTTTGTAAGAATCATCTAAATCTAAATATGAATATACTCTTCTATTTAAATATACACATCACATCAACAAATAAAAACCCACTCTAAAAATATTTTGCAATAAAAACATAAGAAATAATACATAATAAATTGCAATTATCAATTAGCAACATATAACAATGACAAACATATAATTATCATATGAGGGAGATCTTGTTAGTTTAGTGTTTGTCTAGTAACAAAATAAACAAAGTAAACAAAAAGAATAATACAAAGTAAAAAGTAATAAATATTATGTGGGCCATAAACAAAAAATAATAATACAAAGTAAAAAGTAAATATGAGACTTAAACTAGAGACTTTAGAGCTTAAGATTAGGTGGCTCAGGTATTGCACTCAAGGAGCTATACCTGATCCCTCTCGGGGCTTGATAGAGCCTAGAATTTAAATCTAAGGTGGTATATATCAATGATAAAACATAAAATAAGTAAAAAGATACTATTTTAAAAGTAGGGCACTACATGAAGTGATTAACATTTGATGAAAAGATAACATAAAATAAACCCAAATATAAATTCATCAAAAGAATTAAAGCTAAATTAAAAAAAAATAGTTTAGTGTTTTTATTTAAATTAGTTAAATTTATCTTTCAATAAATACAAATTATTAATTAAATCTTAAAATTGAAAATAAAAGTTAATACAAATATAAAAGTTATCATTTTATATAGAATTAAAAAACACAAATCTCTAGAAAAAAAAATCTTAAAAAAATGTTTTTAATATAAAGTAAATTTTCCAAAATAAATGAATTAATATTTTTTTTCTAAAATGATAAATTATAAATAAAATAAAAAACCACATCCATTACTTAAAAAGATAATAAACATAAGATTTATTCTACTCCATTGTTTAAAAAAAAATTCTACTCCATTGTTTAAAAAAAACATTAACACCCTACAAAAAAACAGCAAAACTGTTATCCATTTGTGCATTTTCACCCTGATGTCCATTGTTTAAAAACATAAAAGTATAAAACCTATTTCTGAAAGAAGTTGAGAAAAAAATATTTCTACAAAGTGTCTCTCTATATATTCCATTTGTGGATTTTCAGCTTCCATGTGTGCATTTCATGCCAATTATCTTCATTGTTGAAGATGGCTTTATTGGTGCCGATGACTTGAAGATGACTAAGATCGTGGGGAAATTGTTTAAAACTCTTGCCTAATATAATAATCTTTCTCAACTGGGAGGGTGTCCAATTTGCATGTAACAAATGTTTATACACTAAAGGGTGGCAACGAGGCATGAAAAAGAGAGTGGGTCTGTCCACTGGCCATCTTCCAAATTGATCAGGACAGAGACAAGTACAGTTGAGGGCATTCATAGCTCTTTAATCGATTGTAGAGATAGCCGTAGGATGGTACACCACGATATCTTTCACCCATTCAAATTTCTCTCTCAGCGAAATGGCAAAAGCTAGCTGCATGTGATTCGGCTCCACATTAATCTCCCCGTCATAAGGCTCCATCAGTCCAATGCCATGGAGAGCTACTTGAAATTGCCTATAATATTTTGGATCTGTGACTGTCACTTTTTGTATTCGATTGACTATTTGTGGGTTCTTCATTTGCTCCATGAAATGTCTGTAAAATGAAAGAATTCTCTAACTTTACTCCAGCGTCCTGCATTTTCTTAATTAGTTCAGCAACCATTTCATCCATTATTTCCGCAACACTTTTATTAATTTCTGGTGTGTGCATGTCTGTCAACTTTTCCGGAGAGATCTGTATTTTCTTAATTACTTCCTCAAATGTGTAATCTATTTCTGCATAGTCCCCTGTATTGAAAGAGTGTAATGAACCATCCGAGTCAAAGAAATGCCAACTTAAACTATTGAAGGAATCATGATACACAGGATCAATTGAACGAAGACAGTCTGTATAAGGTGGAGGTGAGCCGTCCCAATAAAGAGAATTAACACATTCAGTGTCAATACGAGTTGTTGGCAGCGGCATTTCATACGGCATATGATCACTCTGGAGAATGGCTTGAATTTTTCTGGCTCCACGATAATATGGGAACTTCTTTCCTTTCTCGTAAAGGTTCAACCCGTTACCTAATATAATAATCTTATTCAAATTGGCGGGCGTCCAGTTTGCCTCCACTACATTCTCATAGAGTCAATGTTCACAGTGAGGCATGAAAAAAAGCGTTGGCCTATCAACTGTCCGTCTACCATATTCATTAACAGATAGACAAGTGCAGTCGAAGGCATTTATAGCTTTTTGCTTCATTGGTGACAGTGCTGGATCGTACACCACGACGTCATGCACCCATTCAAAATTTTTCCTTAATAAAATGGCCAAACATAGCTGCATGAGATGAGGCTGTACGTAACGGTACTGGTCATTAGGTTCCATCACTCCAACGCCATAGAGAACCAATTGCAATTGTGAATGATTAGGGTCTGCGCCTATCACACTTTGTATCATTTTAACAAATTTTGGAGTCTGGATTTGTTTTACAAATTCTCCATAAAAGACAGATATCTCTAACTTTTCCAGAGCGAGCGTTATTTTCTGGATTATTTTCCCAACTTTTGTATCAATTTCTGCATGAGTGGCACTCTCCATGCTTATCCACACCCGGAAATCAACAAAATGAACGATAATACGTCCAGATGGAAATACATTCTGCTTTGGATGGATGTCCGACATCTCAGACTTCAATGAATCTCCCAAAACCTACAGAATAATGAAAGATGTTTAGTTGAAGTATTGTATTTGTTTTAAAACAAATTTCTTTTTAAAATTTAGCGATTTATTACTTTTATAAAAAAACAGAGTGCTGACTAGGGTTTCGGCGAAAAGGATGCAATAGTGAAGTCTAAACAAAACGTCATAATGTGCAAAATACCAAGCTGCGATTTGTCAAGCAAACAATTGCTGGAAGCTAAGGAAAGATTCAACAGCGAAATTTCTGCAAAACAAGATGAGTGTAAAGCAGTGAATCTTGAGAAAAATAAATTAGAGGCTACTGTTTTGCAGTTGAAAAATCAAATTGAGGCCAGATCTGCATAATTAGAGGAAACCAGTAAAGGTCGGAAATTGGAAAAGGATGTGCTTTTATCATGGATTGCTGTAGCCGAGATCAGTAAAAGTAGCCAAATGGCACAGAAAGCTTTTAATGCCGAGAAGCAAAAGCTGTTGACTAGGATTGAAGAACTACAAACAAACCTCGAGTTAATGGTTAGCGAGAAAGGGTCATTGACCGAGACGAATAGAGAGCTAAGTACTGAAGAGGAGTCTTTGAAGGCCCATTTGAAAATTGGTTACAATGGAAGATGAAAAGCAGGCGTTGGAAGCTGAGTCTCTAAGCAAAGCAGAGAGGTTGGAGGATTCACTTAAACAAAATGCAACGATCGAAAAAGAGCATGGAAGGAAATATGGGGAATACCAAGCTGCGATTTCTCAAGCAGGTAAACAATTGCTGGAAGCTGACGAAAGATTCAATACCGAAATTTCTGCGAAAGAAGATCAGTGTAAAGCTGTGAATATTGATAAAAAGAATCTGGAGGTTACTGTTTTGCAGTTGAAAAATCGAATTGAAGCCAGATCACTGATTGTAAATCGATACGCTATTATCACAGATTGCTGCAGCTGAAAAGCAGACTGCCGAGATCAGTTGAAGTAGCCAAACGGCACAGGAAGCTTTTATTGCCGAGAAGGAGAACCTGTTGAAACACACTCAGCGAGACAAATAGAGAGCTAAAGACGGAAGGGGAGTCTTTGAAGGCCCAGTTGAATGAGTACAGTGAACATTCCCTGAAACAACAGAATGAAACGCTAGAAAGAGAGGTTCGTGTTGCCAGGTGTTTGCTTGAAATAAGGGATAAAAGTATTTACGAATGGAAAACCGCAAACTTAGAACCAGGTTCAAGGTTCAGGCTTTTCAATTGTTTTACTATACTCCTCCACTGAAGGGAAAAGAGCACCGCAGTACCGCACAGTCAATTTAAAATTAACTGCGCCATAAACAAATATTTTCTTTGGCTCCGTAAACAAATATTTTCTTTTGCTGCGGACTTTGAGTGAAGCCCTGAAATTATGAACTTGAGTTATTTTTATCAGCGTAACTTAGTAACTTTGCGGACAACTTGACTTTGATAAATACTCCTTAAGTAAACTATATAATCAGATATTTCTTGTTAATGGATATGAATAAGATGTGCGACATGTAATGACAACTATTCTTGAGAATGAACACTAAATAACTATTGACTTATATATTACCGTAGTAAAACAAGTAATATTGCCGCACTACATAGAGATGGTAAATACTTCAAACTCTCACCAGAGAGATGGTAAATATTTCAAACTCTCACCATTTTACATAGAGCTTGGGCTCTTCATACATTTCACGATAAACTTCTTCTTCTTCTTTCACTTCTTTACCTCTTTCATCTCTCCTTAATCTAATGAGAGTGATTTATATTTATACATAAACTTGGGATCGCTTCGCCTGGAAGCTATTGAACTTCATTAAAGACTGTAATTAATTTCTACCGAAGAAATTCAACTTGCGGAATACAAACGTGGCTGATTAAATACTAGGAAATGTGCACGATGCCTTCTATCACATTGAGAGACTATCTGACATCTCTGCGATATAGCGGATTGACAAAACGTCTGACGGGGTGACTAACAGAGCCGACGCGAACTAGATGCACATTCAACTCATAAGTATATTTCTCCAACACTCCCCCTTAATTATGAGTTGATGACAAAATTTTACAAAATGATTGAGAGCTGCAATATGCTCTGTGCATGACGAAGTTCACTGTGCAGAACTTGTCACTCCTAAACAACTTCGCAGATATTGGAATGCGTCTCTTGCCAATGGTTTTGTGAAGATGTCTGCAACCTGATCTTCAGACCTGCAAAATTCTAAACATATTTCCTTATTCTTTATCAATTCTGTGATGAAATGATACCTTGTGTCGATGTGCGTGGTTCTCTTGTGGTAAACATGATTCTTTGACAGTGCAATAGCTAAATTGTTGTCACAGTAAATGACTGTAGGTTCTTGCTGGTGCTGCGACAGATCACTTAACATCCTCCGCATCCATACGGGTTGACATGCAGCGCTTGTTACTCCGACATACTCTGCTTCTGCTGAAGAAAGAGTTACGATCCGTTGCTTCTTTGAAGCCCATGATACAACACATGTTCCTACATGAAATGTATTGCCAGATGTGCTTTTTTCTTCTGTCTATGCTGCCTCCAATGTCGCTGTCTGTGTACCCAATGAGTTTGAAATTTTCTATAGTTGAATACAAAATACCGAAGTCTCTTGTTCCACTTACATACCTCATAATTCTTTTGCCTGCTTGCCAATGCGATTCTTTTGGTGTCTCCATGAATCTTGAGATTAAACTGAGTCCATACATGATGTCTGGCCTTGTTGTTGTAAGGTACATAAGACTTCCAATGAGTCTTTTAAACAACGTAGGATCTACATTGGATCCGTCATCATCCTTGCTTAATTTCAAACCTGTTATCACTGGTGTTGGGGCTGTCTTACAATTTAACATCTTGAATCTGTTCAAGACATCACTTGCATATTTCGGCTGTGATATGAATATACCATTTTCACTCTGCTGAACTTCAATGCCAAGAAAATACTTCATATGCCCCAAATTTGTCATTTCAAATTCACTTTCCATGACTGTTCTAAATTCTTCTATGCCGAAATCACCAGTAAATATTAAATCATCTACATACAGGCAGACGATTAGCTTATTACCTTGCTTGTTGATTTTTGTGTACAACGTTGGCTCACATTCACTTATGTGAAATCCATTCTGAATGAGATATGAGTCAATGCGACTGTACCAAGCTCGCGGAGCTTGCTTCAAACCATAGAGCGCCTTTTTTAGTCTGTATACTCTATGTCCTTGTCCTGGAACTTCATAGCCTTGTGGCTGCTCCACGTATACTTCGTCCTCCAAATAACCATTTAAAAATGCAGACTTAACATCCATTTGATAAACGGACCATTTCTTTTGTGCTGCGATAGCCAAAACTGTTCTGACAGTGTCCATTCGCGCTACAGGTGCGAATGTTTCATTGAAGTCTATGCCAGGCTGCTGTGAGAATCCTCTTGCTACCAATCTCGCCTTGTGCTTCTGCACATTTCCTTTAGCATCTTATTTGGTCTTATAAAACCATTTGACGCTTATCACATCCTTGTCGATAGGAACGTCGACTAATTCCCATGTTTGATTTTTCTCTATGCATTGTATTTCTTCATTCATGGCTTGTGCCCAGACTTCATCTTCAACTGCTTCTTCATATGTTAGCGGATCATTAATTTGAGAAAATAATGCAAAAATAGAAAATGAATTTGGTGTACCGGTCTCATATATCTCACACAGACTTCTTGTTCTTGGCGGAGTTGCTGGTGTCGAACTGCGCGAACTGCTTGATGGAGTTTGCTGCGCACTTGGTGTGCTTGACGGAGTTGCTTGAGCTGCGACTGATGTTGGAGTACCTTGTGCTGAAACATGTTGCGTTGTCCTGGGAGTAGACGGAGCTGCAACATTCTGGTTTATATGCGGAGTCTCAACCACATCTTCTGCAATGTCATCATGTTCAACATGTGACACGATTCTAACATTCCTTTCTACAGTTCCATCCCATGCTTCATTTTCCACAAACTGAACATCGCGACTGATAATGACTTTCCTTGCAACAAGATCATACAACTTGTATGCTTTTGTGTCTTCAGAATATCCAATAAAGATGCATTTCTGTCCTTTATTGTCTAATTTTCTTCTTAGATCATCTGGAACATGTGCGTATGCTACACAACCAAAGAATTTTAAATGCGAAACACTATGTTTCATACCTATCCCTGCTTCCTGCGGAACCTTGTTCTTCACACTCTTCGTCGGACATCGATTCATGATGTATACTACAGTTGCCACTGCTTTAGCCCATTATTCATTTGACAGATGCGTGGTTGCCAACATACTGCGCGCCATCTCCATGATGGTTCTATTCTTTCTCTCTGCGATACCATTCTGTTGCGGTGTATACCGCGCAGTGAACTGCTTCTGTATGCCATGATTTTTGCAAAAGTTTAAGTAATCATTTGAGACATACTCACCACCTCTATCTATTCTCAATATCTTGATGTTGTAACCACTCTGCTTTTCCATGAGTGCCTTGAATTGCTGAAAACAATCAAATGCATCAGATTTATGTTTCAGAAAATAGAACCATGTTTTTCTTGTGAAATCATCAATAAATGTGAGAAGATAAGTGCATCCTCCCATGGACGGTGTTTGCATCGGTCCACAAATATCGGAGTGCACGATTTCAAGTGGTGTGCGAGCTCTGTATGACTTTTCGACTGGAAAAGTCTCTCTATGCTGCTTTCCAAAGATACAACCTTCACAAATTCTCTCTGGCTTTTCAATCAATGGCAATCCTTTCACCATGTCCTTCATGTGCAGTAGCTTTAGCCCACCAAAATTCAAATGTCCAAATCTGAAATGCCATAACCAGGATTCATCCTTCATTTCTATTTGAAACGCAGCTTGCATTGTGCTGCCTTTTTCTTCCTTGTCGCTGCGAACTTTTGCTCCTTTGCTCTCTGCGCAGAATGCAGATCCAGAATTCTCATTCTGACTTGCATGAACAACTTGATTTGTCTTACCTTTTATGATGGGTCTTATACTCAAAGGAAACAAGCAATTGCTTGTCATCTGCACTTCATCAATTAACTAATTGCTGGGATATATGTCCTTGATCACACAGCGCTTACCTACCATGTGAACTCTGTAACCTTTTTTCATCAACTGACCAATGCTCATCAGGTTGTGCTTCAAACCTTGAACATAATATACATCAGACATATATTTCTACTGCCCCTATTTCGTTAGAATATCAACAGTACCCTTACCCAAAACAGTGACTTGGATATTGTTTCCAAGTGTTACATCAGTTTGAACTGATTTATCTAGACTAGAAAATAAACTTAAATTACCAATCATATGATTGCTACAGCCTGAGTCTAAATACCATATGTCATTTGGACTTTCTTGGACAACATTGCATTCCACTGGAGATGTGCATGCTAATAACAGTGAGTTGTTCGGTGCGCTGTTGTTGCTTGACTGCGCTTCACCTTGCTTTCCTTGGTCATACTGCTTCTTCCTGCATTCATATGCGAAGTGTCCATACTTCTTGCAGTAATGACATTCAATTTTTTATTTATCATACCTTTGTCCACTTCGCTGATTGGGAGTTTGATTCTGGCCTCTACGAGCAACATGTGCAGGATTGCTACTGCAGCCTCCTCTGAACGAACTTCGTCCTCTGCCTCTTGAGTTTGATCTTCCTCTGTTTCTACCACCACTTATGGATGACTGTGCTACGAATGCACCTTCCAGCGATGTGTCTAGACTGCTGATTCTATGTTCATGATTGAGTAATGAGGCTTGCAACTCATCAATAGTGAATGTGGACAGATCTTTGTTTTCCTCCAGGGTCACAACCAAAGATTCAAATTTCTTTGGAAGAACTCTAAGAACTTTTTCAACAACTCTTTGGTCAGTTAGAGTTTCTCCATGAGACTTTATTTGATTAACCAGACCAATTACACGAGTATAGAATGAGTCTACTGACTCTGTATTTTTCATTGAGAGTGATTCAAAATCTCTTCTAAGAATTTGCAGTTTAGCATTTTTTATCTTGTTCAAACCTTGGTATGTTGTTTCCAGCGTGTCCCATGCTTCTTTGGCTGACTGCGTTGCTGCTACTCTTGGGAGTATTGATTCATGTGTCTCTTGATGTATGTGGAACAACGCCTTTCCATCTTTCTTCCTCTGTTGCCTTAGAACATCCTTCTCAGCTTGAGGGATATTGTTGTATGCTGTTGCATTTTCTAGTTCTGCATAACCAGTCTGGACTATGTCCCATACATCTTGTCCTCTAAACAAAGCTTTTATTGTTAGCAACCAATATTCATAATTTTTACTGGAAAATATTGGAGTTTGCAAATCACCAAAAGTGGAAGCCATCACTTTTCCCTTTTTGTAAATATAAATCTTTCTCACCGTAAACCAAGCTCTGATACCAGATGAAGGGAAAAGAGCACCGTAGTATCGCACAGTAAATTTAAAATTAACTGTGCCGTAAACAAATCTTTTCTTTTGTTGCGGACTTTGACGAAAGCCCTAATTTTGACTTCGTGAATGACTTTCACTTCCGCGAGCATTTCCTTCGCGTGAATTAACTTTGCGAATCATGCGATATGCGATATGCAATAACCTTGTGATATGCGATATGCAATATGCAATACTTGCAGAAATTATGAACTTGAAGATATTTTTACTCTGCGTAACTTCATAACTTCATCGACAACTTGACTTTGATAAATACACTCTTAAGAAAACTATATAATGAGATATTTCTTGTTAAAACACATGAACAGAAGAATGAAGATTATCCCGAAGTTACTTTGCGCTAAACTTAAAAATTTACCGCCATGAAATACTAGGAATTCTTGATATCTTTTACAACCAGTAAATGTAAACAACATTTACGCAGATGGATGTGAATAAGATGTGCGACATGTAATGAAAACCATTCTTGAGAATGAACACTAAATAACTATTGACTTATATATTACTGTAGTAAAATAAGTAATATTGCCACACTACAGAGAGATGGTAAATACTTCAAAATTTCACCATTTTACACAGAGCTTGAGCTCTTCATACATTTCACGATAAACTTCTTCTTCTTCTTTCACTTCTTTACCTCTTTCATCTCTCCTTAATCTAATGAGAGTGATTTATATTTATACATAAACTTGGGATCGCTTTGCCTGGAAGCTATTGAACTTCATTAAAGACTGTAATTAATTTCTACCTAAGAAATTCAACTTGCGGAATACAAACGCGGCTGATTAAATACTAGGAATTGTGCACGATGCCTTCTGTCAGATTGATAGACTATCTGACATCTCTGCGATACAGCGGACTGACAAAACGTTTGACAAGGTGACTGACAGAGCCGACACGAACTAGATGCACATTCAACTCGTAAGTAAATTTCTCCAACATCCACCTGGGTTCTAAGTTTTCGGCTTTTAAACGGGGTAAAGGAGAGTATAGAAGATCCGGAATGGAAGAAAAATGGAGCCACTGTTTGCATTGAAAAATTAACCTGAAATTTAAACCCTAAAATAAAATTTTCCAAAAAGATTAAAGAGATTCAAAATAAAGCATAATAATATATAAGATCTACGTGAATCTGAATCCTATGATGTATCAGATAGGAGAGCCTGCGATATCATCAAATTGTGTATCCAAATTGTGTATCCAGTAAACCTGTTAATGAATTATATCTAGAAAATCTGAAACTAACATAATACCTGGAAAATATATACAATGAATCATATAAAAAAAATCTGGAACTGAAATGGTACTTACCTAGAAAAAAAAATGCAGAGAATTGTGTCGCGACATAAAGACTTTGGGAGGAACGAAATCCAGCGAGCATGGAGCCAAGGTTGGACAGGATCTTGTGTTCTGCTACTAGCTAGGTGTCCGCAAGAGCATACATGCTATGCATATTTAAATGCACCCATTCTTTGTTTATATCACTAGTTATTATATATTTATAAATAAGTCAAGTCAGATTGACCGTGATCCGAATGATTATAAAATTTATTTTTTTATTATTTCAAGGGCAAAGATTCCCCACATTTAGTAGATGGTCCTGGCTTGGGATAACTGGCACTCAAATCGCCCTGTTTTACCGGGGATTTTTTTTCTATGAGAAGAGGTGGAACTATGTCTCACCGAAAATTTTGCATGGCCAGTAGGGGGCGATTTGAGTGTCTATTATCAATGGTCCTTTCCTTTTCAACACAACTCTCATAATCCATCCTATTCTAACTAACTATATTGATTTTTTTTTTAAAATGTAGATTTTGCCTATCCACATGGTTTAATGGTTCTCAATATTTAATATTTTAATATAGTTAGTAAGTAATTAGATTTTCAAAAGGTAAGTAGTTAGAGTATCTTTTAAAATATGTCCAAATGTTTCAAAAAGTTTGGGAAGTTTTAGTTGAATGCATGTCTTATCTTGATATATGGATGTCATGGAGTGTGAGAAAAGAGCCCTAAATGAGATTGGGGACATATTTAATTATTATAATCCATCATAGTCTAATTAATTATATTAATTTAAAAAAATTACAGAATGGAGGTTTTGTCTACTTACATGGTCCAATAGCTTTGAATATTTAATATAAATTAATATGGTTAGTAAGTAATTAGATTTTCAAAAAGTAAGTAGTTAGAGTAACTCTCAAAAAGTGTCAAAAGGTTTAGTTGAATGCATGCTCTACCTTGATAGATGTATGGCATGGAGTGTGGGAAATTGGCTTCAAATCAGATTAGGAAAAGATTTAATTACCATAATCCATCATAGCCTAACCAACTATATTAATTATAAAAAAATATGGAATGTAGGTTTTGCCTACCCACATGGTCCAATGGCTTTGAAATGTTTGGTTGAATGCATGCCCTAGCTTGCACTTTGGAAAGGTTTGGTTGAATGCATGCCCTAACTTGATAGATGGATGACATGGAGTGTGGGAAATGGGCTTCAAATCAGATTGCGAAAAGATCTAATTGTTGGAGGTGAGGCATTTTATAAGATTTCTCTTGGTTTAGTAGATTATTTGTGTTAGTTTGGTCTTTATAAATTGGCACATGTCAAGAAACTTGGAGCTGGCTCATTAGATCCAAATTATTGGTTCTTGGATGCAGACCTTGGTTTGCAAATGAATATGCCTTTGAATGGTCAAATTACATATTAGGTCTAATCCACTGAGGAGTTAGGATTTCAGAAGAAGAAGATAAAATCTCATGGTCTTGGGATGTTGTTACTCGTCAAGTTTTTGTTAAGCTAGATTATGAAGCAAATTTATCTATTTCTGTGGCTACCAATCATAAATGGTGCGTACAAAAGCTTCAGAAGTGGTGGGTTCCAATAAAACCAAAATTATCTTTTTGGTTAGTTATGGAGAATAAAGTTATGACATGGTACAATCTCATTAAAAGAGGGCTAGTTGGTCCAAATTGTTGTTGTTTGTGTGTTTAAAAAGTGGAAACTATTGACCACTTCTTTGTTTCTTGTAGTTTTGCTCAACTAGTGTGGAAGGAGGTCACAAAATTCCTTCATTTTCCATTCTGTTGGATAAATCTATAGTTTGAAGATTGGTTTCTTGTTTTAATAGTGGAAGAGATAAAAAGCTGCCCCTTTTTGTAATATGGGGTGTTTGAAGGCACGTGAAGAGCATAATTATTTAAGACAAAAAAGGTAAATTTTAACTTGGTTGTTTCAAAAAATTTTGGTTCTTATAGAGAATTTCAATATGTGGATATGGACAGTCAAAACAAGCGCTTTTCCTTTCCATTTTCAGATGAACATGTCCCTATTGGATTCTTTGATGGAGTTGCACGAAATGGTAACCGTGGAGCGCCAATGTACATCAAACATTCTAGTTCATAGAAGTATCTTATATGGATGAGTTGTGGTGAGGGATCCAATACTAGATCTAAATTAATGGTAATTTGGGGACTTTTATATTTTTCCATTAACAATCATATATTCTGTCACCTACCCAAATTTTGAGACTATTTATTTTATTTGCAAAAAAAATTATGTTAAATTATAATTACAAAGTTTTGTAATTATGTCCAAATCTGGTCAAGGATGATTGTAATGAGATATTATTATTATTTAATAAATTAAAACATGGGACAAATACCTAAGGGAACTGTTAAATGAGTGTTCACTGACCCACTAGGAGGAATGGAAGCTGTTAGAAGGCATGGGACAGGTGTCAGCATTTGCACTCAACCACTAGCTATTGGTTATGGGACAAATACCCCTAAAATTGTGGCATTATCCCCTAGGTGGGTGGAGCGGAGCTGTTAGCTCATTAATGACCAGGTTAACCACTAAAAAGGCATAGGCGGCCTAAAGAAGGCAATTTGAATTGAGCAGGGAGCGCTATCATTATTTTCTGCACAAATAATTCCTCAAGTGTATTAGGTGATCACTGAGAGATTCAAATAGGGAGGCTAAGTGGAAGTGCATTGTGAGTCTGCTGAATTGATTTGGAGAAGGAAACTAGAGGTGCTGGTGTAGGTCTCTTTGAATGCTAAGTCTAAGGACTGGATGATCTACTTTGTTGCTGCAAGTTGATGACCTAAAGCTTCTACAGATTCTTCCTACTGGTGGTTCAGGGAACAAGCTCGGTGGTCCTAAGGAAAGTAATTTGGCTTCCTTCAGGAGTAGGTTGGGTGGAATAGGTTCCTTGGGTTGTTTGTTTCTCCTACATTCATCAGGTTCTACTGTTTTGTCTTGTTTATTTTCAGTTAAATGATTTTCTGCATTTGTAGATTTAGTATTTACAGTTAATGGCTTAGAGAAGTAATTGATTCAATTTGTGACATAGGTATGATTTTGTATAAAGATGGTTAAGTAAATGAGATGATTGATTAAATATCTTCTCTGAATTTTTTCCATACTTTTTTCTGTATAGTACTCTAGTAGAGAGAAGTAGAATTAAGTTAGATGAATGATGGGCATAATGCCAAGAGAATGATTAGACTAACACTGTGATGTTTGTTTTAATTCTGCAATATTAATTATATGTCTAAACTCAGAAAATAAAACAACATATCATAAAACAAATATTGTATCATTTTCTTACTTAGTAACAAAAGTAAAACATTTCATCTCTGCACAAAAATAGGTTTTCAATTATCACTATCTATTTTTGAAAGCTAATGCTATGCATTGTATTATTATTCTTTCCAACAGTAAGATGTTATAATTCCACTTATTTAAGGTGTCATCTTTCCTAAAAAATTAACAGCTGCAAATTTAAATATTCTTTTACACAGAATTGCTACTCAGTACTTATAATGATAAATAGAAACTTATCATTCACAAATAATAGCATCATTGTATATTACTATTTCATTTTAGTATCCATATTTCATATTTTGGTTTAGTTATCAACTACAATTATTAAATTTAAACACTTTCATCATAGGAAGAACCCTAACTCCTTTTCATTTTTATTTAGCATTCTTTTGCAATACTTTAGACATAGGATCGAAACCCTTAATAGGGAAAAACAATCATTTACATTAACGTGACAGGTTCATAATTGGTTTGACGTTCAAACCCTTATATTCAAAATAGCGATACAGATATTATCAGTTTCCAAATAGATTAAGATTTCATGTTCAAACATCATTGAATATGTACATAAACATGAAATGAAAACAAACCATATAATTACATAAACACTAGATCTTATTTCAAAGTTTACAAATCAAAAACATTGAGTTGGCTCTCGTCCTTTATCGAAACGACAGTACATTCTTTAGTTAAACACAAGTCTACCATCGAAACCTACGGATAGGGTTTTGACTGCAAGAAGTAAGGTCGAAACCTTTGGCACGTAGACATTATAAACATACAGTATTCAATACAAGTAAACATCGTCAAGTACAGGAACCAAAATCTTTGTATATCCAATTTAGCTGAGGGATAAAACCCTCTTAGCAGTTACATTTATTTACAAATTATTTGCATTGAAAAACAACACCACAGGTTAACACCGAACGGGTTGAGGATTCCATCATCCCTAGGCTGCCAGAAAGCTCATAATATTTCGATGGTGGCCCAAGATAAACATGAAGTCTCGATTAAGAACACATAAAGACCCAACAACCACCTAACCGAAGCAACAGGGTAACCACCAAAGCTTACCAATTTTTAAGCAGCTTCCAGTTATCAAAACTCAAACTTGAAAACCAAAGCCGAAGGTACCTGCCACATAAAACCTGAGTTGGTCAAAACAAGTAACATTATAGAATTTTCATTAAACAAAACAAACAACGACTGCAACACTTAATTTAATAGCAGAAGAAGGGATCAAACCCTGTACATTACCTTTAGATAAGTTACTTTTGAAGCCATGACGCAAAATACATCATAAAACTATAGCCATCATTTCACCACTGAAGGAAACAAAGGGTGAAAACAACTCAGAGAACTACCATTCAATATAAACAGAAGACCGACCACTGGATTTAACATACACACAAGATTACTATCAGCCACAGAGCCCTTCCATTATCGTTTCAAGTACTGTAAACTCTCATAGTAAACTCATCTCTCAAAAATATCATCTAGTAGCAGGAAATACTAACAGGTCATGGGTTCAATTCGTGAAGAAGCTCACTAAAACCTACTAGAAAAACCCTAGAGTTTCTCGGCCTGTCATCCTTTTCGCAAAACCGCTCTCAACAAACAATGAGTGCCAAGGGAAAACAATAACTTCGAACATAGTGGAGATTAGGGTTAAGTTTCAAAAACCAAGACCCACATATGATCAACGGTGGAGATTCACTTGATCAACACTTCGTATCGCCAATCAATTACCATATTTATGACGGGTATTAATCACCATTTCCACCGTGGAGATAGCTAGGACAACCCTCAAGCTAGAACAAATACAACTCGACCACGTAGACTGCCCTGTCACATTACCTTAATGTGTTATGGGCCATGAAGGCAGCCACAGTGACATTCCACTGAATCCGGCTGATGGGAGTATTAAAGGCCAACGGTGAATTCGAAAGCCTGCCAGCAAGTAATCATCACGGTATTAATTACCCTTTCACATCACACTTGGCTCAATAGATGTGTTACAAACATGTCATTACATACAATAGTATGAGTCATAGTTACCTTAGGTTAATGCACCAGCTAGGTATTGACTCTACATTCTAAGGTTCACATGGACGCACTTTTATTCACATCATTTCATATTGAACCTAGACATAATTTATTACATAAAGAATTTGCATATAGTATCGATGTCATATGTTTGATAAAGGATTTACATATAGTTTCGATGTTATACATAGGTTATGCATATGGGAGTTTATGTAATAGAAATTGCATAAATTGTTGTATATAGTTTTTAGACTATGGATAATACAAAGGAGTTATATATATATATTTACTTCCTAGGAATTAATTTGTAAAAGACATATAGTTTATACTATAAGTCATGCTTATGATTTTGCATATGGCTCTTGCACAATAGTTGCATATAGTCATCATATCAAGGAATTGTATGATACTTACCTACAGTCGTATATGATAGAAGCCATATGGTAATTGTATAAAGGTTTCTAAATATAGGATAGAGCGTGAAGTACATAGTTCACAATTTTAAGACTTAGTCAAGTCATCATGATAACATGAACATATATATATATATTATAAACAAAGTAGGAAATCACTAGTATAGGAAATGAGAATAAGTATAACATACCTACTTTTAGATATGAAAACCATATTTTAACTGAAGAGATCTCACCAGTTGCATTTCAACATTATTCTCTAAAACCATTAAGACACGTGGAGATTACCGAAACTAGTTAGGAACTCTTATGTCACACTTCATAAACATTAAAGCTCTTACCTGTAATTTGCGAAAGGAACGATTCAAATGCTTTAGCACAAATGCTAAGTAATCCTCGGGGGACCCTCAGAACCCCTTTCATCATCAAAAGAAGAACAACAGTTAGCACTTGTAAACAATTATGATTGACAAAACATTGACATAAGTATTATTAAAATATAACTGAACATCCATTAGCATCTTAGTGTAGACTATAATTTCTTTCCTTCTCATATCACAAACAGTACATTTATGATCATTCAAACATTTAGTACAGCACGACGACATAGAAAGCATTTATTATAATTCTGCATAGTTAGTTTATACATTAAATGCTACCCTGAAAAATTTTAAATTTTTATGAATTTTTGGGATGTTACATACTCTCATTACAGGTTGTTGGTGATTCCATAGTTATAGTGAAGTGGGCTTCACGTAATTGAAATATTTAAGTTTGTTCTTTGGAACATTGAAAACAAAAAATTGATGAGGTGAAATCAATGTTCCTTCAAATTTCCTTCATTCATTTCTACAAATAGTATAAATATGTTGTAGACAGTTAATCCAAAAAGGGTCTAGGAATGCCTTGAACGATGGATTTATTTTGAATATTTTAATGATCATAAGAAATTGTTTATTTGTTGTCTTCAGTACAGTTAAATGCTTGATTTGGTTACACTTTTAGTTTATGGATCCGATAGGATTGGATACAAAACTTCCTTTTTTTTTGTTGTATTTGTAACTACTTGGAAGATGTTACCTGAAGTTTTTGAACACTCTATTTGAAATTTATACTCTGAATTATTTAATTGAGGTTTTTCTTCCTTTCCAAAGACCATAAGTGGTTTTATCACTATTTACTATGAGTTGAACCCTATTTAATATGTGAACAACAATGTAAACTGCATGACCCTAGAAAGCATCAACTAGATTTGACTAGTTAACTATTGTTCTGGCCATTTCCTATAAAGTTCTATTTTTCCTTTTAGTTACACCATTTTCCCGAGGAGTTCCAACAATTGTATATTTTCTTCTGATTCCATTTTCTTCATAGAAGTTTTCAAAGTCGTCTGAGACATATTCTCCACCATTATCTAAACGAAGCCTCTTGATCTTTAAGTTTGTTTCATTTTCAACCATCTTCTTGAATATTCTAAAGTTATCAAAAGCTTTAGAATTTTTCTTGAGAATACATACCCATTCATTCTTGTATAATCATCAATGAACGACATAAAATAATACTCGCCATTGAAAGTCTTTGTTCTTGCTGGCCCACAAAGATCAATGTGTATCAATTCTAGGGGTTTTGTTGTTGAGTATTCTTTTGTTTTGAAGCTTTTCCATGTCATATTTGTTGGGTATGTGTTATATTGTTTGCATGTGTGTGGTGAGGGATGGTGGGCCTATCAACTTCGCGCCTGATGATCCTGCTAACAAATGTTTTTGGGTTGTTTTAAGCTATTTTGGGGATTTGTCTAAAAATATGTAATTTAATTTCGATTAAGGGATTGGGGTCTTTTTTATAACTCGGGTTAATGAATTAGGGTATTGGATGCTACGAAATACCTATATTGCATTGTGAGTGATTCGTAATGAGAATGAGAGGTGTGGCTCTAAGTTTTGCTAGTTTTCTCGGTTAAGGGTTTCTAAGGTAAATCTATGTGTATTATGTGTGAATGTTGTGATGTAATCTTTGTTTTGATTAAATAATATGTACGCTTTGTTTCTCTCCACAGGTTTAAAACTTACATGTGGTATCAGAGCTTGATTATTTGGTTTCAGGGGAACACCTTTGTTGTTAAGGGTTCCATGTGGTTGATAGATCTTGGGTCTGTGATAGACCTGGGTTCAGTGGGAGATTTGCAGCTTTGGTTTGTGCATTGAGAGAGAATGGCGAGCAGTTCAAGAATTGAGGTTGAGAAATTTAAGGACCAGAACTTTGATCTATGGAAGCTCAAAATGGAGTATCTTCTTGTATATCGGGAATATTGGATTGTTGTGGATCCGAGTACACCACCCACTGGAATGTCGAAATAAGATTGGGAGAAATTAGATAGAAGATAAAAGAGTACAATCCATATATGCTTATCAAACTTTGTGTTGTTGAACGTATCTAGAGAAGAGTCTACGATAAAGTTTGGGAAAAACTAGGGAGTTTGTATCAATGAAAATCCCTTGTAAACAAGTTGTTTTTGCAAAAGAAACTGTATCATCTCAGAATGGATGATAATTACATAGTGCTAGAGCATCTGAATGTCTACAATACTCTGGTAAGTGAAATAACCTCCGTTGGAATTAAAATGGCTGAAGAAGATAAATGTATTACATTATTGTGTTCTTTGCTTGATTCTTGGGACAACCTAATTGTAGCAATAGGGAGTACTAATCAAGCGACTTTAAAATTTGATTAAATAGTATCATCCCTGCTATTAGAAGAGATGAGGTGGAAAACCATTGATACTCATAGCATGGATTCCTTGTCTGTGAGAGGTCGCCTCTAGGAGAGAAAAAAATAAGGGATCTAGGGGGAGATATAAATCTAAGGGTAGATCTAAATCCCCAGGAAAATTTATAAGGAAGTGTTGGAAATGCAGTAAAGATGCGCACTATAAAAAGGATTATAGATCTAAGAATGTTGAGAAAGGAAAGGGATCTGAGGATACCTCTACCACATAGGTGAAGACTTCCTCAGAAGAAGGAGGGGATGTGTACCTAGATTCCACTGATAATCATTCAGAATGTGATATATGGTTGATTGACTCAAGTGCATCATGTCATGTGACTCCTCATAGGGAGTGGTTATGTGAATATGAAAAGTACAATGGAGGCGATGTGTTCTTGGGAGTTTATTCACCAGCCAGTATCATTGGGAGTGGTAGAGTCAAGTTGAAACTCAAGGATGGGAGGATTATATAACTCTCCGTGGAGTACTACACATTCCAAATCTAGCAGGAAACTTGATATCTATCGGAAAGATGGATATTGCAGGTGTAAATACTGTGTTTGGAGATTGTGGTTGCAAAATGGTTTGAGGATCAATGGTATTGATGAGGGGAGTTTGATATGGAACTATGTACAAACTATTGGGAAGAACCATCATTGGTGAATGTAGTAGTTATGTTGTGCTTGAGGGGGGAGATATATAAGATAGAACCCTAATTGCATCAGGAGGAAAGACAATGCCATGGCATCAAATATTGGGGCATATCGGAGAAAAGGACCTTCAACCATTACAAGGTAAAAGTATGGTTGATGGTATGATTGATTTCACTCAAGAATTTGATTTATGTGAACACTTCATATATCAAAAACAGAATTGAGTAAGATTTGCATCTGGTGCTACAAGAGCAAAGGGAATTTAAAAGTTAATACACAATGATGTGTTTGGACCTATGCTTTTTCCATCACTAGGTATATATGTGTATTATGTTTCATTTATAGATGATTTCTCAAGGAAAAAATGGATTTATTTCCTTTGAAATAAATATGAATTATTTGCTAAGTTTAAATAATTTAAGGATCTTGTACAAGATCAGACATAAAAGAAAATAAAGGTGTTGAGGACCGATAACGGTGGAGAGTTCTGCGGGAATGAATTCGAGGAATTATGTTAGAAGTGCAGTATAACAAGGTCTAATACTACTCCATTCACACCTCAACGAAATGGATTTGATAAAAGGATGAATATGATGCTGATGGAAAAGACGAGCATGCTAAGTAGTGCTGGGATAGGACAATAATTTTGCGTAGAGGTAGTAGATACAACATGTTACTTGGTAAATCAATCACCCACATCAACATTGATTGAAAAAACTCCACAAGAGGTTTGGACTGGTAAGAAACCGTCTATTAAACGTCTAAAATTCTTATGTACATGTTCCAAAGGAGAAAAGGAGTAAGCTGGACAATAAAGTTGAAAAATGTATCTTTATTGGTTATAAAGATGGCCTGAAAGGTTATAATCTTTGGAATCCTATAATTAAGAATATTGTTTATGGTCGAGATGTTGTATTTAGAGAGGTCAAAGAACTTCCCAAATAGGAAGTGACTCTAATGGAAAAGGAACCAAAGAAGATAGAGTTTGAGTTAGAAGATGAAGAATCTAACTCAATGGAAGAAGCTAAATCACAAGAAGAAGAACCTCATAACCCTATTTTGAGGAGATCATCTCGAGAAAGAAGACAACCAGAAAGGTATTCCCCTCCTAATTTTTGGTCTAGTTTTTCTTTATCCATTAGTGATGATGATACTAGAAATGTGAAGGAAGTTGTTGAGTCAGAGGATAATAATATATGGAAGAGGGCCATTCTTGAAGAAATGGATTCCTTGGAAAAAATTGGAGCATGGGATTTAGTTTGGTTACCTACTAGAAGAAAAGTCGTTGGAAGCAAATGGTTGTTTAAAAGGAATTTAAATGCATAAGGTAAAGTGGATAAGTACAAAGCTTCCTTGGTAGAAAAGGGATATTCTCAGGTAGATGGAATTGATTTTGGTGAAATATTTTCTCCAGTTTCAAAATTAACTTCTATTATATTTCTTCTTTATATTGTTGTTGCGTTGGATCTTGAAGTAGAGCATATGAATGTGAATACATCTTTCTTACATAGGAATCTAGAAGAAGAATTCTACATGAAACAACGAGAAGGGTTCACAGTAAAGGGAAAGAAAGATATGGTATGTAAACTAAAGAAGTTCCTTTATGGTCTAAGGGCTGGTGCAAGGTAATGATACCCAATTATGACACATTAGTTGCAATGACATGCTTGAAAAACATAAATATTATCCTTAAAATGAATTATTAGAGGTACCTACAAAACTTTTTTGAATTAGGTGTAAAAATATGAAACGTAGAAAAACGTATCACCTTCCGGAATATATAACTTTTATTTATGGAAAAGTGGTATAACCACCCAAAAATGTCATTATTTTAAGATTGATATGTTATTTTTTCTCTAAAACATAATGCACATGTTTTATTTGGTCCACCGGTTTGTTATGTAAATTGTCAATTTATGAGGAAACAAATATGTAGAGGCATAGGAAATAGACAAATATTGTGTGGGGATATTTTTCCAAAATTTTAAAAGTTAATTTTATATACTTTTTAAGAATGTAAGTCAGTGAATCCTTAAGACAACATGGTCAAGTGTTGGTCCACCATATCATGGTCTAAACATAATAAATCAACCCTTTTTTTCTATCTTGTATGTATTCTTATACTCTTGTGCAAGTTCTTTTCTGTTTTCAAAATATGTAAGCCAATAAAAATTTATAGGCCAAATAAAAGACCTATGTTTTTTACAAATTTGACATGACTGCAGTTAAAAATGAATTAAAAAAGAAAACAACAACAAATCTATTCAAAAATATATATAGTTAGAATCTGCACACAGAGCACAACAAGTGTGTGCAATTTCATCAATAGTGCACTAGTGGAGAATATGCAGAACTAAGCGTGAAAAACATGAAGTTACAACATTTGATGTGTTCTAGAATAAATCAGACTGATCCTTAAGGTTTGGCAATCTGAAACTAATACCAAACCTGCAAGGGTGCCAAAAATAATTTGAATCCAGACACGAGTGCGTGCAAATGCATGCACACGTAGATGCACACATGCATAGATGTGCGCACACGTAGATGCGTGCACACACATAGGCATGCACCCGTTTCTATGCGTGCACATGTAGATGCACACACACGTTTCTATGCGCGCACGAGTTGATTCTATCTCTTTAAAATCTAATTTCCATTCATAGACATAAAAGTTCCAAACTATTTTCATTCACTATTTTTGTTGAATAACATGAGATTGCCTCTAAGGTTGGGACCCCCCCTCTCTTCCTATCCACCCAATCCCCCCCACTCTCTTCCATTATACCCTATACCTCCTCCTCCCTCACCCCTCTCTTCTCTCCTTCACCACAAGGGTTAGGAGATATACTATTAAAAAAATCACTAACTCACATTACCCTCATGTACATATAAATCTTCATCCTTGTAACCATAAATCCATGACCCCTATATCTCAATCCCCAAACCCTTGACCTTTAGTCCCTAGCCACTGCAATCCCTAGTCCCTAGTACAACTAACCACCATAACTCTTGGCCCACTATAATTCTAAACTAGTATAGCCCCTAAGAATCCTGAATACTAACACATAATGATATATATCCCTTAACCCCTATAATACTAACCATGTAATTATAACCTCTAAAGTGTCTAGTCAAATAAAAATTCACCCCTAACCCTTATCGTTGTAATCATCTTCACCATCTTCACCATCATTGTTGTCATCATCATCACCGTCATCATCATCATCATCATCATCATCATCATCATCATCATATTCATCATAATCATCATATTCGTCGTCATCATCATCATCATCATCGTCATCATCATCATCTTCATCATCATCATCATTCTCATCGTCATCATTGTCCTCATCTTCATCATCATCATCATCATCATCATCATCATCTTCATCATTATCATCATCATCATCATCATCATCCTCATCTTCATTATCATCATCATCATCATCTTCATCATCATCATCATCATTGTCATCGTCATCATCCTCTTCCTGATCATCATCATCATCATCATCATCATCATCATCATCATCATCATCAACATATTCATCATCATAATCATCATCATCATCATCTTCATCATCATCATCATCATCGTCATCACCATCTTCATCATCATCATCATCATCATCATCATCATTGCCATCGTCATAACCACCACCACCACCATCATCATCATCGTCATCATCATCATCTTCATCTTCATCATCATCTTCATCATCATCATCATCATCATAATCGTCGTTTCCGTCGTCATCACCACCACCACCACCATCATCATCATCATCATCATCATCATCTTCGTCATCGTCATCATCCTCATCATCATCATCATCATCATCATCATCATCATCGTTGTCATCATCATCACCATCATTATCTTCATCATCTTCATCACCATCATCTTCATCTTCATCACCATTATCATCCTCATCATCATCATCATCATCATCATCATCTTCATCGTCATCATCATTGTCATCATCACCATCATCATCTTCATCATCTTCATCACCATCATGTTCATCTTCACCATACTCATCGTCATCATCATCATCATCATCATTATCGTCATCTCCCTCTTTCTCATCATCATCTTATTCATCTTCATCATCAACAATAACATCATCATCATCATCATCATCATCATCATCTTCATCGTCATCATCATCGTCATCATCACCATCATCATCTTCATCATCTTCATCACCATCATGTTCATCTTCA